>JAUCMU010000021.1:15211538-15231538 GCA_032275025.1 Enteromius treurensis
ATCTATCTATCTATCTATCTATCTATCTATCTATCTATCTATCTATCTATCTATCTATCTATCTATCTACCTACCTACCTATAGTTTAGTGCAAAAAGCTAATTTAGTTATTTAGCAAAAAGTAAAAAATAAAACAATTATTGCATACAGTATATAATTTGCAGAAGTTTTTGCACACACATATACTGTATATATATATATATATATATATATATAGTGCATCTACAAATTATTTTTTCTTTTTACATATATAAGAACTATGTGTAACAGCTAGAAGAAATGCAGCATTTTAGTTCCTCTTTGAGTTAGCACCGATAAATATCTGACACTCTTACAATGCAAGCGAGAGGCGCACACACACAATCTGGAGTCTATTTGTCTCTGATAGGGCAAATCCAATTTGATTCCTTAAGTGTTGATTAAGGTGGTGGGCTGAAACAGGCTGTCCCTCATTGAGTGTTTGTTGATTATTTACCTTCCAGCTGGACATAATGAAGAGCAGCCAATCAGAGCGTCTCTCTGCCCTCCGGCATCGGGTCTCTTGTTTGGTCTACTGTACTGGTTTGCTTTCTTAGCCAGCAGCTAAACCAAACTAATCACCACTTGGGTGGGTAGAACTGAAGGACAAATGACACTCGGTTTGTGTTCGAATCCTCCAGGCGTAAACTTGCTTGTCCAAAGAGTGCGACCAGGGGGAGAAAAGGGAAAGCAAATCGTTCTCAGCGAGGGTGGGTGGCAAAAGCACTTCAGATATTCACATGTGTGTAATGTGAGAGTGTCACAGAGCCTTTAGCTCTTTTGTGAGAGGTTTAGATGGAGATCATTGAGTGAAAACCAGGATGCTTGTGCTGAGAAGCAAGAATTAGCTCATTCACGTTTGTTACTTTGCATATCATTTACGTTACCAAAAAGAATCAGAGTTGCACCGATCAAAGATTTGGCTGCCGAAATGACAAGTATTGATCGAGTCAGTCTGGAACTTTATATCTGTTTGGGCTTCATTGTATCTTCCTGGTTTCGAGTAATATCTCAAAGCATGACTTAAGATGCTGGAGGACGGATAGACACTCGGTAATCAGAGCCAGCTGCGATGGTGCCTCTGTCTTCGCTTCTCCATCTGGCTAAAAAGCGATGGGCAGAGTACGCTTTTGAAACAAGCGCCTCGCCAGCAAAAACAACAATGTAAACAGATTTAGCCAGTTTTATCCACACAAGCTAAATCAGGTAGGACATGCTAATGCTGTGTTCCATTTATATACCTGCATAATATAAACTACTGTTCAAAAGTTTGGGGTCGGCAAGATTGTTTTTACATTTTTCAGACATGTCTCTTATGCAAAAAAAAAACACACAAAAAAACAGTATAACATTTTTACATTATTACAGTTTAAAATGTCTATTTTAATATATTTTAAAATGTAACTGATTCCTGTAATGCAAAGCTAAATCTTATGCACTTTTGATGTCACATGATTTTTCAAAAGTCATTCTAATATGCTTATTTGCTGCTTAAGAAACATTAACAATGATCAATATTTTTGTGGAAACTATAACGCATTCTCAGGATTCTTCTATACTGTCACTTTTGATACATTTCATGCATCCTTGCTGAATAAATGTATATATTTAAAAACTGACCTCAAGTTTTGGTGGGAAAAAAATGGTTTCGTAATTGTTTGTTATTACTGACTAATTAATGCATCTTATTGGATAATGTTTATCATGCATATCGAATTTTGGCCAAATCGGAAAACCATGAATCGGAAATCCTAATTCAGATATCAAACTTGTACTTTTCCAATTGAATGTTAAATGGAATACAGCATAGTTTAGCTCACAACGATTGAAACCGTCAGAGCAGTGATAGTGAGGAGAATGCCATGGATCTGTGTTTGTTGACAAGACGTTGCTAAGCAGAAACAGGGGGAAGAGGAGGGAGAGGAAGTCCTGGGCAAGTTTTCCCGTGAGTCAAGGCTTTAATTGGCCTGTGGGAGGTAGAGAGAGAGAGGGAAAGAGGGAAAGGCAGCGAAAGAAAGACTTGGACATTATCTCCTCAAAGTGTCTGGCCTCGTGGGTCACCGCCTTAACTTCCTTCTCTTAAAGTGGCAAACCCTGACAACCTGACACAATCCAGACAGCCCCTCAACACACACACACTCACGTCCCTCAACAGGTTAGCTTTACGACCCCTCTAACTAGGCTTAATGGCAGACCACTTCACCTTTTCTCCTGTTGAGCCGAATGCTTTAATTGCTCAGAAAACAAGTTGGCTCTCACGGTTCTTCCGATCCTGCCATCACCAAACCAGCGTCCGCTCGTTTGACGGAAGGACAATGAACACATTGACTTGCACTTTTACACCTTACTCTCTCTCCAGGGATTGATAATGACACTTAGCTAAAACAACCGAGGCCCCCAATCCCAAATTTTGTGGTCTCGCCATTAACCCGCCAGTCTGGAACGGTTTATTAGCTTCATCCGGGTAGCAAGTCTATATATTTCGTTTTCCTGCATGTTAGCAATTCCTCGATTTTCGAGCACACATCTTGGAAGAGTTTTCCAAGTGATGCGTGTTTGTACAGGGGTTTCACCGGCGAGCAGCGGTATTGCATCAGTTACACATGTGTCGATGTGGTAATTAAACCGTACACACAGTCAGTCGGGTTGCACACACACTCTCTCTCGCTTACAGCCGGCGCTGTTGTTAAATATCATCTCTTTAAACATACAGAAAATAACGTTAGGCCAAGACTGGGTAATTTGTTTCACGAAGGAAGTTATTAGCTCGATATCCAAACCCTGCATAAGGTCACACGTCACATCCATTTAAAGGTGAGCGTGTTAGCGTGTTAACCTGTCGGGGGGCAACACAGGTTTTTCACATCTTCTCTCAGAGAGACAGCAAATTAGTATGAGGCACCTCGTGGCGACTGCGCTGACTGAAATGATTGTAACAAAGGCTCATTTTGAAGAGGTCAGGCTCCCCCTGCAATGATTTGTTGTTCATGAATCTACTTTGTGCCAATTTGTGTGTGCATGTGCAATCAGATGCGACTGGGGGGCGAGTTCCATCATCTTCCCTTTACCGGGAGTGTGTGTTCCTCCACAATTTGACCAGCGCGCCTCAGTCGGATTCCCGTCGAATGAGATTTTAATCACCTTCTGCTATCTCGACAACAACCGGGCCGCCAGTCCAGCTCAAGCTTCCTATATTTATGATAATTTTTTTGTTGTTTTTCTTTCCTTCTGTCTCTCTCTCTCTCTCTCCCGCCTCTCTCTCTCTATCTTTTCTTTTATTGAAATCACTGTTGACTGAAGGATGTAATCCTGATTAGCGGTGGCTGTGTGTCCATTGAAGGGTGAAAGGCATCAGAACCATGTTGGTTCACAGGCACCGAGTGAAATTGAAAAGGGGAGATGGTCTGAAATGCTTCATGGATTCGTCACTCCAGATAGACACCCGGATATCAACCCCGCCAAACCAATTCCTGCTCTGTTATTAGAGGACATGAGCGCTACCTCGAATTAAACAGTGTACATGTTGTGCTTACAGTTTGAACAGTCTGTGGAATTAGGTAGACTTGTTTTTGTCAGTTTACACAAGCGATCAACCGGTTTATCGTCTAAACTGATTAATCGGCCGATATTTGACATTTTTTAGATTAAATGTCATACCTTGTCGATGTTGGTTTTTGCTTGTGTTTGTTTTCAATCACCGGCATTGGATAATAAACTGCTTTCAATCACTTTCAAAAATGAGCAAGTAATGTTTAGTTATTTTGAGTGTGTAAGCAACTGAAAAAAAGCTGTAGCCTATTTGACCAATATCTAGCTTTTTTTTGGGATGGTGGCATTTGCCTGATAAATTATCATGCAAGATTTTAAACTGATGATGGATTTTCTGCCAATGCAGATGGATAAACATGTAATGTCTTCTTGAGTTTTGAAAAAAAGGGTGTATAATTAGTATATTTATATATAAATATTTAAATAATAGTGCAAGCAATCATAATTGAACAAATTCTGGCTACTGTGAGATTATTTTCATGTTTTAAACCATTTCCAAAGTATAAAAACATTACTTGGACATTTTTTTTTTTAAGGTTTTAAATAATGGTCTGAAATGTTAGTGCTCTAGCAATTGTAATTGGTCAAAATTTGAGAAAATTATAACAGACGACAACAGTTAATCAGTATTTCCAAAATATAAAAATGGAATTAAAAAAAAAAATAAATAAATTAATACTGTTAAATATTGGTTTAAGATTTTAGCTTTCTAGAAATTGTTGTTGACTAAATTTGGCCATTTTGAGATTATTGATTGATCAAATTAGTATTTCACATTTTAAAATTCAAACATTTCCATACTATTATTATTTCTAAACTGTTTAATTTCTTATAGCAAATTTTCCTAAGGCAGTGTTGATACTTTCTTACACAAATCATCTCAATCAGTTTTAAGTGGAACGATAAACAGATCGTATAAAATAAATGTTAATTTACAATTTTTGATCAATTCATGTTGATACATTTTGGCATTAGCAGCCATGCTCTATTGACATCAGCATTGATTACTGAAACCCCCCACTTTTGTTCAACCACAAGTTGAGGGCACTAAAAAATCTGAAAGAAAGCAGGGCAAAACAAATGTGATCAGGATGTGTAGGGCCGCCCTGCAGTGCTGCTGCTGTTGAAGCCCCAGTGTTTGACTGGAGAAAAACGAGATGGCCACAGGCTGACGAAGGGCTGATGTCTAAGCAGAGAGCAGACAAGCAGCTCGCGGGGGTGACGGGGCGGGAGAGAGGGGTCGAGGTTTAGTCCTCCACCAGCGCTGAGAGAAAGTGAAAGGGGAAGAGAGGGGGAGGGCAGGGCAATCTATCATTAGTGACCGAATCAGACAGGGTAGCGGCCTGTGAGAAGCTTAAGAGATTCTCCCTCCCCAACACACACACATTGAAGGGAGAAGAGAAGGAGGAGGCGAAGAGAAACAAGAGTATGAAGAACACACCAACTCGCTTTTCAAAACCCGTACAAATGGGCTTAACGCGACTTGTGGCCACTATATAATGTACTTCGTTGATTAAACCCAAAAAGTGTGAGGGAATTAATCTGCTAACGCTTACTAAAAAATACATTTCGTAAGAGGATTCCAAAACCTCTTTGTAATCCAGGTTTCGCTCCTTATAGCAAACATTCGTTCACACATAAACCACCGGCTGAATGTATCCCATAATTCTGCTGGTATAAATTGAGAGAGGAAGGAGGAGTTACAGCTCGTCATATTTGTTTTGCTTGAACAGGCCTGCTACATCCGTATTGATCCCATCGCTAATGATGCATGTTATTAAACATGATCGCTCATAGAAAATACGGTGACATTTGTCTTTGTTGCGCTCACGAACGTTTGCCAGCGAGCTGACGTCCCTATTAAAGATCCGTATAAACAATCTCCGGCATGCAAATTAAAAAGCGACGGCTTACACACACACTCGCATAGACGCACACCTTCTGCATTCAAATTAAATTACTTTATTCTAATATCACATCTTGACTGACACCTGGAAGACTCATAAATGTTAATGACTGTGTTTTGTTGTCTTTATATTGCTTTTTTTTCACCTGCTTGTTAGCAGGAGGAGTCAGCGCTTTTCAGATCCCATCCTAACAAGTTCTTTCTAATCAGCCTCAGAATCTCACGTTGTCAGAGAAACGAAAGATTGTACAGCAAAGTAAACCTTAAGTCGAGCGCCCTGCCTCAGAAACGGAGAATAAATGCGAGCGTGCACAAAGACGTGCATATCTTACACCGATCTCTAAGTGGCACGTTACTTTGCCGTGTCAATTTATGAATCAACGCTCTCGTGTTTTTATCATTATTTACCAGGACGGGTCTGTCTTTGCAGTCGAAGGAAGTAAACTTCATCAGAAGCGAGTTTCAGATGCCACTCTGAGCAGAATAAAATGCAACGCGCATTGAATTTCTCCCTCGAGGGAATTGGAAAAAGAAAGCACTCAACCCTGCTCCGGTGCATCCGCGAAACAAGAAAGAGAAGTTCTTGAAAAATCGGCAATATATTCAAATATTGATATCCGTGCTTGTCAAAAAAAGAGGCCTTGAAATTTCCACCGAGCTCTTGTTGTCAAAAAAAGTGTCAGATAATTCATAAATGCAGTTCAGAGTCCACAGAGAGGAGCATGGTAGGGTGGATGTGAAAACATTTCAAAATCGTTTTTTCCATCATGCCTGGCAAATGTTCAATTTGGGCCTGTTGCATTTTCCCTCCATCTCTTTCGTTCCTCTTCTCTTGCGGTTTGTGGGCATGTTAAAGTGTTTTTGGGTTGGATGTGACTGTTTGTTGTTTCTGATTTCTAGTTTCCCCCTCTCAGCTTTCCGTTTCAAGGGCCAATGAGAGCGCAGCTGTTTTATTAGCCCGAGACATCAGCACCACTTATACATGTGGCCTGTATTAGTAACCCTGAGCCTCTTTCTCCCACACACACACACACGCATACACACATGCTGTAAAGAGCTGTGAGTGACAGTTGTAATGACATGACTGTCTCTGGTGTAGTGGCAGTCATAAGAGGCGTTTAAATATGCTTAGAGCCTCATCAAACTTGACTTCAGTCCTGTATGCCAGCAGCACAAAATGCCAGAGAAATAAATCAACACATTTTCGAAAATACACCGCACATTTGGCGCCGGCACTCATATAAATGTGTGTGCAAATATTTGCAACTAGAGAATGTATATGATTTATCTGTTTATTTTTTTCCCCTCTGCAGTTAGAATCTAAATAGTTGCTGCTTCTACCTTTTTAGGTGGAAAAAATGATCTCATTAGTCTCGCAATTGTTTCCCCTAGACACAAATAAGATTAAATTAAGAAAATGAACACGTTTTTTCTTCTTCTCTTGAGGAAAAGTGGCTAATAGTCTCATGGGTTTCAGAAGACTTTTCCAAAACTGTGTTTAGATTTTCTTAGCAGAGTTAGAGATCTCAATATGCAATATGAACTCATTAAGTTCCTACTGTAAGTAGTCTAATTTGTGACTTAAAAAAAAAAGAATTGGGAACTGTAGGAGAAACATCTGAGACAAAGCTGATCCAATGATCTTTTGAAAAACACCTCATCTCATCATCATCTTCTTTCAAGAAAAAAAAAAAAGTTCAGTTATCTCACAAAATGTCTTTTTTATTTAGAGTCTCAA
This sequence comes from Enteromius treurensis, assembly GCA_032275025.1. Lineage (NCBI taxonomy): Eukaryota > Metazoa > Chordata > Actinopteri > Cypriniformes > Cyprinidae > Enteromius > Enteromius treurensis. Next base: position 15,218,750 of record JAUCMU010000021.1, read on the forward strand.
AAGATATCTCAACTCAATGTCTCATACTGTGCTCGTATAATCTTAGTTTCCTTTTAGTCAGTCACTGTGATGTTACGTCATTGACTGACGTCATGGCATCCCGCATGGGAGACCAATCAACTCTGAACTTGCAAGCGCTGCCCTCGGAGGAGGCAGACCCGACCCTCAAATTGCTGTGTCCTGTATGCGCTCCACACTTCTACATTGAAGGCACCTGGAGTTTCAGAAGCTCCGAGCAGCTCTTTGTTTGCTTCGGAGGACAGCAGAAGGGGAATGCTGTCTCCAAACAGAGGTTGGCCCATTGGGTGGCTGATGCCATCACCTTGCCTATCAGGCTCAAGGTGAGCCTTGCCCCCTAGGGGTGAGAGCCCACTCCACCCGGAGTGTCGTCCCCTCCTGGGCGTTGGCACACAGCACCTCTATAACAGACATCTACAGAGCTGCGGGTTGGGCAACACCTATTACCTTCGCTAGATTCTACAATCTTCGAGTCTAGGTTCTACAATCATACGGGTATAGTGGATATAGGCATGCAAAACCCACTGGCCAATTCTCATTGGCTTTTTCTTTTGAGTCGATTGGTCTCCCAGGCAGGATCCCATGACGTCAGTCAATGACATTACGTATCCGTTCCCACCTTCAGGGAATGAGGGTTACATACGTAACTGTCACAATTGACTTGTCTGTAAACATTTTTAGAAATCAAACAATTACCTTCAAATTATTAGTGCTGTGCTATCTTTTATTGTTTATTTGGAGTTGTAGGAGAAACATCTGAGGCAAAATGAACCATAACTGAGAACTCTAAGCAACAAAAGAGCAGCTTATAAGCAATAGTATTTGTTTTATTTTTTTGGTCTGGAAACACCAGAATGGTTTTTGTTTTTTTCTTCCATAATCTTTTTGTTAGATGCGTGGGAGAGCTTTGCGAAACATTTCGGCCCGCACCCTTTGCTCAATTATTTTATCAAAAACGGCGGCTTCGGGCTCAGTGCCGGCTGCTCGGCAGAGCTGTTGAGAGCCACGGCATGTCGGACACGTCCCTTTATCAGAGCCGTACGAGGTACTTCCTCTCGCTATCGCTCTGACAGCAATATTCGCCCATGATGAATTGGACAGTCAGACGACAGTGGAACTCTGAAACAGAAGAGATATAAAGACCTATCTCTTGTCGCCATATGATCTCATAGTTCAAGGCTGTTGACAAGACGCATTTTTGGCACAGCTTGCGGGGGCCATCTGGGAAGTGCTGCTCGAAAGCGGCAGAAAGTATTTCGAAGCCGTAGTTAAATAACGCTGGAGCGTATGGCACCGCTGTGGGGAGAAGTAGGACAGTAGATTGCGCTCTCTCTTTCTGGAAGAAAAAAAAATCACAGGAGACCAAAGATGGATGTGAGAAGAGGAATATGAGATTCTCCTATGAGAAATATGATTAATATATTTAAAATAAATTAACGATGAGTGATCGGCTAATTTATCATCTGGGGGAGGTGAAATACGCCAGGGTTTTGACACAGCAAGCGTGGGTGTGTGAGATTGTGTTATGTATGTGCATTCCTGGTTTTTAATGTTGTTGTTTTTGGCCGACTAACAATAATATAGTGTCCATTTTCTGGTTGTGGCCATCTCAGGACTAATAGAGAGAGAGAGAGAATGCCTTGGAAACCCGATTAGAGAGTCTGCCAGCATGTGCTACCCAACATGCTTTCTCTCTCTCTCTCTTTCTCTCTCGAGTTGTTCGTTGGCGAGTGGACACTCGTAGCGGCTGACATCTTTGGCTCGTTAGAGCCTGCAGGAGTTGACGTTTTCCACGCCTGCCTTCAGCCGCCTTCCTCTCCTCTCCTCCGCTCGACACTGTCTGCTACACGTCCACCAGAATCTGTCATCTGCTCTCGGCCATCCAGCCTGGCCACTCACGCCCTGACAGAGAAAGAGAGAGAGAGAGGAAGGTGAACATCTCGCCATTGAATCGCCCATTACCTTTGTGAAGTGTATTGATTTCTTGTAAAAATAATGATATTGACAGGCTTTCCAGAAATAATTGTTTCCAGAACAAAGAGGTCATTGCGCAGACTTGTATCCAGCATGAACGGTGAAGTCTTTGTGAGTTTGTTTTGGGAATATTTAAGAGCATATGTGTTTGTTTGTTTGCTTTTTTGTTAGATATGCATAATAAAAATGTATTGAATCAGACACATGGATCACATGGATGTGTTTACTTACAATCATACACACATACTTTAATAAAATAAATAACTATATAATACACACACACACACACATATATATATATATATATATATATATATAATTTTTTTTTTCTTTTTTTTTTTTTTTTCTTCACCCATTTCACTTTGGATTTGTAAGTCCAAATACTTATAAAAGCTCACCTCTGGACTTGTCAGAGGTTAATAGTTAGGCTTAGAGCTTTATTCACATCACTAACCCCAAATGTGAGCAAGCAGCAGAAATAAATACAGCCAGTGCTGTCTATATGCACCACAATGACCTCATCTGCCTGACAAGGAGCACATCGCTGTACTGCTCTTCCTTTGCACTTTTTTCCCCCTCCGCTGTGTACCTTGACAGTCGTTTGAGAGAGAGAGAGAAAGAGACCCTTTATTGTGTAATGCAGGCTTTGACATGGCAGTTTCCAAACAGATTTTCTGGCTGTCTTTATTCATTCACTGCATGGCGTGCGAGAAGCGGCAGTACAAAGGGAAATATGCTGTTTACAGCCAGGCAGCGAACACCTGTAATCATTTGTGAGGTTAAGAAGATACATCTACATTCCCGTAGAGGTCTTGAAACCACTTTCATTTGTTTTTTTTCTTCTTGTCGTCTCTCAGGTGTTGTGACGCGGACGGGGTCTCAGCTGAAGCCTCTAGAGGTGTCTGGGAGTGCCGTTCTCCTCCCTAGAAAGCTTCAGTTCCCTGTTGTTAGTGTTTTGTCACGTGCTCGCGTGTCTAGCTCACACACAGAGTTGTTGAACAAACAGCCGTTCGTCGGTCAATAGTGTTTCAGGCGGCTAATTGCGCCTGTGAAATGAACTGCCCCTTGTCTTCCCAGACAATCGCATTTGAAGCTCTGCAAGACCCCGCTCACCACTGTGAGGGATTTTCTGCTTTTTTATCCCCTACCCAGCTTTCATTTTCCCCCTTCTTTTTTGCCTTTAGGATGCAAAATAAGCGGGGATGCCCAAACATCTACATACTAGACCTATTTTTTATTTATTGTTTGTTTACTTTTAAAAATGTCATTTATTTGATATATCTGAGACATTTTTTGTAAGATTTTGCAATTATTATTTCCTATGTACATCCATGTGATTTTCTTTATTTTTTTTATATATTTATTATTTCAGTGAACACCTTCAAGTTCCCTAGAGTATATTTAGTTTTTTATTTAAAAACTGTTGTCATTTTATAATATTCCTAGATAATTTTTGATAGATTTATAATTTTTGCATCATTAATTTTTTTTTCTTTTCTTTTTTTTTTTTTTTATATTTTATTTATCTTTAGGGACATCCAGAACTTAAATTAAATACATTTATTTATTTAAAATTCATTTTAATGTTAACTTATTTATTTATTTATTCATCTGTTAGTTTATTAATTTATTTATTTATATACCAGGTAACATTATGGTACTGAATGATCATCATATTGATGTACCACAGTATAGTTCCATGATACCACCACTGTTTTTTTTGAATAGCTACACTTTACTAAATCAATAGTCGTAGTAACCCAGTTTCTGATGTGCTTTCAGGGAGAAAGAGGCTACATGACCATTGGTACAGATTAATTAGATGTTGTATCGTTCATCTCAGATTAACATATCAGGTAGAAGTCCGCACTATTGTCCGTGTGCCTGAAGCCTATTCCTCTACCTAATGAACTGCAGACCAAAACTATCAATTAACCTGACAAAAGAGCCCTCACCAGCAGGGACAGACCACTTAACGACAACCTCTCCGCTGTAGCCGCCATTACCCTGTCACTCACACATGAACGCACGCTCTCTCTCGCTTCAAATTGGGTCCTCCGTCTCACACACTCTCACACGACGCAGAGATTTGTGTTAACTGTAATCCAATAAAGCCGAGGAGCTCGGTGGAGTAGCGTCCCTCCGAGAGTCCGTCCACGGGGCCCGAAGCCGTACCTAATGGCCATTTAGGGCCAAAGTAGCTGTGAAGTGTTAAATATTTACATGTAAAATGCCAATAGTAATTGCAGGCTATGTCTGAGGTTGTCTTGGGACAAAAAAACGGTCGTTTGTACACAAATACCTCCAATAAGAGCGCAGCTTGGTGTTTACGGTTTATTTAGCGTTCGACTTTAACCATGAGTATGCATGTGTGCTGTCAAGTTTTGCTTATTAATATGGAGGATAAATCTATATTTAGCCTTTTTCATTCGCTCTCTTTTTTTCTGTGAATGATTGTTGGGTCCAGAGGCGGCTAATGTGGTGTTGACTCCATGTGGCCTGTCTATTAGGGGTGACAGGACTGCCCTGGCAAATAATAAAGAAATATTTATGCTCCTCTTAGCGATGCTAACAAGGTAACATATCAAGCCGGTGCACTGCGGGGTCTCCCTCTAAGCTTCAATAAAGTCTTGTGGACTGCAAACCCACACACATTGCGTCCCTGTGTGTGTGTGTGTTCCTTTCCGCTCTGTCCCCTTCTTTTTGTTTGTGAAATGAGATTGGTCATAAATCCAGGCCATCTCATATATATTTGAACGCTGGTATTTGCTTCTGCCAGGAAAGTGCACTTTACATGTGGTAACACGCGATTACCTGGGCGTCTTATTGCGAAGGAAGAGGAAAAATCAATATCAATTTATAATTCACTATTGTTGCCTATATCTGGTTTTATGGCACTCTTGCCTGCCTCATTAATGTTTCAGAGTGATTGACTGGAACCGAAAGATTTTTAACATGTTTCTTTTTTATTTATTTTCTCTTAATAATTCAGTAAACCATAACTGGTTCCATTCTCAAAGCACCTACCAAGAGAAAAAAATAAAAACATAAATAAGGACTTGTATTATGAAATTAAGGTCATGAATTATGAATAGTTTACCCAGTGCAGTCAACATTTTGTTATCATTTACTTTTGTGCTGATTTAAACCTGTAAGTGTTTATTATTAAGGAGAAAATAAGTTTATTTATTCATTTTGCCTAGCATAAAATTAGACCATGCAAATTTTGGGTTTTAGGTTTTTGGGGATTTTTAAATATAAACATGTCAAATTCTGTTCTAACAAGTCTGTTAGAAGAACTTTTTTATGATTTCTGAAGACTTAAATTATGGTGCAAAATTTGCACAGCCTACTTGTGTAGTGATTTTATTTCTTTCTTTATTTCTTTCTTTCTTTTTTAAATTTGGCAATAAATAACACTCTCCACCTTTATTGCAACGCAAAAATTGGCTTGCATGTTCTTCAAAATCTTCTCCTTTTATATTTAATGAAATACATACATGGAAATGTTTGAGTAAATGATGACAGAATTTTCATTTTTGCCTGAACCATCCCTTAGAGTGGTCTTTTTTAAAAAATAGGCAAGATGTGTGCATCTGCATTTCAAAATGTTAAAATTGAGTATTTGGCTATCAAATGGACTCTCGTCGTTTCTGTCACCTTCCTGAATCTGATTTTCGTCCATCATATCGCGTCCAATCAGAGGACAAAAGCGACTCTCGTTCCTGGAGTGACCCGCCGCAGACCCTTCTGACGGCTGCTTAAGTTGTTCCTTTTAGCCCGGTGACTGACAGATGGAAAATTACGCTTTCAAATTCATCCCAGTCATTCGGGTCTGTTCTTCTACGTGTCAAAGCCCCCATGGGCTGGAGACAGTGAGGAGAGAGCCAAAAAAAGAGAAACGCTGTGAGAAAGAGTTGGGCTAACACATTAGCTTAGCCTGCAGAAGGGAAGACAATCGTGTGTTTGAGAACTCTGAAGGAAAAATCAATCATGTCGTAAGTGAGCGTATGAGTAAATTTGAACCCTGACAACTTTCATCATCTCGCCGCGGCGCATTCGGCGGGCTGCAGTTTTCTCTCCCCTGCTCTTTCCCGCTGAGCGCTTCTGTGCTCTCCTCCGGAAGAGAAAATGAGGGCCTTTCTCTCTCCTTTTTTCCCCGTCTCTCCTCACAGCTGTCTATTAAGAGGGTGAAGTGCTAGAGTCTTTTCTTGCTTTCTGTCTTTTTTACTTTACTGCCTCTTGTCTAGTCCGTCCTTTTTGAAACACGTGTCAAAGAGGAGGGCAGCGATTTAGCTTTGTTTCTCACTTCCGTTTAGCCTCCTCTTGCAACAGGCCTTATTTGCAGGTGCAATAAATTTAACACTGGACAAACTGAATTCATCTTTAAGCCCCTGAAACCATTCTCACATGCCTTTTATTAAGTCTTAAACTCACAAGTCGTCTGCGATCGATTGTGGCTGAGAGAATGGGCGCGATGCCTAATTTTGTTTATTTTATTGAAGAGCGGAACGACAGCTTCGACCTCCGCCTCTCGTCTGTGAAGCGAAACATGGGCCCGTACGATGCTCAAGCTATTGCTATGCGAGAGAAAGGCCAAAAAAAGCCAGATTTTTAAAAAACAAAGTTTGTGAGAAGTGAAGGATGGCCTTTCCGTGCGCAAGACGGTGATTGATTCAGAGCGGTGCGAGATATTTCTTCAGTAAGTGTGAAGTGACCCGGTTAGATGGTAATATGGGCTAATGCGACTGCTCTGTTTCTTAATGTGAGCTTAGCTGACAAGCACCAGCGGCAGGGAGAGGAAAAAAAGAAGATTTAAGTCTGTTCCCTCTTCTTTAACAAGAAAATTAGTGTGCAAAGGAGATCTGTCATGATAAAGAACAGTGTGGCGGCTTACCCCCAACCCTACACCTTCTCTCTGTACTCTACGACTCCCAGCGGGACGCATCCTTAAGTGTTATAAGGACAAATTTATTGTCCTGGCCACATTATTTAGCGATTTGATTTGTGCCAGGTATTTGCATTAATTCTGACCTGGAAAGAGCGATGATTCATGGAGGGGAAGAGGAATTTGCAGGCAAGGGATCTAGATGCGAGAGTTAAGGTTGAGTGAAGTCTTTCTTAAGGAAGTTTTATGAGTTGAGGGATTGTAGATTATGATTTCCAGGCCTGGGAAAAGTCATGGAAATTTTAGAAGTGCATATAAATATGTCTAGTCATGCACTGCTTTAAAATATTACATTGACTTGTGAATATAATTTATAAATGTTATATATTTTAGAATTTTTGATTATTTATAAATAATATTATAAAATATTATTTATTAATATGTAATTTTTATTTTTATTATAATTTTTTTTTTCCCTGGTCAATAATTAATCTGTAAGTAATATGGTACTTTAAATTATGATTTAAAAGATTTAAGTCACAGAATATATATTGCCATCATGGCAATGGCATTTTGTTGCAGAGGCAGAGACACACAAGTGTGTGTTGTTTTGTCTCGGCTAGTCGTGACCTTTCTGATCTCGGGGTGGCGTTCCCTGACCTCTTCTCACACACACACACATAGACGCACACACTCAAAAGCGCACGGCAGGGAAGGATGAGATCAACTCGAAAGCAAGCAAACATCTCTGGCTGAGAAAACATGAGCCGCCACACACGCACACACAACAGGAAGTGTTTCTGAAGGATCACAGGAAGTGAAGGGTGAGACTAGCGCAACACTGAAAAGTTTGGCGTGTTTGAGAATCCTCAGTTGGGAGCTCAGATTCAAAACCCTATAGCTTTTGTTCGGGCCAAATTCAGGAAAAATCTGGTTAAAATTCACTTCCCAGATGACTGGGGAAGCTTTATATCCCCCTGCGCTCTTGACTTGGGTTACACGTTTGGCCGAGGACAGCGTTTTCATTCCTGATTTTCCTCTTTCTTCTGCACGGGTTTGTTTTTAAGCTGTGTGAAGACGACACTTTGTTACAGCTATAATTGCTTTTTTTTCAACTCCTGAAATAAATAGCTTCCGGGGCTATGGGGGGAAAAATGGATTCTTGGCAAACAAGAAGCATATTTTGCATTTATTATGGAAAATAATTTTTACAGGTAGGAGGTGAGACAATTTGGGAATTTCCGTTCGCTGGGAAGTAGGATCGAGAGCGTAAAACTGCTGCATTTTAAGCAGATTTCTGCTCTTTCCATCTGGCCCCACTGGCTGGAGAACCTGATCCGACCTGTCAATCAACAGGCCCCAGCTGTGAGGTGCGGCCCCCGCCTGGAAACACTCCCCAACTCATTAAAACAGCTTCCCTAACGCTCCCCTCCTCTTTCAGCTCTTTCCCGTTCCCTTCTCTCCTCTTCTCTCCTGTCCTCTCTCCTCCGCTCTCCCACCCTGCACAGTGGGGTTTTCATATCAGGGGTCTGTGACAGGATCATTTCAGCGATTTGTGGGATTCATCTGCAGTTAAAAGTACAGCCTAAGGCTAGTCTAATTGGTAGGAAGGCTAATTCCCTCCCGTCCTCCTGTCAGTCTGTATTTTATTTACTGAGCCTTGCCAAAACCTATTTACACAATAATGAGAGGAGATTGCTGTGATGCCAGCAACACAAAGACTCGCTCAGCGTGGAATCCAGAACGAACAATTAAAAGCAAATCTGAAATCGCGCTAGCAACCCGCCTGCTAGACAACACAGGTACATGGACGGGTTCACATCCAACCCCGTCTCTGTCTCTAACCTGTATGTGTTGCTCAAAAGTCACAGTTGTGAGATCCTAGTTTCAGATGTTTCTCCCCGAATTCTAGGAGAAGAAATTTGGATTGCAGGTAAATAATAATTTAGATTTGGGATCCTGGGAGCATCGTTTGAGACCATCTTGAGATCTTCTGAGATCTCATCTATAAATGTTCCTTTACATGGATACATCTGCCTAAATGTTATTTCGTAGATGAGTTCTCAGTCTCAGTCAAGTCACGTGTAATAATACACGGATGAGACTCAAATGAGTCAATTGGTGAATTTTAAGTTACGATATGAATGGTAGAGCTCAGAAAATGTACTTTTAGAAGAATGGTCACATTGAGAACCATTTGCTCTCCTTCTCCATCTGTTTTTCATTCCCAAACATTTTGTTTCTGTTGCGTTGCCAGACAAAGTCTTCGCCCAGAGCGTGCACAGGTCACCCTTCAGGTGATAAGTGTTTAGGACTGTCGTTTCTTGGTGCGAGTGAGCCTGAGGTTTTTATACAGCTTTTTAGAAGCAAAAGACTTGTCAGATTTAGACTGGATCGATAGAAGATGATTTAGGGGTGTTGGGAGGAAACAGGTTGTATTTTTCAAACTCAAATTAAAACCAGTCATGTGAATCTCTATCTCTCTCTGCCTCCACTCTCTCTCTGAAGTCATTTCTCTGTTATTTGTGGTGTTTGGTTTTTATCCTTGACACTTTCACAGAGTGACTGCTCACTTAGAACGAGGAAATCATTCAGAAGAGCCATATTTCTCCCCCCTTCCTCCTGCGACTGAGCGTGCTCCATACCTCCGGGAAGTCTCCGGAGAGCGCCTTCTTTATGATGATACTCTCAAGGTGAATATTGGCATTTATTTAGCCTGAGTTGGATATGAAAGAGATGTTTAGTAGCGCCAACCCCGACGGAAAGTGTGCAGTCAGCACTCATCGCTTCCCGTATAATTCTATTTCATTTCCCTTTTCTCAAAGTCACTGTGCATCCCTTTCTCCCCTCCAACCCTGTTCAAATTAATTTAACACTCCTCTTGAGGAATTCTGATCAAATTAAAGTTTTTCTTTGCGGAGATGACAATAGCGGTGCGTCTAAGTTTCACGCTGAAATGACGAGCTCCTATATTTAGAGTCTCATAAGGGCTTTGCAGTGGAGAGAGTCTCTTTCTTTCTGCAAGCAAATTAATTGAGGAAATGACAGACTTGGCTGAGGCATCAATCAAAAAGTAGCAACACGACAAACTTTGGCAGCGATTAGAGATGAGTTTTTTTTTTCTTTTCTTTTTTTAACCAGCTAACAGCTCCAAACCCCCGATCCAATTTCCTTCAAACAACAGTTTAAAAGGTCTTTGATATGATGGGAAGCAGAGGAAACAAAAAATCATTGAGCACAAACTACAACAATGACCACTTGAAGTGGAGATTTATAGCCAAGTGGACACTTACATTTGTCTTTAAACATACAGTAAGATACAAAAATAATAAATAAATATATATAATAAATAAAATAAATATACATTTTTATTTTATCTCATTTTATTTTAATTTTATTTATTTTTAAAACAACATTTTTAATTAATTATTTAATTTATAGTTTTAAGATTTTGAAAAGTTTTCTAACAAAAACAGTATATTAAATGAGAAAGACTATAAATAAAGTGACTTTTAGATCCCACCGTATGTTCAAGGGAAGCTCCTGGAAGCAATGGCGAAGCAATTCAGGCAACTTGGGAGCATGAGATTCATGGGCTCTGACACAGGACTGATAAGGGCTGTTAGCCTGGGCTGTTTTGTTCCGACACAGACAAAGATGCAAAACACACAATGGCACTTGATAAAGAACATCCGTATTGAGAAGTCCCACATAAATGCTTTAAGATAGCATGCAAGTCTATATACGAGATCTGAACCGCTGAACAATTTAAGAGTCGTAAAAATGCGACCCGGCACTCTCCATCCATTGCAGATCAGTATATTTAAAAGCCTGGCGCGATGAAGAACCATTGTTTGAAACCCAGAACGGCCCATTGAGTCTCGGTGAATGAGTGTCCATGCTGGAAAGTGAGTGGGAGTGAGAGTGTTAGTGTGTATGTGTGTGTGTGTGAGGCTGAGAGAGCTGTCACTTTGAGGAATGAGAGACTGTGGCAGTAGGGAGCAGCCTGGCAGATGTGCAAAAGGAACACCAAGCATATTGATCAATTAAGTATGCAAATTCCTCCTGCTGACTAAAGAGAGAAATAAATAAAGTACAATAAGAATTAAGCCCTGCCGTAATGACTCTCTCAAGTAAAAAAAAAAACAAAACAAGGAAACGACCAGCCGCCTAAAAAAAATATTGAGCCTACACCTGCTATAAGATCTAAGTGTGTGACTTTACCTTATGTCAGTCAAAGGAAATGTTATATAATTCTAATTTCATGCAGATATAAGAGAGAGAGAGAGAGAGACTGGAGCTGTATAAAACCCTCCCACACCAACGCGCAACTGTTGTTTTCCTTCAATGATCAAACAACGGCAGCATAACAGAAGACACACACACAGCAAAAGAGATTTCAAATTCAAAGTGGCATTAAACCAACAGCTTGAGAATCTGTCTATCGTTCTTTACTTCTCAAGAGTCTTTCTATTGCTCCTAACATAATCAAAAATGTTAACATAACATAAAAAGTTCATTAAAAAGACCCAATGTTTTGTGTTAAAATTAAGAAATTGTCTGTTGTATTTCTTATATATTGTTTTTTATATATCTTTTAAATTGTGAATTGCATTTTGTAGTGTTTTAGAATTAAGGGCAATGTCTGTAAATCTAACGGAAAACAACACAATTTTCTGCGTTTTTCTCCAGATTTTCAAAAAAGTGTAATTCAGTTGTGCTTGCTTTTATTTCTGCTTTCTTAAATTCTCTTTGGGCAGGACACCTTGTATGGTGGTCTTCTGTTGTGTTACCTTGTGAGGCAGGGTGTGTGATTCATGCCCCCCTCTTTGGTGGTGAAAGGCTCCTCATTACGAGATGGCCTAATGAAATTATCGTCTTGTTCTGCTCTTCTCTATGCTGTTGTCAGGACTTTGAAACACGATAGTTTAATTATGGACACACTGTATGTGTGTGTGTGTCTTTGAGTGTGTGTGCGTGCCCTCTTCAGCATGCGGGTGCACGAGAGAGCTCTGGACCTCTGGACGTCGCCCAAGCCTGCGAGAGCTGCCCTTTCCTAGAGATATGTTAAACCTGCCATTCATATGAAAATTGACTACAGCCATCGGCCTGCTCTTTTGTTCCTCTCTCTCTCTCCATCCATCTCTCTCCGTTTCTTGAACCGAGTTTAAGTTTAGCACGTAGGATCACGCCGATGCCAGAGTCATTTGATTTTCCTGCTTTATCCAGAATCCCCCTGCTCTGTGAGGCCGGAAAGCTTCCCGGCTTTTTTTCTTTATCCCGGCCTCTTCCGAAACAACAGAGTTTGGTCCTATCTGTGTCCGCACATGCATATCGCCGGCAGGCCGCAAACCGCCCCGCGCACAATAAGAGAAGCATCGCAAGAGGTCATTTCATATAAAACAGGAGAAAATATTCGGTCTTTGACATTTGGACTGTGTTTTTTATATTTCTGCATGGGCAGATAGCATCAAAAGTCTCCTCCTCAATAATAAATATCAGAATGTCAGCTGTCAGTCACTGCCTTTAAGGAAAACAAGACAGAAAGGCAAAGAAAAAAAATGGGGGGAAAAGGAAGAACAGACAAAAGCTATCCCGCCGCTGCGACAAGCAAGTGTTTATCCCATGAAAGAAGGATGGAAATGAAGCTAGGGTGCACGAGGGGCTTTAGAAGCGAGGAACAGGGGAATAATCTCTCACTTTCCCCCTCTTTCTACATTTTGTGAGTGTAGTTGTTCCCCCTCGAAAGTCCCATAGGGTTTGATCTGGAAAACAGGAAGCTCTCCATGAGTTCTTCCCCCCTCAAGGAACCTCATGTGTTTAGAAAAGCGCTTTCTCTCTCTCTCTCTGAGATAAAAACAGCAACGCCTCAGAAAAATACAGTGAAAATTTCCTATTTAAAGACAATT
>JAUCMU010000021.1:15236538-15249038 GCA_032275025.1 Enteromius treurensis
AGCAGCTCTGGGTCAGGGTGTACTTGACTGAGAGACGGATGCGTATTAAGATAAATCACTTCGCGGAACAGCTGCAGAGGTCGAAGGTCACACATCAGACTCACCCCGCACCGACTTCCTGCTTTACCGCTGTCAAAGGCCAAAGTCTGGGCCCCATATATCTGTACCATCACCACATCAGCCAGTCTAGCGCCTCTACATCTATATCCACTCGCTCAAGAGCAGTCTAGATCTACAGTGGGTGCCATAGTGTGAAGACGCTTATATTTAGCATTGTTCTTAGCATTTCGGTAGAATTAACCAGTTTTAATTATAAGGTTTAAGTGAAAAGTTTGGAGTGAAATATAAATTTTTCATCGTATTGCTTTATTAAAAACTACTTTCTGCGGTTTAACCTGTTTCGAAAACACCTCGGCCCACCTTAGATCTTAAAGCTTAACCCGGAACTGGACCTCACCACAGACTGGTTCCAGCGTAAACCTTCCCGCCCGTTAAATGTCACCCAGCGTTCGGGGAAATATACCTGCGCTCTCATTCATAACACCTGTTTTGTATTTCACATCCCAAACCGGCACCATCATCACCCTAATTTCTTTAAGAGGGGATTCACGCTACATTGCACTAAGTGTTTTAGAAAGCATAATTGCCATGCAAATTCCAATCAGCAAGATTTATGATATTTATTTATTTATTTTTAAAGAGGAAATGTTGTTTTCTGTCGAGTTACGCAAGCATTCATGGATTTAGCTGACAGCTGTTTAGCAGCGTATTATTTTCTCGCCGCGAAGGTGGAGAGAAAGTGAGAGAGCGGGAACGAGAAGAAGAAAGACAAATCTTTTTGGAGGCATAAATGCATGACGGAGGACGCGTATTGTGTTTACTTGTGAGAAAATGAGGGGAGGCAGGTGAAAAATATGTGTCTGTACTTGTTCAGATTTAAGACCCGCAAATTTGCACCCTATTTCAATTTGCCTGCGTGAGGCAGCAAGTGCAAATAGCTTATTGAGGGTGAGATTAAAGCAGAAACGGAGGAGAGGGGCATAAATCTGACAGGGCTGACTTGTACCGTCATGTAAGCGTAATGACTATCACACTGAATCAACTGCCGGAGCTCGCGGCAGCTTAACATGGGGAAAATTTGCCTGATGTGTGTGCGCGAGCGTGTGCTAAACCCTCGGCAGTAATACAGCCGTACCGTGTGACTAAATTTTATAGTTCATGAAGCATATTAGCGGCGGGCTGTATACGCGCCCCATTCAAAAGGTGATTTCAATTTCAGATGCTCATTTTTCATGAAGATAAATACGCCACGTGTGGCAATTCCCTTGAAGTAAATATTGCAGGAGTAGAAGGCTACTGGGGGACAGAGGCGGGGACGAAAGTCTGACGTGTTTTTCTTTTTTCTTTTTTTTTTCATTTGTATGGTAAGTGGTGGGACTCGTGGCTTATCGAGGAACAAATTGAATGTTTAATCCGCAAGCATGCAGATGGGACCCAATGTTGTAGTCTGAGACCTGTCTCAGAGTAAAGTGAGAGTTCTCCTGCGCGCACGAGAAAAGCTGATGTTCGGTCTGTTGGGACCGACGTTTGTGAAATCAATGATCGTTGTGACGTTCCACAAAGAAAGTGGCCAATTTGAACACAATTCCAGATAACCGCCCAAGCCAAGGTTTGCTAAGTAGGCCTGCATTCGGATAGACGCGCTCGCTGGAACGGTCCAATTGTTAAATGAAAAGTTGAGGCGAGACTTCGGTGGTCCCCCAGGCGTCGCTACAGCGGCATGTCCCTTGTAGCGTTATTGCATTTCATAGCAGGACTCTTGTTTATCAAACGCTGGTTTTATTTGCGCGATGCAGCCGTGTCAGCAGTGGAGGGGCGCTAGATAGTCTACGAGTCTGTGCTTTGGTTCGTAGCACGCCGCCGTACGCTAGATGTGTTCCCTGAGGTCATTAAAAGTGTGAATATCTGCATTACTCCGTGGTGTTTTGCTGAAACTGTTGTTTCTCGGAGGGCGAGTTCACTAATATCCGCTTGGGACAGATAGAGGAAGCATTACATCAACAAATCCACACCATAAACACAGCGAAAAATCGCCCAATAATTGGATTTTTTTCTTGTTGTTTTAAAGTTAATAAGTGAAAAGATATTCAATTGCGAGCCCCAATTGCTAGCTTGTTTTTATTTATTTATTTATTTTCAGTTTGTTTCTCTCTTTTCTTCCCTTCATCCCTTCATCTAGGCTGAGGTTGGGAATCGCACATCAGAAGAGGGCATGTTAATTTTGCCAAAGGTTCTGTTGTATATTAATTTAAGTCGCGAGTGCTGCTGGTAGATGACACCGACAGCATTTTGATTAAGGATTTTATACATGAAGAAATTTTCATTATCGCTTCTCCTTGGTGATTTCGACGGGATGGTTTGGGATCGTGACCCGGCGCCGTGACAGCGGGTTCCAGGATAAACGGCTCTGTATTGAATCCCACCCTGTGCTGGATCCACACTTACAGCGGCAATTAATGGGGCCGTTTCCTCCAGGGAGGCCCCGGCCTTCCCAGGCCAGTGCGCTGCTATTGTACATAGGTAACAAGATTTAGCTCTTTTTCTTCTTTGCCGGCTCCTCTGATAGATGTGAGGGAGTCGTTCTGTGTGATTAGGGTTTCTGATTGACTTCAGATAATCAGGCCAGCAGGGTGTAATGTCTGCAAATAGATCTTAAAATGAGAAGAGAAAGGCAAGGTTTAAATCAACCGTACCCTTTGACCTCAACATGTGCGTGGGGCATTTATAATAACCGTTGTTTCACCACCCATTAGAGTTCATCAGAACATTTTGATCAGAGCAGTGCAGAATGCCCCAAATAGATAGCACTTACTATTATAATAGCACTATTTATGTAAGTATATAATTTAGGCATGCATCATATATTACATATAACTAAATGTACTTCATTTATTTGCAATTTTTTTTTGCATGCAGTCTAAATCCTAAAATTATTTGGAACAAACAAGTTTTATATCTGGCATTAAAAGCAATTCCCCTTGAGTTACATTCAAAGTTATTTTGACCGAAATGTGGCAAGACACTAGACTAAAATGGTATATAAACTGCTTGATGCATTTTCCTTTTGCATGCCCAGTTTAGAATCGTATTTTCTTTTATCATTCACAAATGATGTGATCTGTTTGTGCTTCCCGTCCTGTTGAGCCGAAAGCCCCCTAGTGGCACGCATTGGTTTGGAAACCACCTCTCCCTGTGGCTTGTCATTCTAATACAGCTGAAAGAGCTATGAGATCCTTTAATAACCATGCAGCTCATCGTCCCCAAACCCCATTGTGCACGTGGCGGCCCCTGAAGGAGCCGCATCTCCATGTATGCTGACACATTTGTGTACCTGCGACAGGAAAGACAGAGGCCAACGCTGTCGGCTCTTGCCTCAACTACTGCTCTACAAAATCAACCTGACAACTCACTGTTTTCTCCATGGAGAGAAGCGTTTTCCCCCCCCACCCGTCTTGTTTTTTTTTTTTTTTCTGTTTTAAAGGATGCTTGCATGTCAGTCCTGTGAGCGAGAGCATCCTTATTATTTGCCTATAACCCTGTTTGAAAGCCCATGTGTCCCGCACAGACAGGCAAAAGCAGCGGTGTCAGTTATACGGGTAACAGCCATCAGAGGGACAGCAGCTTTGGAATGCATGTCTCTTTCTCCGCTTCCTTCCCTGTCTGTATTTCACTCCACTTCAGACCATTTATCCCGCTGTGCTGCGAGCACTTTGTCATTCCCTCTCCCGCCTGTTCGCTTTTAAAGCATACGGGAATCGGATTCTGTCATCTCACCACTTCCTCAAAGAACTCGTAGTTCATCTGTTGCTGCTTAAATGAGCATTTCATTTGAAGGTGGTGGGTCAGATAGGAAAAAAAAGAAAGATATCTCTTTAATACCTTGATCGTTTCTCCTAGACATCAGTGAGGTTAAACAGAGAGCTTTTGGAGGAAATTGAGGTTTGCAATAAAAAGGCATTTGCGTCACAAAAATCGTAACTTTTAATTTTTTTTGTACATCAGTTGTTTCTTGAAGACAGCATTGAGAACAGTTGGAGAGGAAATCCTTTAGATTTTTTGTCCCAGAGAAAAAACATCATCGCAATATTTCAAATTGTGCTCAGATTTGTGCTCCAAACAGATATAAAAGAGCAACCTTTGAGCAATAAAATTAGCATTTAATTTTGATCAAATTAAAAGGAACAGAAAAGCAGTGCTTTAAATGAGATCTCTAAAGCCCTCAAACTGCGCTCAAAAACTCGATGTACGATGTCATTTCTCGTGTAATTTCAAGAAATGCAGTGATTGTGCTTCAAGAGTTCACAGATATATCTCCTGAACTATAAAAGGGCATCCTCTGAGCATTAAAATGTTATTTTGGGTGTGATTTAAAATAAAGCCCCCATATGTGTTGGCCTCTGTGTGTGTGTTCCATCATCATGAATGTGTGTGTGTGTGTGTGAGAGAGAGAGTGCTCAGATAAAAAAAGCTTTCTCCTGACGTATTTTCCCACCATGCTGAGCTCCTGCTGGAGCGGGCCGCACAGAGGCCTGCTTGTGTCGCGCTGATGTCATAGGCCTGACCTGCCTCTGCTGTACAAAGGCTTTAGGTATCACTGCCTCTGTTCACACAATACCCATTCAAGCAGGTTGCTTTGCTCCTGCAAGCCTAAAGAACAATGTTATTTTTTGTTTCAGCATTATAAAGCTGGACTTTTGCAGGAAACTCAACAGACAAAACCTTTATCAGACGATGCTTCGGGTAGACTGGCAGTATAATCCGCCTCCATTAGCCTTTCAATGTGTTTCTCTCTCTTTCTCTCTGTCTTTTTTTTTTTTTTTACCTCTTTTCCATCTTTCTCGCTCACTTGCTCTTTTTCTTGTTGGCAAAGAGACGAAGAGCACATTCACAGGGGTCAAAACAAGACAGCGTTTCTCTGCATTAATAAACAATGTTTTTTAAAACAGTGCGGATATTAAAATACATCAGCATGAAATCGACTATATTTGCTTTCCTGATTCCTGTTGTTATTTTGCACAATTCATTAGTGCACAGTATTTAAAACGGGAAAATATTTGTGTTCATAATCTTGCATCAAAACGTGGGCCGCAATTTTAATGATCTAATCAGTTCTCCGACTGAATTTCTTTTTCTTTGAATATTCCATTAACTCTTAAATATCAGTTTGCAGAAGTAAAACGGCTTGTGAAGGATGTCCCATTTCAATTTTAAATGCAGCATTAATCGTCGGGTATTTTAAATTGAGAGAGATGGCATTCCCTTTCAGATTGAGGATTTCCGAGTTTCCAAGTCGGAATCCCTTTTTTCTGGGATCTGTCCACAGGCACGGCCGGCAAAACGGTGACAATGTAAACCTCTAATATATTTGCTTATTAGAATTCTCTGGATTTCAGTCAACAATATGAAAGCACCAAAGGCCTCTGGTCCTGCCATGTACAAACACACTCCCAGTGTGTGTGTGTACTTGTGTGTGTATGATTCATTCCGGTGCAGTTTTAGTCCTTATAAAATATTCATTTTGGTTGTGCAGGGTTCTGTAATTGCCATCTCTCAGACTGAATAATTTATACCACGCGCAGACTGACAAAGCTACGCCATACGGCCGTAGATGAATCAGGAACAAGGATCCGTGCTGCCAGCCGCATTATTGTTTCACAAATATGGCACTCACGTCGTTTCTGGACGGCACGGCACCTAATCCGGCTTCTCTTCATTTGTCATTTCATTTCACTCGCTCTGTTGTTTTAGCTCTTGCGTTTGCCCTTCTGTCTCTTAATGACTGACCCCTCGCTCTTGCCGTACGGTGCACCGGGTAGCACTAATGCACCTTTACCCTCTCTCTCTATGCATGCTTCCCTGTCTGTCGTTGTCTCTTTTTTTTCTCATGCGTGGTAACTACTTCACACTCGTATTCACTTTAGAAACATATATTATGCATTAGGAATAAAATGATGTACGTCGCTTGTAACAGCCGCTCTATTTGCTCATCTCTTTTGAGGATTTTACTACTCAGAAGCTATTTAATAGCTCATGACATTATTGGACAGCACTGAGATTAACTAGAGATCAAATAAAGATTTTTGCATCAATCTTCTTAGAAACAGACCCCAGCAGTTTTACATATATTCCGTTTAAGAAGAGATCTCAATGTCTCGGACTGTGCTCAGAATTGCCAGACATCTATTTGTAATTCTCCTAAGAGATTTTAGCAGAAATGGTCAAAGGCCCAAGAAAAAGGCCCAAGTAATCTCACATACAGTATATACAATTTAAAATGAAATCTCAACGGTGTCTCAAAATGTCAAAGTTGGTGCTTCCCCTGAGTAATGAAAAAGCTTCTAGGTTTTTTATTTATAGTCTGAGGCACTTTTGAGATCCTAAATTGTAGAAGAGACATATGAGTTTAGGCATAATCACAGCTTGTTCTCCATTTAATCTTGTTGCAGTTTAGTGGAATGGATTTAAATGAGATATTAAAGAGATTGTTTTCTTTGGCATTCGTTGGTGTTATTTTGGTGACAGACTCACTTCCAGGCTCTAAACTGAAGTGAAGCTTCTGCAAAGTGACCCGCACATTCTCTGCTCATGTCCATTATGGAAATCTATTAGCGCCGATCACCCGCCGCCTGTCTGGGGGCACGTAACAGCACCTCGGCGTCTCTGATTGAGCTACGGCGAGCTGATGGATGACTTGAAAACGCTCTGATGTAACAGCCTGTCTTCTCTCTCTCTCTCTCTTTCTCTGTGTGGTTGTTGACATGCAGGAATAATGACACGGACGAAGGGTCCACATGTGCCCGTGTCATTAAGCTGCATTACCTGTGTTAAAACCAATAACTGCCACTCAGAACTGGATCCACATTAATCATTTATAATGTTTTAATACGTTTTTAATCAGCATTGCTGAGACCACAGCCTTCAGACATCAGGCAAGCCTTGTACTTGTGTGTGTGTGTGTGTGTGTGTTCCTCCATGGCCTGATTTGAAATGTGCTTTTTTTACTCTCTCCTTCCTGTTTTTAATTAATAATTAAAATCGGCAAAGATGACAGTTCCTAATTAGGGCTGTCTTGAAAGAATGTGGGAATGTATGAATTTTAGATGGGGAAGGAGAGAGAGAGAGAGGGAGTCTAGAAAGGGTAATGAACACACAAGGAGACGTCTGGAGTGGAATGGAGACACAACAAACAAAGAAACAAACAAAATAGCGATCACATATCTGTCAGCGAGTGAGCATTAGGTCAGGTAAAGACAACAGCATCCTTGGCCATGTGTGGTCAATCTTAAACCAGTCAGAAGCCAGATTGAAACTGAACCACCACCGTACCCCCCTCCACCCCCATCCACTCCTTTTCCGCCCCTCACCTCCTCCCGGGGAAACTTGAGCCTGTATCCCAACATCAAAGAGCTGAACGTGGGGAAGGAAAGAGCAAAAGAGGTAAAACATGCATAGCCTACTACCCTTTTTCGACAGAAATGGTGCTGGTTCTCAGGACGGGGGATTTGTGAGGCACTTTCAGAACTGGCCTGCATTTCCATTGATTCAAGAACTGAATGATGACGTACTTGACTATTCTACATAACCTGCTAGCAATTCTTTTTTAATACAATGTTTCCAGAGAACATTTCATTTAGTATATTTGATATAGTTTCTTTGTGCCATCTCAAGCAACAAATAATTAAGTTTAAATATTAAATATATTTAATGAATAAAATGTATTATAAAATAAGTGATGTAACTTTTATTTAATAATAACAATAATCTGTATTAATATATATTTTAGTAGCGATAGCTTAAAAATTGCTGCAGGGATTTAGTTGATTTATTATATATGCAATATAGTTTTGTATTTTTATTTTATTTTTAATATTTAAAAACAATTAAATATGGAACACAACATATTATGTATGATGTATGTAAATTATTTTGGAATATTTAATATTTACTATTATTACTTTTACTATTTCTGTTAATAATGCTATATAATTCTGTTCTTGACTTTTACACAACATTATATATATATATATATATATATATATATATATATATAATTTCAGAAAAAACCCTGCAACTGAAATAGGGGCGCAAGAGGCCTTATTCGCAATGGGGAACCTCCACAAGAGGTTTTTATACACCTAAACCAGAAAAAAAGTGGTCTAAGGGGAGAAAGAGGGGGGAATGGTAAAGGAGGGTGGATGGAGGAAGGCGACTGGGAGAGAGAGTGTCTTTAATGAGGCCCCAGTCTAAGACAAAATGCTGTGATTGACAGAAGCAGTGATCTGTTGGGGAAATAATGTCAGAGGCATGTTACACATTAGGAAAAACTATGGAGGAGAGGACGAATAGAGAGAGCGAGAGAGAAAGGAGGAGAGAATACGCACACCAGTCTGGGTCTGGTACAGCAGTCTGCCTGAGGGAGAAAATACACACACACACACACGACAGGAACACATGTCCCAAAAACACTTCTGGCATAAATATGTTTAGGCAGATGCTCAGATATGTTCAAACATACTAAAAAATGTCTCTTCAACAACTTTGTGTGTTTCGGGTCACTTCTTTCAGTGATGCTTGAATCCTGAATTGAACGAATTTAAACCTGTTTAAAGATCTGAAAAGAAGTTTTGAATTACATAGTTTTACATTTTAATATTTTAGTTGTGCTGGTCTGTGGCGATGCCAACTTTAAGTTTCTATGATATTTTGGGCTCCCAAGTTTCCTCCTCAAGTGTATGTCTGTAGTACTTTAATGCTTGTTTTATTGTTAGCCAGGTGTAAAGTTTAAGTCTGAACACCCCAAAAAAACAGCACACCAGAAATGGTATAGACTAGTTACTCACTGAAGATCAGTACTTGAGGTTAAAGGTTTCTGGAAAAAGCAAATGAGATGCACCCACGGACCAATCAGAAACAATCAGACCTGTCAGCCAATCAGAAGTCAGAGCTGACACAAGGAGCTTGTGCATTTTGGAAATGCGATCTGTATTGACCTGTGTACCGTCTCAGCTTCTGGACCTGAAATCAGCAGAATGTACTTGTGTAAGTGTGTGTGTGTGTGTTCTGTATTGTCTGGCTGGCTGGGGTCTGATCAGCTAAAGTTGCTTGGTGATCAATACTCAGCAGAGTCACACAGCTGTGCCCTAACCATTAACGCCTGAGCAGCAATTAGTGTCCACACTGACCGCTGACACACACACATACACACTCCCATCTGCCATTGTATTTCTTTACCTCTCTTTACATCCACTCATCTGTCTTGGGACAACAGGAAGAAAAGCACTTGCAGGTTTTTTACAATCTTTTGTCTAAACACAACACGAAGACTATTGTGTTTGTGTGAAATTAAAGCTTGCTAGATTCTAGTTTTGTCCCAAATAAAAGAAATGAAGTCTTTTTAAAATATGATGTTATCTATGATTTTAAATAGAGCAAATATACTTGTAACTACATATATATATATATATAGAGAGAGAGAGAGAGAGAGGGTAAATAAAATAGATTATTATTATTATTTACAGGATAATACAAATTGTTGTACTAAGTCTTTCTGCTTCAAAATCTGATGTTTAATTAAATGCATTACTTACCTTCTATTTTGTAATTATTTGTGAAATTTATTAGCAATCTCCAAGTAAAAAAGTCTTTCAAATTTGAAACCGTTTTTCCTCAAAAACTGCTAGTAAAATTCCCAAATAATTACAAAGAGATGGCAAGAAACACATTGAAATTTAATGGTGTTTTCTTGTAACATGTACTCCAATAATCTTGGTTTTATTTACAACTTGTGTGCACGATTGATATTATTATTTAAATTCATCAATTTACTCTTTACTTTGTCAGTACTTTTAAGAGAATCCTTTGAGAGAGAATTGATACTTAAAATCAAGGGCAATAATACTTTTTTTCTGATTTTCAAATTGTGAAATTTGTCATAGCTGTCGAGAACACGCTACAGTTTAAGTGGATGATGCAAAATGCACTGATAGATCAAGATGATGGACAAGAGTAATTATGACGGGGGTTACAGGACAGAAGCATCACCCCCTGCATTTATTTGTTTTTGCATCTTTTGTGCTGAATGAAGTGGGATTAGTGTGAAGGAGAGGACGGGAGGGAGGCTTCTCCTTTGAATGAGGGCAGGAAAACGATCCAATGATGGTTTGGGTTAAGATAAGAGCTAAGGGCTATTATTGAGTTGATGTGCTTGAAACGTACCCCTTTTTTCCTCTCAATTACCTCAGCCTGTGAAGCCAAAGTCCTTTCAAACGACAAGCCCCCCGTCTCTCTCTCTCTCTCTCTCTCTCTCTCTCTCTCTCTCTCTCATGCGCTCGCCCGCCACCATCATAAGGATTCGGCCCCTCTGGTCAGAAAGAGTGGTGAAGGACAGGTTGTATTAATTACTCCGCGCCGGCCGGCCAGATCATTTTATCACAGATTTGTCGACAAGTTGCAATGGAAGCTAGAAGTCGAACGCCTCCGGTGAAGAACAAAAGCAAGGGAAGAAGGGTCTCTTATGTGAAATTAAACACGTCTGCTTTGCTTTTTTTTCCCTCTGACAAACCAAATTCGTGTCTCGTGTAATTGATAACTGCCTCGGCCAATTATTTTGCGCGTTACAATACACAGAGGCCCCCTTTCGCTGCTACAGCTCTTCCATAATTAGCTATGCTAATATCCCTTTATTGGCCTTAATATTGCTCAACATCTCCATGGCATCCATAGGCCACCAGAGTCCTGTGTCCTGTCACAAATGCTGATTATTGAGAAGGATAGCTTTAATCAAACATAATTGCAGTTAATTTTTTCTTCCCTTCCTTGCTCTCCGTTGCCAGCATCTAATGCTGCGTTCTCCTTGATATTCCATTAAATGACTATTTAACTGCCTTCTTTATTTCCGACAGTCGCGAACATCGTCGCAAAGTTCTGGAGCCATTTAGAGAGAGCAAAAGGGAGAGAGAACGGCGTGGCCGTAATTGCTTGCCTTTTCACAAAGGACTAATTTACTCAATCCCTATGCAGAAGTGAAACTGCTCTAATTCAGACGAAATTGCAGCGCTGTTGTGGACAGCAGCTGAATATCATTGTGTTCAGAAAGCTGCGGAAATTCACTTAATCAAACTCGGAGGTAAACAGACCCCAAGCGAACGCGGCCTTAATGAGAGCGTGTGTGTTTTTGAATGCTTTTATACATTTGCCTGTTGGTGATAATACCCTGCAATTTCGCTTATAATTAATCTAATTTAATGATGTTCATTGACATTAATTGTAAACATGTTTGGCTAAAATACGTGATTTCATTTTTTATGTCATTTACAATAGAATTACAGGAAGTTGTCGGAGATGGATTGAAACCTGCACTGTTCACATGACCACTCAAATATATCTATCTATCTATATATATATATACATGTATTTTTATTTTTGTACCACAGCTCACATTGTAAATGTACTTGAAATGCGTTCTGGGTTTTATGTACCTCTAGGGTTCTTCGTGTTTTTGCTGTATCTATTGCAATTGATGTGGTCCATCTCACTTTCAAACCTCCGAATGGGTGCTTTGCAATAATCTTTGAGTTAGCACAAGTGTGTCCACCTGTGTACAAGCCATTTGTTTGTGGCTATAGAGTGCGAAAAAAAAACAAGTGAGAGAGAGATAGCGAGCGAGAGAGGTAAATAAAGGCTATATTTCAGGCTTGATTTACTCCGATACCTGCTGTGAAACATTACAGCTCTATGGGGAAATAAAGACAGGGGCCGCGAATTACGGCTCGTAATACTCATTCTGATAATGGCCTGTCCAACAACTACCATACACACACACACTGTACACAATTAAAGCTAATGCTCTAATGACGGCAGAGGCCTTTTTGGCCTCTTCTGACCGTTATGACTGCCATCTTTCTTTACGCTCACCCCAGCGATGCTGAAATTCACTTTTTATTGACGCCGGTCACTAAAATTTTTCTGAAACTACCAAGGCCACCTTCGGGGCCCTTGCTTCGCCTTTCTCCAGCTTTTCCTCAATCTGTCTCAATCCTAAACATTCCCTCTCTGTCGGGAGGAAAGGGTGACTGTATATAAATGAGAATTGGAAGTGGAGGGTGTTCAGGGTTGCAGATGTCATTTCACACAGTGATATATTGCTCGGCTCGCGGTCCCATCGGAGAGTCCGAATGAGAGACTTCATCCTGCATACACACACTGTTTACCTAGTGAAATACATGTGTTAACTCAACACCGAATACAATCTGCAATGCATGACACCGTAGCATGAACGCAAGCGAGAGAACGAGGGACCTTTATGCTGTACGTCCGGCCTCTCAAGGGTTGAAACGCTGAGGTAAATATTGGTGGACATGTACATACATATACAAAGACAAATTTCCCACCTGCTGGATATTACTGGAAGAACTGCGGCCCCTTTTAGGAAAAGTCAGTTC
>JAUCMU010000021.1:15254038-15280512 GCA_032275025.1 Enteromius treurensis
GAGCTGAAAAAAGAGCCTCGGTTTGTGATAAAGACCAGCAGACTCCCTTAGAAGTGTCCTTCTTGTTTCTCTGGCCTTTAAGTACTCAGAAAGGCCTCTGGTCAAAAACAGGCCTGATATTTTTTGGATGCCAAATGATTCATTTAGTTGAATGAAGTCTATGCTAAGCCTAAGTAGAGTCTGTTTATATCAAGTTCACATTTTTGGCGAGAAAAACATGTTTGACGTGATTTTAATGTGAAATAATGGATTTCTATATTTATTCTGAGCTCAAATTGTAATGCAGAGATCATCTGTAATATCTTTTTTTTTTTATTTAAGGAGTTTAATGTAATTTATTTATATATTTTACATCTTTAATTTAGTTCATACATTTATTTATTAGTGCATCTTTACCAACACGTTCACACCAAATTAATTAATGCATTAAATAGTACAACAGTTACATTTTTAAAGATATACTGATAGCACTTCACCTAAAGCTTTATGTATAACGCGTTATAAAAGGTATATATAATGTATGTTATGCTGCGTTATATCTTTTCATAAACAAGAGTAACCTAATTTAAAATGCTTTATGATATTTCTAGACTGTTAACATTTGCAATTGGTTGTTTGTTGGGTTTAATACTTTCTAAAGGTATGTTCAGTGCATAGATAATAGTATAAGGTATTATACCGTTACTGTGGTTACACATACAATGCATCACAAGGTGCATAACAAGGCATAATTAATGTATTAAATACTTTTGTAATACATTATATATGAAGGATTTAAGTAATAACCAATTAGAATTTTTAATGTGTTATGTGAACTTCTTCACACAAGGCCCAATGTAAAGATTGAACATGCTTTCAAACAATTCTTATGTTTTCTTCACAGGTCGTTGTATCGACAACGGTTAATGTGGACGGTCACGTGTTGGCCGTGTCGGACAACATGTTCGTCCACAACAACTCAAAACATGGCAGAAGAGCCCGCCGTCTTGACCCTTCAGAAGGTACGGCCACTCCTTATCTGGAGAATGGTAGGCACATTTCCCATAAAACTATTATTTGCCAAGCTTTTCTCACTTTCTCCTTCTGTTTTCCTGCCTTTCCCTTTTCCCTTTTCCACGTTTTTACCTCACATTCTTTTAGTCATCCACATCCGCCTTTTCTAGCTCATCCACAAAACATAGTAGTGACGCTTTAGAGGAAACATGGCTAGTTCATCTTTTAGAGAATGCTTCCATGCTTTCTCTGTCCACTGAATGGTACTTTTAGATCTTGTTTTAGTTTAGATGTTGCTACCGGATTATTTCCCTGTTTGACTGATTGAATTTTTAGAGTTTTTGTTACTTCATGAATGATTTTGGGCCACCTTTTTTTCAGTAATGTGTGCAAAGTGGTGTTTTGTAACTCTGAAGATAGCATTTTAAATCAAGTGAGTTTAAGTGATTTTTATCACGTTGGCACAGACAGCATGAAATAAACATACAAATGTTGCTGCATTTAATACGTTTTACCACAACTATTCATCCAAATTGAGTGCAGAAAATGCACTGATTTCACCCAGGCTTGGTTTTAATTAACACTGCATTTTATACATTTCGCTTCTTGGAGGTATAAAGCAAGTCACTGGATGGTAAAATTCAAATTTTGCTGCTTTGTTAGACTGAGCTGGTTTTGATCGCTCTACTTCAGTACTCAAATCTCTGGGCTAAGCTTTAAAACAGAACATAATCTCTGCTCATTTAAAAACATAACATTAGTATTTTCTTTGTCTTAATCAGTCCTTAATTACCATATCAACCAAAGCGCCAGTAATATTTAATGATGCAAGAGAAATCGCATCAAATCCCAGCTCGTGTGAGACTAAAAAACCCAGCAAAAATATTTGTTTTCTACTTCTCGGCCACTCGCGTTGACGTTGGCGAAACGCAGTACAGAAGTAGTGTAATTGAACGTTTGTGCCCTGAGCGCTCGAGCGTTTGGTATGCTTACGTATTGTTTGTCTCTCTTCTGTAGTCGCTTGATAGTAGGTGTGTTTTCCTTAGCAACCGCCTTTAATTAGGAGAGCAATTAAGAAGGTTGAGGCCTCTCCCCTCGTCTGCCTGAGTCCCGTGAGACTGAGATGAAGAAAGAAAGGAAAAACACAGCCCAACCCAAACACTGCTGAGGCTATCCTTCATCCTTTTTTATTGTAAATCTTTTTCTAAGCTTCCGTTACTGTGTTTACAACCATCGTATAGTTCAGATGTCAGTGGTTTTATCATGCTTGGGAAAAGATCGTTCATAATTTGTGATTTCACGGTTTCCATCAAAACTTTCTATCGCATACGATATTCACAGAATGAATCCGTTCCCACTCGCTGTGAATTCTGACAGCACTGTAACAAGTGGTGGCGATATTCCTGACAACTCTTTTAAATTTCCGACTGTTTTAAAAGCTCCCCTCCTCCTCAAACACGCACGCTCTCACCACTTAGTTACCTGCTGTTTCACCCGCCCCTGATGGCAAATTTGGGCCGTAGTGAATATTACAGCTACCTATCTAATATCTGGCCTTTTAAGTGCAACCGGGGGGCCGTTAAAACGAAAAGAAAGAGTTTCCTAGCATCTGACAGTTGCCGAACTTGGCGTTTAATCGCTTCTTTAAACTCGAGAGAACGTTTAAAACTTATCATTCGGCCGAGAAGGAAACTCGAGAAAGGTTGGACCTGTCATCTCTTTCCATTCTGGTCTAGAAGTGCACACATGTACAGGATATATAGTCGTAAAATATAAATTCGTCCATATTTACGGTCAAGCCCGGGCCTGCGCTGCAGATGCGGGGTGGTTTCGATTAGAAACACATTCTTGAAAGTGATAAATGCAAGCCGAGAGAGCTCGAAAGCGGCCACGGGGAGGTCCTACCGTTTCTCCTTTCCTCTCACTCTTTTATCTAATCATCTGATTCAGGCGAATTTTCCCGGACAGTGAATTTACTCTGCCTTCTGATCTTCAACTTAAAGTAATTCCCTCTCGCATGGCCCAGCGGACCCTCACCGTTGCCGTGCTCTCAAAGCACATGAGCCCCTTTCATTATTTACAGCTGGAGAACGAAACCTGGGGGAGGAGAAAGAGGCGAGCACACACTATAGGAGGGTTTCTTTTGCATTAGCACCATTTAGATACGCCACGCAGAAACATATGTACGAATTCACACAGGCGCGAACGTGCGCGCACACGCTCGCATCCAAAACGGCCCCATCTGCACATAGCCAGACACAACATACACAATCAACAGCCCCCTCCCTCCCTTGTCCAAAAGCACCATATTCCCAGATTTGGAAACCACCTAGCGTTGATTCGAATATAGCGATGCGCAAGGCAGAAAAGAGGAGGAAGACATTTAGTGTGAGCAAAAGAAAGTCTCTCTTGCAGTGCACGCACCCCCTCCAGTCTGGGCCTACAGCTCCGGCTTGATTTGCATACCAAGTGGCGGTAATGTTGTTAGGTTTATGCAATAAAGACGAGCGGTCGGCGTCTGTGAGGCCGTAGCCAGTTAGAGAGGACAGATGGGCCGACGTGAGGTAAGAGCTCTAATCCCATCAGCGCCGGGATCAGCCTGCCATCTGGACATCCCCTGCACAATTACAAGACATTTTACGCGCTGGAACAAAGGAAGGTTGCAGCAGGCAGGATGGGACCTGTTAGAGTGCCTCAATATTGGGGAGTGCAGCGAAGAAGGTGACAAACACGCCGGCCGCCATGTTGCCATGGAAGACGACTCAAGTCTGATTAAAGCTTCACACCAAGACGCCGTGGTGTTCTGTAAACAATACACACGGGAAAACACACACACACACACAGACTTGCTTGTTGACCGTCCACTTCAGCCAGAGGAAGCCCGTCGAAACAAAGCCAGCGATTTCTCTGAGCGTAAAGAACCACCACGAAATTATTCAATATATTTGTACATTCATGCATGCATGCAGATTCCTTCTTGGAATGCTAATTTTATATTTTAGTATTTGTTTTTATTTTCTTTTGAAGTTTACCTCCCTTTATTGATTTATAGTCTCAATAACATGCACATACATACCAGATACTTATTTTTATAAATTAGTGAGTCAAATGATGACCATCCAAAATGATAAATAATTTAAAAAATACGTTTGTAATCACATGATATCTTTATTTCTTGTTAGTGGCATCCAATTATTATCTTGGGGATAAATGGTTATTTTGCTATTTTTTATTTATGTATATATCAAATATTATATTAAATTTTAAATAATATAGTTAAAACTTAAAATACTACTTAATGCTACATCAATGAATATCATATTTATTAAATAATTAATTTAAATAAATAGTATTTGTAATATATTACAATGTGCTTATATTGAATTTATTATATTTATAATTATATTAACATTCATATAAAATATATAATTACATTAAATATGTTTTGATTTGTTATACTGTATATATAATATATATATATATATATATATATATATATTAGTTCCAACCAAAAATTATGTAAATACATTGTGGGATAGTCTATGTAGTGTTAGTTTCTGTTTCAAACACAGACCAATCTACATCCCCTGCTAAATTGTTCTCCCATGCTAAAACACGTTCCTGTCCGTCACTTCCTAGTGGAGTGTTGAACTTGGCCTCTCCGGGCCGCCATAGACCATGTCTGCTTTCTCCAATTTCCATCATCCGCTTGAGTGCATTTCGCACGTATATCATTAGCTGACGAACACAGGCTGTGTAATTCACTCCTTTATGCTTCCCATTCAACACATGTTCCCTCTCTATATTCACGCAGAATGTATGCAAATGCTCCGCGGCGAAGGGGCGAGAGGTCTGGCAGCCCTTTCTCTGGGATGGCGGGGGGGAGCGTTGCGAATTCCGAGGCAATGCGTGGTGATCTCAGGCCACAGCTGCCAGACTGCCCCTCTCGTGGGCCCGTTCTCACCTCGCACACGCGCAAACACGCTCACGTGCACGCACTCCCTTCCTTCTGCTCACCTACACAAAGTAAATTTGTTTACTGTAATTTTTGGTGAATGATTTGCTATAATTGGTTGCGCTGATGAAGGTCAGTCCCTATGAGGAGTCGTGTGTGTCTTTGGAGACTTGATCCTCTTTCAAACGCTCTGCCTGCAATTAAGAAAAGCAAATGTCATTCCCAAGCCTCAGAAATGAAAATTTGTATGAACTTATTAGCATGAAGTCAACAGCTCTAGTTAAGGGCAAGCTCCCAGTGTGTGTGTGTGTGTGTGAGTGAGCTCAGGGCTTCTGGTGCTCTGGGAGCTGAGAGGAATGAGTAAATATAACCTCCACTAGTCCAACATTAAGGCAAACAAAGAGAGCTGCCTTGTCTGGGCTGTTCTACACAACAATACCTAATGTTGATTAACTAGGGCCGCTAGAACAGCAAAGAGGCAGGAGAAAGAAAGACCTGCACACATAAGGGCTTAACCCTGCAGGTTTACCTCATGTAACGGTCATAAATATATCATTTATTGCATTATTAGTGGAGCTTATGAAGAACATGAACAACCCCCTAACCTTAAGTATTATATTTGGGCATGTAACATGTCCCAGGCCAGTGCTATGACTTCTGTTATGCACCTTGTGAAGCATTAAACAGGCAAATAAGTCTCATAGTTTTGCATCAAAGTACCACCAGAGGTCTTTTTTTTTTAAATAAATAAAATAAATAATAATGTAAGTCTATGATGTATGATATGAAATTATTCTTTTAAATTATAAATTAACACTGAGCTTCTAACTTTTTAAAATATTAACAGTAAATTCAGTAATAATTTTAAAATAAATAAATTTGTATTTTTATTTATAAACCATTACATAAATATATAATTTTTAATATAGTTGTATTTATATAAATTGTAAATATGTATAATATATAGGTTTATAATAAAAAATAATAAAAAAAACTGAGAGCAGCATTTGTATTGAGATAAGTGGTGTATTGAATATTTTTGGGTGATAAAATGATGTCAGAGTCTGTGGGCTGATGAAAATGATGTCAGACACTTTTAATGGAGGGGAGAGATTCTAAGCTGAGAGGGTTTCCAAAGAGGCCAACCATTCTCTGTGCATTATTAATAATCTCCCTGAGACCTTAAAAACTAAAAGCACAATGCCATTGTTTTTCCCCTGGAAAAGAAATGAAGGGAGTGGGCAGGGAAAGCTGTAAAATAAAATGAAAACAGCTGAAGGTGAAGGGCTACTGTTGCAGTTGAATTGTTGGACAGTATTAACGCGTGTTGTTGTATCCACGCTCTCTTTGCATGGGAGTTCGTATTCAAAAGGTGCTTTGGAGGGGGTGGCGGAATAGAGTCAACACAGTGAAGAGGAAAAGCTGATCAAAGCGCGCAGCGCTAAGATGTTAACGGGGGGTCGAGTTGCCCTGGGCCTCCGACCGCTTACAACTGTGATAGCACCTCTCGACTCCACAGGGGTGAAGGGGGGCAGTACAATAATGTATGCTAATGAGCCATTGGCTAACTTCACCACAAAGGCGGGGTCAGACCCACGGCTTCATTTTCTCATTTAAGAACACGTGTATGTCACCATTAGCGCGATTTCAGTGGTAAACCTACAAATCCCACCTCATCGTCTCTGAAATCTGATTTTAAAGACCCCTAAAAAGTACTCATTACCAAAAGATAAGAGACACCAGGAGATAAAGGGTTGGAAGTGAGGAGAAAGTTGGAAGTTTTTAAACCAAAGGCGAAGTTTGCGGATGAAAAGGCTCGACCCAATTAGCGGGTGCATGAAAAATCGAACCCCCGCTTTTTTGCGCTCTCCGCCCGTGCTTTGCTCCACAACCTTTTGATTGACTGAACTCAGATCTGTGAAAGCCCGACAGATAAATCGAAGGTCCTAGCACACGCAGTGCTTAATCATCAGTACCGGCTGCATTTGGTCTAGCGTATCTGTACTACGGTGGTTTATCTGTTTGATGGACGCTAGGCACATCAGTCGATGTTTTCTTTTACCTCTTATTGTGTTAGCAAACAGTTTAATGGGCGATTTCTACACAGAAGGGTTGATGTACGACGCAGGTCTTTTGTCTTTACATGGCCCAAATCATTCATGCTTTGTTTACTTTAGGGTTTTGAGAATGATCTGCATGTGGCTAGCGTGTGTCCATACAAAAGCGGGATCCTGAGAGTTGTGCTTTTTGTTCTGTTATAAGCAGCTACCCCGTGCATAAAGGCCATTAGCCCCAGTGAAGGCTGGACCACTGGAGGAGCCACGGTCATCATCATTGGCGATAACTTCTTCGATGGACTGCAGGTCGTGTTTGGCACCATGCTAGTATGGAGTGAGGTAAGACTTTGGTGTAAAACCATTTTATTGTGCATGAGATATTTGCCCAGCCGTTTGTTTCTGTAACAGCCTTCTAATGAACTTCATTAGATTCTATAAAAAGTGATTACGTGAAAACTGTGATTATACACAGTTTATGAAGCCCTGCTTCTACGGGTTTAATGCAATTACGCTGGCGTCCGTTTATTGTCTCTTTACATTTACTTTTTTTCATTTCACGCCACATAAACATATAAATAAGAGTGAACTAAAGGGATGCCGAAGCTGCGTCGTAATTAGTTCGGAGCTAATAACTTCAGGTTAGTGTGTTCCTTTATGAGTTGATAAAGCTGTCTGGCATATATTTGCTGGTCGGAGCCTCAACGAGCCAATCAGCGTTTGTTTATTCGATTTTATTTTATTATTTTTCTTTTCCTAGTTTAATCACAAGAGCAGATAAGGAGTTAGATAAACAAACTGCATGCTAAACAGCCCCACAATAAGTCCACAGAGGCCTCCGCTGCGTTCCTTGCCGAACCGTGAGGTCTTGCAAAACAATTGAACAATTAGGGGTGAAATATCTCAGAGGGGGAAAAACGAGCCAGAGAAAGCAAGGAAAACAGTGAAGGAAAGACATATGGAGGTGATTTTAGCAGGACTCCTGCCCCTTGGCCTTTTCTTGGCTCGGTGTAATCCAAGGTCTGTTTGCTGACGTTAACTCTGAAGCGAGGAGAAAACAAAACGAAGTTTGCAGTTGGGTTTTGAATGGCTTCTCCTCGACAGGTTAATGTACCTCTAAGGCCTTCAAATCTGTGCGCAATCCTAAACTAGTTTGCCAACTGTTCGTTATTGCCTTATTTCTGAGCTCTATGTAAACAAAAAGCCCTCACACTACAAGAAACATGGAGGAATTCTGGGCATTTTTTATTGGATTTCAGTTGTTTAAATTAGTGCAGCAATTGGTCCAGTTTGCATGGTCCTAACCAATTTTACCCATTGTCTCTTGTAGCTCATTACGCCCCATGCCATCCGAGTGCAGACCCCTCCAAGACACATCCCGGGCGTCGTAGAGGTCACCTTGTCCTACAAGTCCAAGCAGTTCTGCAAAGGTGCACCGGGGCGGTTTGTGTATACAGGTGAGCTTCAGTTGGTTCTTCTCACATCTTTGGCTCCATCCTTAAGTGCTGAACCCCATCCGGTGTGGGATGCATGCCTCTGTAACTCAATATCTCCTCCATCTAAGGCAGGGCAATGGAGTTGGGGGCAGCTGCCTACTCCAGTTAATCTCAAACCCTGACAACACATCTCCAACCCCTTTCTCCCGCACCCTGTCCTCTACTTTGCACAAATACACTAGTGTTTCTTGTCGCCCAGGTTACTCATGTGTGCATACCTATGTGTGACCAGCTCACAAGGTTGCGCTTTGTGTGGATTTTGGGCTGCCTGTGTTTTTACGTGGTCTTAGATGAGAGTAATCTCTCCCTCGGTACAGCTGATACTGGAGGTTACACGGTCACACCGTGTTTGACCTGGAAGCAGTGTGTCTGATCCCAAATTGAGTAGGACAATGAGATAATCATCAGGAATTACTCTCACACTCAGGAATGTCAAGGCTGAGAGAGAGGGAGAGAGAGAGAGAAAATGACACAGAGAAAGAGAGAGAGAAGGAGGTGAGGAAGGGGCCCCGGTCCCCCCAGGCAGCTGTTCCCCATCTCAGCCCCACAGAGGCTGCGGGCCGATTCTCCCTCCCACATTTAACCCTCTCAGCAGGGGCAGGGCAGAGGCCAACGAGCCCCTGCGATAATGAAACCCGAGAACACGGGGCCGGCTAATACCAGACCTGCTCAGACATTAATGTCTGCCATCGTTAAAGCCACAGAGACTCAGGGAACAAATATGTGCTAATGCTAATAAGCACAAAATAAGGAAGTCCGTGTCAAATTCAGCACACATTTTAATGTTTTGACGAACCTGTGCGTCATCAGCCCCAACAAAAACTGACTGTGGTAACCACAGTTTCCGATCCTAGTAAAACTTGGGCTGTGTCCAAAATCAAAACAGCTGCTTTGCTGCCTAGTCAATCAATGACTAAACATGTTCTGTTTTAACAGACAAGCTTCTGAAAACACCATCTATCTCTGTTGTTTTATCGTTCTATCTCTCTATCGTTCAACCAATATGTTAACAATTTCTGCATTAAGTGCTATGAAAATTTAGTTTATATATACAGTATATACATATGTTTATACTGTATAATTATATTGCCTACTCAAAGTTTACTGGAGGCCATTATAGAAGACAAACCATCATCTGTCAGCCACCTTCCCCTGTCTTCGTGAGATGTTTGTTGTTTGTTTTCCCTCACTGATCCTTGTTCCTGCTCATCAGTGAGGAGATATAATTACTGGCGGAGATTTTGAGGACTTAGTTAATTATCCCTTCGAATTAAAGGAGGGAAGTCACAGACTACACGCCCCGTCCCTCTCATCTTCTGAACTCCAATCCCCATAATGCCTCACCTCCCTCTCTGAGGTCACAAATGACAGGCAAATCAAAACACACAGAGACACACACACACTCACTGGATTCAGTCCATGCTTTTATAAGGCTTAATTAAACTGGTTGACATTTCAAGTCAGTTAAGTTCCCCTTCAAAGCACGCCCCCTTTAATGAATGCTCTTAAATATTTGGCTATATCAAAAACAGTTGTTGTAATTATGATTATATTCTTCGTTCTATATCTCAGTTTTTTTCTTCTCCTCTCCTATCTTCAGTTCTTAAACATTTGTAAGTGCTATTGATTGAAACAAATTGCTTGAGTTTATGCCTGTAATTAGTTCATAAACAGATGCTTTGAACTGGAAATGCTAAAAGCCTTCACTAGTTACAGCTCTCTATCTCTCTCTCTCTCTCTCTCTTTCTTTATTTGTGGATATTTGCTAAATTGTGTAAAGGCTGGATATTTTTACAAGTCAAACACACCCTCGCTCTCATCTGATAAATCATAGTCAATTAAATACAGTGCTATGGCCTCCTTACGCAGGGGTGTAGTACATTCAAATATGGGCTTTATCATTACTAGCTTACAGCAGCCATCTGTTGAGTGATATATGCTGTGGTTTCACCATTTACTGTGACTTAAACTGTTTTTTTTTTTAAACGTATACATTTAAGATGGTAATATTACTAAAATCATGATGCACTAGGTGCATATTTCACCAAATATGTGCATATCACCCTTATACAGTATGTGTATATACATTATATTAAAGATTATATATAATTATATATAAGGATTTTTTTTTTTTTTTACAACAATTACATATTTGAGTAAAATTAATGTGATCCATTGGTTTATTTAAATTATCATGAATTTAAACAATACAATTATTAAATTATAAATATAATTATTTATTGTTCTATAAATTTTTTGCATTATTTATTGGGAAAATGTGCTTATATTCATGATGGCTTTTTGTGAGATTCTCCCAGAAAGCTTCATCGCCCTGCGATGGTGTCAGTGCTGAAGGTGTTGTAAAAGGTCCTTCGTGTTCGCTCAGATGTGGCAGCAATCGCCTGTCAGAGTGCCGTGCTACTTTAAGAGTCGATAATTCTCCTCCATCACGGCCAACACAAGCCGCCTGTCTCAGAGGTCAATGCTCTTTAAACAAATTACTCTGCTCAGACTCTGAAAGCGGCTCCTAATGTCGTCCGGTACTCTCCAACGCCTCTCGCTTTGACACAGCTAAACAGCAGTGAAATTAAACACGCCGCAGAGATCCACCAAGGCCTGGGGACATTAAAGAGGCCCTGTGATGAGATGTCGGCATCACGTAAGGTTACGGGAACACGCGAGAGGGTCTCGCTAGTTTATGAGCTGCCAGAACTGGGCCTAAAACAATGTGTTATGCAACAGACATCCATTAACACTCAGATCTACCGCATGTGTGTGTGTGTGTGTATGTTAGAGCTATTTATGGCTCGGGGCTCTTAGCTTCTTCATTTAAAAGGAAACACTGCAGTGGTTTATTGAGTCTGCATCCCTTTTTATCCTTCAAAGAACTGTGTGTTCTGTTATTTTTTCAGCTGTAACCTTGTATGTTTGTACGATCGTGTCTTTTGTTAACACAAGGCCACCGCTGCGCCATCTGATACCTGTATTGGTTATCCATTGATCAGGTCTGGCATGGAACAGCTTGTCAGAAGGGTCCATAAAAAAAGGGGGGGGGAAAATCAAAGCAGAACGGCTGTGTTTGTCCCTTTGCCAATAGCTCTCAACTCGCAAATGCTCTCTTTAGCTGATCTAGCTATTTTAAAAAGCCCATCCAGATGTTCGCTTTAAATTCCTCATGAAATGGCTTGATGAGTGCATTTTTTTTTCTTTTCTTGTGTTGATGTACTTTCTACAAGAACAAGAAATTGGAACAGGGAATATATTTTATTTTTATTATTATTAATAATAATAATGATAATAATAATTCTAAAATTTGATTTTGTTTTTTTTTATTATTAATATATATTTTTGTGAGCGTGTGTGTGTGGGCTGATGTTCAGAATTTAATTTAATATTAATGATAGATATTCAAACTAGTTATTAAAAAGCTTTATTTCCATTTTGTTGTGTACTTATATATATAGTAGTACTATATTAGTAATTTTTTTTATATCTAAAAAAGGCAGTTCTGACAGCAGCTTAAGGCATAATTCGAAATAATTTTCTATTGTCTATTAAATAAAGGTTTCTTTAATAGACAATAGAAAATTATTTCGAATTTTGCCTTAAGCTGCTGTCAGAACTGCCTTTTTTACACAGAGCCTTTTTGGGAAACTCTGTCACAAAAGTGCCTTAAATACAAGCTGGTACATCCCTATCAACAAAATTGGTATGACAGAGTATACGTGGAAATACTTTCCGTCTATCTCTATAACCCAAATTTGGAGTCAACAATGATCTCCTTTGGCTCCTAACAAGGGGAAAGTGAGAGATATAAATTAAGATATATATGTATGTGAGCGCTCCTGCTCTAATAGACGCTTTAACGGAGGCAGGCCTCCTGAGCGCTTTTACAAACGATTCTGAACAATGACACCAGCCATAAATAAAGCTCAACGTCGTACTCTAATTGCATCAAAGCTATTGCTTTCTATTTAGGCATGGTCACTGGTGACCACGGCCTTAATGCTTCACTGGAGGCCAGGGAGAGAAAGAGAGAGCGGAATAGAGACGTACGGCAGGAGCTATCACCCTTCCAGACTATTTGTCCTAATCAGTGACACCCATTTACCAGAATTGGCGAAAATGAACTATACTTCATACAGAAATCGTACACTTACCGGCCTTCATTTGTCACAGCACATTCGAGGGCCAGTAAACTTTTCCTTTCCTCCGATGGGATTGTAGACATGCATCAAAATGTTAAAAAATGATTTGCGAGGGAGGCCCGTCAGACATTTATCAGGGCCCGGGAACATTATTTGCTAATTTCCAAACCTGCGGCGTGACAGGGTGCTCCGTCTTTTAACCCGCCTTGACCGCTCTGGACCGTTTCTGTTATTAGTACGAGCGTTTTTTTTGGCTTTCTGTTTCTTGCTTTTTTCCTCTCCCAGTCTCAAAACCCCTCCTCGCTTTTTTGGCCACTTCTAACGAGACTCATTTGTCTGTCACGCCGGTGACAACGTCGCCCCATTCGCCTCCCCGAGACTTTGACCACAGCGTGCTCTCGGGCTCTCCAAGGGCTCTGAGCTCCCAGCCTGTTGATTGGCCGGCGGCCCTGATAAATCACAAAGTTTCCTTGTCAAGGTGAAGGTATCGACTCAACTGCGCCGAAACTGACAAAACGCACAGAGGAGGAGATGGCCATTTATCATAGCACGAAAGGACAAAGGGGTCATCTCGCCCCTTCACTCACTCGGCCCGCTGCCGCGTTAAAGATGCCCGTCTAGATCCTGGCACACATGCACACCAGCATGGAACCAAACGCAGGTCTTCATTAGACTAATTACTGACATTTAGAGGCAATTAACCTCTGACGCAAGTGTTTAAAATTGTAAAGAGTGGATTTTTTCCTTTTCACCTCCCTTCCGTAATCGTACTTCAAAGGACTGGCCCACTTCTCCAGGAAGTCCATTACCGCTCGAAGAGGACGATCTTCTAGTGGGGTCTCTATAAGCAGATGGGGAGGGGTTGGATGGAAACAGGAAAGATGGTAAACAGATCTAAACGGTGGCACATGAAACGGCATATCAGCAAATTATCAGCCAGTCGTTTGCACTGGGCTATCTGTCCATCAGACATTGGTCCCCACCCACTGCCTTTGGCCTCGCTGAGCACGAGCTGTATCTGATAGGACCGCAGACACACACACACATAGGCAAACACGCACGCAGTACCAGAAGTAATCAGTAGTGGGGAGGAAATGTAAACAGAGGTGTTTGAATGCATTCCAGGAGTTGTTTTCCTCTCCATCTCCTTCATGTTCACTACATTGAGTACAATAAGCTGCACTCCACACTTAATAGAGAAGATCCATTCATTTTCACCGCCGAGGAATTGTTTGTTATGTCCACATTTAAAAGCAGCATTGTGTGCCATTCGGGATTGAATGGAGAATTCTTTCATTGTATTCAAGTACTAAATTTGGATAGGAAGTAGAATTTGAAAATCAAAGAAATTATGTCATAGAAAAAAAATATACAAGAGGTATTGTTACTAATGTTACTAAAGACTATAAGAATCTTTGATTCAGATTCACATTTACATCAGAGATTCTGATTCAAAATGAATCAAATTCGGTATGTGAATCAAAGATCCTGAAGCAAATGAAAAGATTCATAAATTGTAACTTTTTTGGATCAAAATTCACACTCATTAACTAAATTTGATATATTTATATTTATATTTATATTTAAAATTTGCAATTTTATATCAAATATAAACAAAAAAAAATACTATATATATATATATATATATATAGAATTGTGATTTATGTTATTGGAATTATGTTTTGTAGTTTTTTTTTTTTTTTTAACTGAAATGTCTTTGGAGGAAAGTAATGGGCAAAAACAGATGGATACTCACTACTGCGCTCTTGTCTAATGATAAGAGTGTACTGGGGACCGGCTCGCGAATAACTAGAACCAAGAACTGAGTCCTTCTCAGCAGATGAGAATTTTTCTTCTCAGACAGTTTTTTGAGAAATATTATTACTTCAGAGAGGAGTGCGCCATTATTGTGAGCAATGTCACACCAGTGGGGATTGTGGTGATATTTTAACGCAATATTGTGACAAGCTACAACTCTATAATAAGCAGCGGGCCAAAAAAGATTCAGTCAACCTCTGCATGTGCTGGAAGGGTCGAATGAACCCTCTCTCCTTAAAGAGAGTTGCACTGGGGTGATTTGGGTATAATTGGCCCTGCTGGTTGCTATTTTGGCTCGGTCCATTTTTTTTACCTCTGGCAGCTTTAAATAGGTTTGTCCTCACTAAGTCAGAGAAATTAGTCATGCTCCAGTGGCCAGGACTCGTTCTGATGAATGGGGCGCTCTCTCGTTCCCAAACATCTTCCCGTTTGCAGCCCTCTGACCCGGGCCTAACCCGTGCACCACATTCATCGCCAAATTTATTTATAGATTAATGAGAGAAGCCGCAAAGTATTGAACGGCAAAGGAAAACACAACTCATCTCGAATGAGGACGAAATGCAGCAATAATTTAGCGGCCATCGACCCCCTCCTCCCCTCCATCCATTTATCGATCTTCATTTTACAATATTAATTTGCGTCTGCTATCGGCGAAGGCGGAACCCAATTCAATTTGATATGGGCGAGCCGTTAAAGCGCTGTGTTTGAGTCAGATCCGCCAGAGGTGAGTCACATGGATGGAGAATGCTGACAAAAGGAGGAGGAAAAGAGAAATGGAAGGGGTGGGGGTCTTTTTTAACCTTCCTAGTTACAGAAATAGACTTGAAATGTAATTTCTGTCAGGGAAATAAAATATGAACGGCCTAGATCGTGAGAGTGGGCTTCTCTTGTCCTGTCGACACTTTATCGGTGGCTCGAGTGGCCCCCTCTCTCTCTTTCTCATCATCATGCCTGTATCGGTTCAAAGTTCATGAAATTTCTATGAGCATTGATCTGCCTCCATTGATTTTTTTTCTCCCACACTCTCTTTTTTTTTTCACGCCGCAGATCTTTGAAATTTTAATTTCCGGAGTATCTGAATTTCTCGGAGATGAAATAGCTTCCTCGGAGACAGCTGGCAATAAAATGAAGAAGTTAGCGCCACGTCGAAGAGCTCTGGCTCGCTCTGTTCTCCGAAAACCAAATTTTTTGCTTTTTTTTACCCCTCAAATCAGGCTTGAAATTCAAAGCACTGTAATAGTACAAAACTAGTCAGCCATCAGCTAATTTTTCCCCTTTTAGCTGTCCATCCTTCGTTCTTTTCCACTTTAATCCTGGAAACCGCTTTCATTTGACCCTTTTGGTTCAGGCAGTATCATCATCTGTGCCACCCAGCAAAGGAACCATATATATATATTTGTGTGTATGCATGTACTGTACATATATATATATATATATATATATATATATACACACTATGGAGAGAGAGAGAGAAATAACAAGAGAAAAGAGAAAAGTTTCTAATCTGAAACGCATATGTGGGTCTTAATGGCTGTTGTTAGTATATCTCTCTCTTAATAAGAGCAAAAAATGCCTTAGTCCTTCTCTCAGATTATATTTCAGGTCTGTTCAAAGAAATTCTAATTATGAAGGTGGTCTGTTTTCACTAAAGAAAACTAACTGAATTAAAAATAAACCTCTTGGTCAGGCAGTTGCAGGAAGATGATCATAATTGCAATGAAAATTGACCTCATTTCGAGTGAAATCCAGCAGCTGTGCTGGAACAAATGAATGTTTTCCTGTTTTTATTATGCTGCATTAAACTCAAAAACTCTCTTTGGCCTTTGATGCTTTCCTCTCTCATATTTTTTCTGTTTCTTGCACGTCTCTTGTCGCTCAGCTGTGGAACAATGGGCAATCCGTGTTAAAAGACATTTCCTTTCTATGTTATTGTTTTCACAGCGCGTGTTGACAACAGTCAGGCTCTCTCTGTTCCCTTAAGAAACTTTTTGACAATCCAGAGATGGGCAACGCTATTCTGGATCTCTCTCCGTTTTAAAAATCTCTTGTGTTTCCCCTTTCTGATTTGTGTTTGTAGAAGAAAAAAAAAGTGGAAAAGTGGTTCTTGATGGTGGAGGTGGGGCGGAGATAAGCTTGCAGCAGTTAAGGATAATTAGACAAAGTAATAGAGAGCAACAGCCAGAAAGCCATTCATTATCAGAGCCAAAGATACACACTTATCATCATCACGGGATGTAATGGACGTCTGGAATGCAAGCACAGATTTTTTTGCGAACAGAATTGAATGCAGAAATGTGTAGAGTATACATTTTAAGGGTGTTACAGTGCATGCAAATTCAAAAAACGTTTGTTTTTGTCTTTCATTTACAAGTATGACAGGTGATAAAAGGTGATAGATAGACAAATGGAAAGATTTTTTAATACATATTACAAATAATACATTTTATGGACCATAGTAAGTGGAGGAACACTTAATTTCCCAGAATGCAACACTAAAGTCTAAAAACTTTTTGGCTGTTGTCTACCATGTTTTGCATTTCTCCAGTACCCCAGTGTAAAATATTTGTTAAACATAATTGATTTAATATATTGGCTAATTTGATCATATTTTTAAGTTGCCAGTTAAGTATTTCACTATATTTGAATCCAGAATTGGCTGAAAATCCCCAGGTTTTTGCATGGTATATTTAGTAGGTTTTTCGTCATCTCGTAACTTTGCGAATCGGCACAGCTGCGTTTTATTGTGATTGATTGCGATTGTGTCACTTCCCAGTGATGTTACTATGGGACGCTTCTCTTATTGCTAAATAAAAACGTGTCACAGTTTAGTATCTGCCGCACTCTAGCGTGTCAGCTTTGAAGAATGACAATATATACAGTCTGCGAGAACAAGGTCAAAACACTCAATCTTGAAATATATGGAGACACGCACACACACACACACACACACACACACACGAGCAGGCGACATGCAGACACACACACACTCTCTCTGGACGTAAAATTGGAGGCTGTTTTACGTTAAGTCCCTGGCAGATTGTGCTTAACATTCTCTTTTACAAATGAGGGGTGAAAAAAACAACTAAACATGATGACCAGCCCAAGGAGCTTTAGATTTGTCATTCATCAAATGCAAACCCTTCTGTTCATTCACTCCATACGTTCTGCGAAGGCGAGGCAGCCTGAAAAGCATGCTAGCTCATTAGCAAGCACATTTCCCTTTTATATGAGCGGC
This sequence comes from Enteromius treurensis, assembly GCA_032275025.1. NCBI lineage: Eukaryota > Metazoa > Chordata > Actinopteri > Cypriniformes > Cyprinidae > Enteromius > Enteromius treurensis. Next base: position 15,271,738 of record JAUCMU010000021.1, read on the forward strand.
TCCATAATTCATAACGGTCCCGTACGAGACGTGAGCCTGATTTGATTTAACGTGCTCAGTTATGCTTGAGTGCTAAACGGCGTTCGGCCCCCCTCTTTCCATTCCGGATGGATAGAACAAACAAACAGAAAATGGATGACAAATGAAGACGTAAGCAAAACACTCTGCCACTGACATACGCCAGGCTTCCAGATACTCTCACACACACACAAACACACAAATGCGGTGAAAAGCAGCGGTGACTACGGCCATATCCAGCACTTACACTCTCTCTCTCTCATTATCCGTGAGGTCAGTAAGCAGAATTGGGAAGAAACGGAGAGATCAATACAAATTATCCCTGAGCAAACCGGCGCTGACAGCCTGAATTGCAGCATATGTTTACCCAAAATCGGGCAATTTATCTTAATATCAGCAAAGTAATGCGGAACAGGTGAAAGGTCACCGACTCTCCCCACCTCATAATTACCCGGCTCTAAAACAGGAAAGTGCTATTGATTGGCCGAGCCTGGGGCTGGGGGGCCGGCTCAAAGGCCAGTGGGAGGGGCTTAGCCTCAGGCCTGGGCTGGAAGATATAGAGATAGTAGGTTGTGAACGAGAAAGTTTTATAGTACAACAGCATGATAGTGAAGGAGAAGCGAGATACTTGCAGGAGTCTGTCTAGATTTAAACTGTTATTGCTCAATCTGTTCTCCATATTTCCCAGCTGGCCCAGTAGCACTAATACCCCCCCACACACCAAAACCACATCTGTTTCTCCTTCCATTCACTCCTCTGTCATTTTTATCAATTTTGTGTGTGCGGAATCGCAACAGTACTCCTCTTCTAATTTTTTTTTTTTGCATGCAAAATATCATGGCTACTAGAGTAATTAGTGATGTTTGCTAAGATGCTTATGTGCACCATGCATACAGATACCTTAAATTGTTTATTACTTGACACAAAGTGATCAGGCTTTTGTTGTTGTTTTTTTTTACTTATGGTATATGGTATATTTTTATGGTATATGGTATTATTTTTTATATCTAATTATTCAAGTTTATTGTATCTTTGCTAGATATGTCCATTTATTTATTGCCAATCAAACAGTATTATTATAGATATGTTGTAGTATTTAACTAGAAACCATGATTTAATTATTTAATTTGAATGTATTATTGTTTGACCACTGACCAATGCTATGGCTAAAAGCAATGCTGTTGCAGTTATGCTATGGTATCTGATACGAGAAATTGTGGTTACCATAGTAAATCAGTGTTTTCCACCCAGCTGTAGTTAATAATTCCTGGTGTGTTTGAGGTGGAGGATCTCAGAGGTGAGGAACTGTCTTGCGCTAATGAAGGTCTCACTGACCTCTTTTACTGCATTAGCATCAGATCAATAACTGAAGAGCATTTAGCACCCACTGTTCCGATACATTTATCAAACCGCACACATTCCTTCATCAGCAAAGCCTCAATGTCAGAACAACATGTTGCTGCTCCGGGCTGTGCTGTGTGAAAGTGCCATCAGAACGGCTGTAAATCTGCCCGCTTTTGGGCCATATTTAATGTGACCGGGTGCTTTTATTACGTGTCCCAGGGCAAATACACATCCTGAAGGGGCTAGTGTCAAAGTACATGATGCATTTGTGTAGTTCCAGGCAGCAGACGTAAAAACACGGGCCAAAATGATGGATACCCTCATATGGGCAAATTCAGGCATAATGAAGTGCTGTAATACAAACATCTGTAAATTTACATCTCTGAGAGGTGGAGGGTGTCAGTCTAGGAACGACAGACGAGAAGAGAAGGAAAGGGGGAGGTGAAGGTGCGCGTGAGAGAGCTACATCCTTGTGAAAGCCTTGTCATGTAAAATCAATACTCCCGATCAATGCTTTATTAACAAGCCGACATCTTACTTCAGATTCCTGCACGCTACTTTGTCTTCAGCCATGCAAGATGGCATGTCAAATAGCATCACCACTGTCACACGATGACACGCATACGTGTGCGCCAAAACACAAGCGCCGTCTTGATATTGATCAGATCGGATTGATTGGATTGCTCCCCCCTACTACACTTAGATGTAAATGCAGCACTTCATCATAAAGTCACCCAATTATTTCCAGGAAGTTCCTGTCTGATATGCTCCTCTTCTCTTCTCAAGCTGTCATCTCTCATTCTCAGCCTTAGTTCTTTCTCGCGTTTCTCCTCGTTTCCATCAGAGTTCAGTGGAGAACAGCATGCTGACTAAGGGGAACAGACAGATTTGATCTCTCTAAAGGAAAAGCGCATTGATTCATACGGCCTCATCACTGACAACGACATCTACATTCATGTCTGATATTTTTATGCTGATGTTCTGCTTGCTTTTCTCTTGTGATATTTTCTTACTGCTGTATCATTTTCTAGGTTCGTTTTAATATAGCCACACCGGCTCAACCAATGGTATGCGCTTAGGGGCGGGGCTATCTGTATGTCTGGCCAATGGCGTATTAGTGTTCTGGAAACCTCGTTTAAAAATATTTTATGCAAAAAAAAAACAAAACAAGAGTGTGACAAGTTTGATATCTGTTGAAAATAATTTCCCATGCTTAAAGTCTAGCGTGATCGTAATAGACCTCCATGCGCTCTTCTAAAGCTTGTTAAACACAATGCATGCGGTAGCAGGAAGTTGATATTATGATTCATGCACTTGTATACTGAGCAGCTCTGTCTGATTTATAACCGGAGCACTTCATACTCAAAATTCCAATTTGAGAGGGAGGGAACATGTGTGTGTGCGGCATGTGTGAGTGTGAAAGAAAAGATTAATTACTATTTGTGGCCAGCAATTTCATGAGGCCAGCCCCAGCACAGCTGTGAAATGATAGCGCCCTACATCAGTTTGTAGTCAACCATTCACAGATTATTAAAGCTCCTTAAGATGAAGTGTTCCTCCTGGCTGCTTTGCTTTAGCTCACGATGGCGGAGAGAGTGCGAGAAAGAGGGATAAATCTGAAGGGGTGCAATAGCCAGACATATGTCATCATCGCCCGTTGCCCATAAATCCAGCGGGTGCTTCAGGAAGCAGGACTGATGCAGACTTCACAGGGTTGACAGTCGCAATCGAGCGTGTGTGTGTGAGAGAGAGAGTTTGTATGAGCATGCCTGTTTCATTCATAATGTATCCGCTAACTCCTTCAAATTTATCTGATCAATTATAGGCCTCGTTCTTCCAAATAGGAGAGGTGATAGATGTGGCTCTGAAGGAGTATTGCACAGCACGTTATTACCTTTTATTCAAATGCTCAGCCCTATCTAGAATAAAATGCATGATGGGTGCATACATTCTCAAGAGCGAATGTAATAACATTTATGATGAAAACACAAATCTGTTCATTTGTTTTGCCTGCGCTGGATGCTAACGGATGGCGTTTTCTTGTTTTGCGGTTTAGCTTTGAACGAACCAACTATTGACTACGGCTTCCAGAGACTGCAGAAGGTCATTCCCAGACATCCAGGTGATCCGGAGAGGTTGCCCAAGGTTAGTGATTCTGTGTGTGTGAAAGAGCTATTTATCATAGAAATGTCAAAACGGGAAACAATTCACTGGCTAGATGAGCAAACGCATGCAATCGCTTTTGGCAAGTCATCACTATGCAATCCGGCGTGTTTGGATTCCAACGGAATTGCGCAAACTTTCGGCACGTCGAAATGGTTCAATTAAGTATTTTTCCACCCCAGTAGGCAGTGGCGATTGTAATCTAAGCGGAGGCCTTTTTCAGATGTGTGATTATTTTGGTCTTGTTTTCCTTTCATTTTCCAAAGCTAGATCCAGTTTAATCTTTTGTTTACAGAGCTTTCCGTTAAAAGTCCTTGTCTTAGCAGGTTAATAAATGAGTTTTGCGCACGTTAATATGGGCAAGCCCTCTCCCTGGGCTTTTTAGCCTCATTTATTTACCCTCCCCCCCCCACCCACTTAAATTCCACAAACCATGCAGTTTGCCTGCAGTTCCCATGTGGTCAAAACGTATCACAGTTCTGTTGTTTTGATGTGTGACATGAAAGACAAAGCATGCCTGTCGGACCTTTTCTATTTCCTATTCTTTGAATCGTCCCTCCTTTTTTTTTTTTTTGCTCGTTTAGCTTTGATAGGATCTATGACTTGCGCCCGGCTAATAGAAAACGTGCTAATTTCCCATCTGAGAGCAGCAGGCGCCAAGGGCTTTTCTTAATAATATGTTCAGAGATTATTTTGTAACCTGTTCGTGGGTGCTCTGCGAGAGCTGACCACCACGGAGGCCTAATAACAGATATCATACAAATATCTATTAAAGCACAGCATGGGAACAGCCGCTATCATTAACTTCCGCTGAACAGATCTGGAATGGTGTTGTCCCAGTGCTAGCATCCCGTGGACACGCACCAAACTAAGAACCCATAAGACTTTGCCCTCCGCCGCATGATGTGTTTCAATTACACTTGGCTCTCTGTCTCTGTGGAGGCCAATATCTGGACAGGAAATCTCATTTCAGTAAATGCTTTAAACTATCCATTACCTGCCAAAAAAAAAAAAAAAAAAGTTTTAAACCCATTCTGCTTGAGCATTTCTGAAGCTGGGAAATATATTAAAATAAGAAAAAACTAAAATAATAAAGTTTGTATGAAATTGTATATAAAAATACCAAAATGTTTTTTCACATACCTCAATGAATTTGTATATTTTATATCAAAAGAGAAACAGATAAGGCATTTTTTCATGTGATTTACATGCATTTAAAAAAATATATTTTTATCATAATTATTATTGTTATTTATATATTATATTAAAAGAAGAAAAACACAAGAGCATCAATAACAAAAAAATAAATGGAAATGGCTTTTTTCTTTACTCAAATGCATGCAATTTCACTCATCTCAAATTCAGGTAAACCCTCAGCACAGGACCATCACACCAGAGCAGTTCCAATAAACAACATAAATATTTGATTTTGGCTTCTAATGGACCCAAATGTGAGTTCAGCAGCATGTAAATGAAAGTGCCAAGTGATTCATCATAGTTACCGCAGCCGTCTGCACCTCTATCGCGTTCGAGGGTCACAGCCAGCTCCACGCAAAGCAGCAATTGACCCTTACACATATTCTCAATAAGAGGCAGAGCGTCTGGGAGGAGTGGCTGCATTAGATGTTACGGGCGGGAGACAGACCGCCGTAATAAGAGGTTTCGGGGGGAGGGATGTACACAGTGTGTTAGCAATAAGGTAAAGCCGTCACACTCGTGCTCGCCTGCTCGACTCCGCTGTAGAGTTGATAATACGCCCCTCATATCGATTCCTGGATTGTTTTTTTTTTTTCCTTTTCCTTCCTTCTTTTCAGGGATCTACAATGCACAAGGTCTGATGGGGGATTGTAGCTGGACAGAAAGCCAACATGGCGTGCATATATTGCTTTAAATATGCAACTGCTAAATATTAACATCAAAACACAAATAATTTTACTTTTTAGTAGTACCAATACTTTAAAAATCCCTACCGTATTCATAGTATGAGTTGCGCTTGAATTGCAGTTTACCTCCCTAATTTTAGATCAAATCCATACGAAGACGACGAGAGAGAGTAAAAAGCAATATGTGAAGTCACTCATGTGATGAGGCAGGAGATTGCTAAAGGGACCTTCCAATCCTCTTTCTTTTAAGTCCTTGTTTGAAATCAGTGTCATCCATTTGTCTCGATATAAGGCTGAGACAAACACTGGAATGAAAATCTGATCAGGCTTCATACGTTCGCTTACGTGCCATCAAATAATCGTTATTGCGAATCATATAGTGGGAACCTGTCGGCCGTATTCTCGCATTCATCAGGTTCCATTAGCCTCTTTGCGTCCTGTTTCAGCTAGCAAACACCAATCTATTCCGCTTCCCGTTCAATCTAATATCCAAGAAAAATTATTAGAAATGCATTCATGTTGAGCAATTACCCATGCATTAAAATTCATCTTCTCTCTCTCTGCTTTTGCGAGGTAGATACACGTATCGGCCCTGTACTTCTCAATGTATTCATCACCTCAGGCAAGAACTAACAGAATAATTGCTTTACACTTTTATAATGACATTAGCACCTCCAGCCCCTCACCTCACTTGGCTTCTTTAACAGTGGTGATATATACCACTCACGATATTCAAGAGTGATAATAACAAGTTTTCCATTTAAACGATTCTCATCCACCAGCGGAACAATGAGCTCTTGTAATAATAACCCCTCGCATTTGTCACGAAACAAGCCCTGGGATCGTTTCGGGCTTAAATAGTTCCCGGTCTAACTTGGAATCTCGTGTCGATGCGGAAAAAGAAGGGGAGTCAATTACACTTAACGCCGCCGCTCTGAAATTTACATGGAAATGCCTTTCAAACACCGCTCACCGCTAATCATATTCTCAGCGTGAGGCTGTGAGGATGAGAGGGGCATGCTGGAACAAAACAAACTCATTCACAGCCTCCTCCAACGATTTGCCGACGTGTTCGACACGCATAGACTCCCACTTCACCGAGCGCCGCTAAATCTGGTTCATTAGGAAACGCACCTCGTGGCAAATGACAGATTAGAGCTGAGGGTATGCGTCGTTTTCTTAAAACTATATCCTTACGTCTCCTATTGGCCGACATATGGAGGAGAAGTTCAAGTAGGTGTCGGCCGGGGCGAGGTTTCGCCGACGTTAATTGCGATAATCGTCGGGTGAAATTGGGAGGCATGTAAGACGTCTTGTGATATGATGACTGAGATGATGAGTAGTTATTAGCGGCTCAGAAAAACACTTAATCTTGCTTAGAGAGAGCCGAGAGCCGGACTAGGACAGCTGCGCCTTTCATTGACACTACCTGCTGAATGACAAGTGTAATTCTTTATTTGTATGCAAACTAGGCGCATGCAACATGAAACGCAGCCCCCAATTTCAGAGGTAAATGCCCATTTGAAGAAGCAGTCATCCGGTTAGGCTCAGGTTTGGAGTGCGTCTCTATAAAATGCACGGGCCTGTGATTAATCTTGATAAATATGGATCCAACATGGCGCTTGTGCATGGGAATGAAATAGCCATCGAGCCATGATGAAGGCGCTCCACGCTTCGCACCCGCAAGGACAACGCCGTGAATGTGGTTACACTCAAACGCGACCCCCAAATCGATAAAAAGCAAGTCAGCAAGTTCAAGACGTACTAAAATGCGACAACAATATCACGGAAATTTCCCAAAAAGTACCTTTTCGGAAAAGCAAAGCAAGCGGCAACCTGTGCGAAATGCTTTGGAGACCCTGCCGCACGCACCTCGTTGGCAGCTTAGGTGTGATTTTTGAAGGGAAAATAAGCGGCAGGTTAATCCTTGTTGTGTTATAAGTCGAGGGAAAGCTTGCAGACGGGGATAAGCGAGAGTTCCCGGCGTCCGTGTCCCAGGGCACAGCCTCTCAGCCCGCTCTGGAGAGGAAGTCGTTTATGAAGTCCTTTACAACAGCCAGAGAAAGAGGGTTAATTGAAAAATTTCCTAATGTCATTATGAAAGAACTAGATTAACCCAAGCTAATTCACTTTATTGTCCTGAAGAAAGAGGAATGGGCATTGAACTCTTCTGCAAATTTGGAGCATGAATTAGGGGTGAGATGTTGTCTTTGAGGACTCTGCCAGTTTAATTAAGATATGGAAAATTACTCATTGTTCTTCTGAGCTAAAGTGCATGGAATTAGCAGCGTCTGTGTTTGACTCGGTGCGGCGTGCTAGTGTTTGTTTGTTTAATACCCACAAGGCCACGACGTTGAAACGCAAGTCCTTATGTTGACTCATTTAGCTTAAGTTACACACCACTTCACTAGTCTAACTAAGGCAAATGAAATGTGACTAAGAAATAAAAGAAAGCATTTGATAATATATAATTAAAAAAAAAAGATTTCCGCTCGTCAGCTTGTGTATTTTTTCCCAACCAGAGATAAAGAGCTTATAATTTACCCGGACCCACATGCACGCTTATTGTTTATGTGCAATGTACCGGCTGATGGTATTTTTATGTCTTTATGACTGATTATGTTGTATTTTGCAGGAGGTGTTGCTAAAGAGAGCCGCTGACCTTGTGGAAGCGCTGTACGGGATGCCACACAACAACCAGGTACAAACTCATGCTAATGAAGCACCTTTTCTCTTCCTTTGCACGGTGGATGTAATTAAATCAGCATTCGTCTCCTTTTGCTACATTCCTGTATGTTTCAAAGCTAGCTGGGGGCCTTTGTACTGTAGCAGGGTGTAAGCTTTTTCTCCTTTTTTTTCTTCTTTTGCTTTTTCTCAATTTAATTCCTGGCTATGGCTCTTGGTGCAAAGTGACGAGTTAATCACTCAAAAAAACATGCACACAGCCATATACAGGCTTATTTAAATGGGTGGATAACCTTGAACTTGGCCCTAAAAGGTGCACTTCTGGAATATATTCTACCGAGTGGTCCAGCTATGCTTGAGAGGTCTAATACATATTCAGAAGAAATGATCCATTACATTATTTTCCCCCAGCCGAGTAGCACAGAGGTGAAGACACTGCAATCCAACTACAGAGAAACAAATGCAAACATCCTGTCATTTGTTTACCTGCAGTCAGAAAATCCATATTTATATTTGTATATGTGTGTATATATATATATATATGTAATGTATACAAAAAGTCGTTTATTTATACTGTGTATAAATATATATATATATATAATTTATATTTAAGTTGCTGTTTTTTAAGTTTTTTTTTTTTTTTTTTTTTTTGAAATGACGCCCACCTACTGAATTTAGATCT
>JAUCMU010000021.1:15280612-15297062 GCA_032275025.1 Enteromius treurensis
AAAAATTAGTTTTTTTTTACTGTGTTTATATATATATATATATATATATATATATATAATTTATATTTAAGTTGCTGTTTTTTAAGTTTTGTTTTAAATTTTTTGAAATGACGCCCACCTACTGAATTTAGATCTCTGGCCTCAAGTTCTTATGAGAACAAACTGATAACTCTCCTTTTTCTATTTCTGTGTGGTAGGAGATCATCCTGAAGAGGGCCGCTGATATTGCAGAGGCTCTGTACAGCGTCCCACGTAACCACAACCAGATCCCGTCCCTCGCCAACACAGCCTCTCATGGAGGAATGATGGGAGTCAACTCTTTCGGTGGTCAGCTCGCCGTCAATGTCTCAGAGACCTCACAAGGTTCGTGGCATGAAGATTAGCATGATGATTACAATGAACCCTGTGGTTAAAAGCTTAAACCTGACTAAAGTGGTTTTCTGGGAAAACTGGAAGCTTGTAAGTCTGAGAGGTAACCACCAAAGCCCCTACAACCAGCACAGCCAGGCAAGAATACCCACTAAACACTTTAGCTGTTCATCTGCGAATATCAAAATGAGTTATACACGTTTCTAGAAAAATGCTTGCAACGATTAGTGAACATTAGCGAGCTGCTAGCAGCATGAATCATGGCACAGGCCGGCTGCAGCTTTATCTTTCCTGGCTGTGTATAGCATAGATCCCAGGAGGTGCCTGACCCTGTCCCCATCTCTCCGCTGCCAGCCTGCCAGAACACGCAGCGCTATCTCACACACTGCATTTAGCCAGTGTACTGATAATAGGTTTACACCTGTTCCATTGTTGCCTCCACTCAGGTCAGGACAGGGAAAAATCACACTGGAATACACGCTTGGACGCTGAATATCCTCCTTACATACATGGAGGTGAATTTAACACACAGCTGTGTAGATCGGCCACGCTAACACATTGTGCCGTACTCATAAAACACAAGTAGAATGCATTACTGTGCAAATCGTATGGGGGAGGGAAATTGGCTTGACTCTAGGAACCGTTTTTTTTTTGTTTAATTCATTTACATTTGGCATTTATGTGTTAATAATTAGTCCAAAAAAACTTGATTGCACCCGAACACAGTGGCAGATTTTAACCGATGTCTCTCTGTCCACAGTGGGCTACAGTCGCAATACGAGCAGCGTGTCACCTCGCGGTTACGTGCCCAGCAGCACCCCACAGCAGTCCAACTACAACACCGTCAGCAACAGCATGAACGGCTACGGCAACGCGGGAATGCCCAACCTGGGTGTGCCCAGCTCACCGGGCTTCTTGAACGGCTCTTCAGCGAACTCTCCCTACGGCAGTAAGTATCAAGGTAATGATGAGCCCCCGCTCTCTCTGTCCCCCACCTGTGCTTCCCTTTCCTTTTGACACTCCTCTGTTGTTGTTCTGTTGGTTGTTTGTTGGTTTGTTTTGTTATCTTTTGGGAATGTGTGCTACTGGATAAAAGGAGGGGTGACTCTGGAGGCTGAACAACCGAGACATTTAGCGAATCCGACCATTTAAAGCAGCTGATTGAACAGCAAAAACAATTGCAATTATAAAGCAGGCCACCAAAACAGCACCCAAAATCTCTCAAAAAAAACCTAAAAAACAAACAAACAAATGTTTTCGGCAAAATTACCTAGTCAGAGTCGATAAGAACGCCTATTATCCAGAAAGTGGCCAAGGCAGGACATCTCATATCCCATTCCAACTCCATTTTCTTGATGATTTGCTCATTTGTTTTGATCCCCCCCCCCTCAAAAAAAAGACCCGCATCCAAAATTTCGCCCCATATCCTCATGACCATTTCTCCCTGATTTTTTTCATTCCATGAATATGATTTGAAAAAGAGGCGAGGCCCGGCTCTCTGACTCTTCGTCTGTAAGAAGTGAACTCTCTCTGAGTGGTGACTATGTCTGCTTTGTTGCAGTAGTTCCGTCGAGCCCTACCATGGCAGCCTCTTCGGTCAGCCTCTCTTCAAACTGTAGCAGTACACACGGCATTTTCTCATTCTCACCTGCCAATGTCATCTCTGCAGTGAAACAAAAAAGCGCCTTTGCTCCAGTTGTCAGGCCCCAAGCATCTCCACCTCCTTCTTGCACCAGTGCAAATGGCAATGGACTTCAAGGTGAGAGCCGACTCCCTGCTTTTAGAACGCCCCGCAGTTGCCTCACCTGTTGGGTCGCATTATTGCACTCTGGTACCCAGACGCCACCCATCCGCCATCCCCGCCGTCGCTTAACAAACACGGCCTCCCGCCCTTATCAATTATGCATTCGCGCGTGGATGGGCGGATGGATGGACGGATGAGTGGTCGGATAAGTGCAAGAACGCATTATGCATGCGGGCATGTAGAATGCATGTGCATGTGTGGGTGTGTTTATTGATTTATTTATCTTTCATTAATGATTGAGCAAAGTTAAGTGTCTCGTGAGGTTTCGTACTCAAGTGGCTGGGAGCGCTGTAATTCGGTAACGTCTCGCGAAAGCAAAATCAACGCTGGTGCTCCATGATTCGCCAGCTCTTATGCATCCGAACCGAGCTCGACGTGCGTCTCCATATTCTCTTTACATTGACCCCCCTCATCCTTCAGTTTAAAATTCATGTTTCTTACAATGGTCGCGCAAACGACGGATCCGAAAGGGCAGAAATGTTAACGGCTCGCCGTGCTCGCTCATCTGACGTCGGATAACATCGCCAGAGAGAAACTTAACAGCAGAAGAAGTGATTATAACCCAGGTTGAATGTGATTATAATAAGAAAGAGCGAGAGGGAAGAAGCATACCGTATTCTCGGCAGGGCGGCATCGTTCGGCAAATTAAAGACTTACTCTGGCTGTTTAGTGCGCTCGTATTTGCTCTCCGTCAAGGCCCAGTTGTTTGCTTTAAAAACATGTTTTAGCCATAGCGTGTGCAAGCGAGATTAATAATGTTAGACCTAATGAACTGAGAAATTAAAGTTCATGCTGCTACATGCATCTACTTATTAATATGTGGTTTGCAGAAATTAATGAGGAATGCCACAACATCAGATGCCTTGGCAAACTTAAACGCACTCCAAGCATGACTCTACAAATAAGTTGAAAGCGGCAAAAGAGCGTTTGCCCTCCCCTGGCACTTCACTAGACACCTAATTGCGGAAATGAGCGAGTGCATCAATCTCCGTGCTCGGCGGGCAGAGAGCTGGGCGTGCGACAACCTAGTCCGGCCTTCTTTAGATGTCACGATAAGGAAAGACCGGGTTTGGGGGGGGAGGAGAAATACGGGCTGACAGAAGAATGCAAATGGTTTTCCAGCATCTACTCTGCTCCGGTAATGGCAGGAGGGAGCGAGGCGAAGATTTCAATTTGGGCAAAGCCGAGGGGTGTCTGGTTGCTGACTGAGGAGGGGAGACCGCGGGTCTACGTGACGTTAGCAGAAGTGACCGTGTTGTTTCTCGGCTGTCAGCAGGGACCCTCTCCTGGGAGTCTGGCCCACTGTTTGCCATTAACAAAACGCTAAGAGAAATATCACACATGTGGGAGCCAGGATGCTTTCTCCTCAAAATGTCAGAAAGCTCCTCTTTCAAAAAGTGAAGTCCTTCCAGCACGTCTTGTCGGTGAAGCACATTTCACTCAATCACTCCCAACCCTCCCCCCCCGCGTCAGCCCCCGACAGCAACAGCCTCCATTTTACAAAAATCCCCAGCGCCTTTCGAGTCGAGTATTTTGTGAAATGCTAGTGACATACTTACTGCTGTGTTCTTTTTTGTCTTCCGTGGGGCGTCTCGGGACCTCCCGTGCTAAAATTGTTTCTCTTTCTCTTGCAGCTATGTCCGGGCTGGTGGTCCCACCCATGTAAATTGCACTCCCTTCCCTTGTAAAGCAGCCGTCTCCTCACCGGGACGAAGCGTAGTACGTTATGCGGAGGATCCTCCTCGAAGTCATCATTCGTCATGAAGTTAATCAGCAGCTAATTCTGTTATTCAGAGGAAAAAGATACTTTGTTTCAAAGAGTTTATTCGAAATTGACATGCAAGCGACTTGGTCATGAACAATTTCATTTTATTGACTGAATCTCTTATTTTCACGATCTCTAAGAGGGGGGGAAGAAAACGTACCTATTTTGTATAAACATTTCTGGTTTAATCTTGGCTATGTCTAGTTCTTGCTATGTGTGGGAAGAAACATTGTGGATATGCCATTTGATGAAAACACTGATAAAAAAATGTGTAAGAATGTTTCTCTTTCACCGATGTGCTGCCGCTGCACATCCTCATAATGTGAATTCATTTTCCTTTTTTATTATTATTTTTTGTGTATTGTTTTGCTTTTTGCTTTTTTTTTGATTGTGGTAATAAAAAGGGGGCCAATATATACAGAGCCAATAAACTGGAAATAATATAAGATATATGATTTATAAATCAAAAAGAAAGGCAAGGAAGAGCGAACGGCAGAGGAGCTCTTATCGCTCAGATCGTTCGGCGGAAATGAACTTTGTAACTTATTGTAGGTAGAAGTTGTAACTTTGATATCGCAAAAATTCTTCTCTTGCCTTCAAAAAGCACACTAACAGAGACGAAGCGCTACTGTCTGTTGGTTAAAAAAGACAAAAAAGAAAAAAAAAGAAAAAATTTCCACTGCTAAAGCTTCCTGTAAAGCGAGTGTGATCTGCAATGTTTTTCAACTTTTTGCTAGCACTGTATACTATTGCATTCTTAGGCTACTGTGAAGTCTGTTTCTTGTACCAGAAAGTTGTCCTTATACCTCTAGCTCCTTACTCCCTAATGTGTTTTGTATGTGGTTATACAATTGTAGACTTTTGTGATTTTGCCAAAGTTGTAGCTAAATATTTATACACTTGTCTTGAATTTTCCAGATTCACTTAAATATTTAGTACAGAGTTTTATTCCTACAGTTAGGAGTAAAATTGTCTTATACATTGCAACACTTTCACACAAACACTTGCGGTCACTAAGGGAATTTTTTTGTAACATATCGATTATAAATATTGTATTTATCTTTGAAATTTTGTATATTGCTTTCCATCGTTTTCTTTGATCTCACGTGTATTGTTTTCCACGGTCGAAATCACGATGAAGGTTTAGCCAAGAATCATCGCCTACATTCGATGTTTTGTACCGATAGATTGTATCGTCTGCGCATTTCATTTGTAATTCAGACTTTTTTTTTAACGACCTTCCGTCCATTTTCGTTTGTTTGTTTATTTGCTATTTCGAGGAGCAGTCAAATCCATTGTTTATTTTTATATTAATTTTTAAGTTATCTAAAAAAGTACTTTTTTGAAAGAAAACTGTTTGTTGTATAGTCAAATAAATTGTTTGTGTCACCTGGCTGTAATAATATTAGTAGATAAAGTGCATGTCAAGCCACCCCAGGGGGGGGGGGGAATCCAATTGTGGTTGTAAATTTTGTTTTTGTAGAATGTAAAAAGTCATTTTTACCTGCCACCATGACTTTGCCACATAACTGAACCATGTTTACAGGGATCAACAAGGAAAAAAAAAAAAAAAGAAAAAATATCTGCAATGGAAACATACATCAGTCACTAATGTTTATTAAAATATGTCAGAAAAAAGCTTTCCAGTGAATCTCCTGAGAGGAACCTTTCTGCTGTTTTAATGACAAACGTACACCACAGTGAATCTCATTATTCCATTCAGTTCAATGGTGTAAAAAGCACAAACATTTTTTACTAAAATAAAAAATAATTATTGTGACCCCTCATCTTTTTGGACTATTTTGTCAGTTTGTCTTTTTTAACATTAATTTTACGCTATTCCCTCAAGTAAAACAGCATTCAAAGGGAATGAAAACAAATGAAAAGTTAGTTTTTGTATCATATATGGAGGACAAAGATGAAGATGTTCTATATTGTAAATGTCATTTTGTAAGTAGCTCATGACACCGTAGCATAGCCGAATCATATCACCTTACACTTCTCTCTCTCAATGATATTGATTTTCCGAGTCGTGCCAAAATCCGCAAATGAGACGCAGTGATGTTTTTTTTTCCTTCCCTATCCGAGGCTTTCATTTTGAGCTCTTTTTCTTTGCACTTCGGGCTTTGTAAATGTTGTAATGTTCAGCAGTGTGCTACTTTTTCTGTTTCAATCCAAAAGCGGATGTTTCCTCTTGGCAATCGGCACACAAGTTTCCTTTAGCTGCAGGAAGCAAAGGCAGCTGTAGAAGGAAAGAAATGATGAATGTACAATGTATTTGCTTTGTGATGGCTCAACAAAGCTCGGCCAAGTGGAGGAGCCGGCGAGGTCACCCTGAAAGTAAGAAAAACTCAAGGTTACGTGAAGTGCATTTGTGGATTTCATCATTTCTGCAATCCGGTTTTGTCTTTTAGTCTAATTAAGTACCCATACTCGGAGGATTTCACCAAACACAAGCTCTGTAAGAACAAATGCCTTTTTTCTGACTCATGTATGGTTTTATTTGAGTTGTTTTATGGCCACATTTCTACATTTTATTGTACAAAGTTGTTCATTTTACATAATATTTAATTAAAGTATTTCTTGTCTGTGACTAATATCTCCCTGCAATCTTATTTTTGTCTTTCCTCGCTCTAAAACCGTCATGCAATTAACAATTTTTCAAATAGGGCACGTGAATTTTTAATTTTTTTTTAAATACAAATAAAAAATTCACAAAGTCTACAAATGAACATGTTTTAAACTATTTAATCTGCAAAGTAAAACTAAGCTACCTTGAAGTTATGTTAATGATGCATATGCTGTTAAATAAATAAATAAAAATAATACAAATAGTAGTATAAAGTAGTATAAATACAAAGTAGTATAAAGTATGGTTTTTGCTTAGCTGCTGGATGGTGGATTTCCAGCTAATAACATTTTAAATAAAACAATATTTACCTTCGTTATCTTTCTTTAAAATGTCATAAATCTCTTTTATTTTTGATGGATAAAATACACTTTTTATTTCACTGCTCGACACCAGTCATGAATGGTTTTCTACCAGAAAGTTGGTATTTCACGAAACTTGCTTGGTAAAGCAACAATAAAAATATTAAAAACTCAAATTTTGTAACTTTAGTGCACCCTTATTGCTTAAATGCAATACTTTAACTGGTGGAAAAATCATACAAACTTTGATTTCTTGATTTAGCTGATAGTAAATGTCAAGGCAAGGACAGAGGCGAAAAACGCCAACAATTAACAAGAAGAAAAGAGTCAACCTGGAGCGATGTCACATCTGATCGGTATAAATCGCCGCAGTTATGAAGCAGAGCCGTCTAAGATGGCGGACCCGTCTCTCTCTCCGGCCTTGGCCTTGATGTGGCATTGGCTGAGACTCTTACGGCCGGGTGTTTTTGGGTGAGCCGATGACACGCGAGGCTTTCATCTCCCACTTCTGTGAATTCCTAGAAGAAATGATAGTCTCCAGGGGAGGGAGGCCCTCCTGGTCAACGCATTGATCCCTGAAGAACAACTGCCATTTCGCGCCGGACACTTTACGCGCTCTGTTTTGGCCTCGCTCGATAGGAAGCCGGGAGATATTTCTCAGCGATTCATCCAGACGGCAGATTGTGACAACTGCAAAATGGAAAAAGTCTCCGTGCCATCAACATTTAACAAGACATCATTAGTGGAGTAGGTGCACCTCTTCATCAACACATGATGTGAATTACAACCTGCAGAACCACATGGGGTTTGTCAGTCATGCATGCATCATTAGACCTAGCGCTCGCGGAGGGTGAACACAGAGGACAGTGCCGGTGCTAACCTTGTTGAAGGTCATTAGTGAGCTGACTGTAGAATTGCACTTCACTCTCTCTGTCTCATCGGGAAGCTGCTCCATAACTGATTCAACTGGATGCCTCGTTGAGCCCAGTGTTTGAAATGTAAGTTGAGCAATTACAGGCTAAAGGAGCTCAGTCAGATCTGATACCTACAGCGGCTAGCGCTGGGATTCGTGGCTTCTTTTCAACACGCCGGATTTAACAGTCAAATGGCCCTTTTCAAGCCGTTCTGGAAGCTTTTGTGCAAATCGTCACAAAATTGGTAACATCTCGATAAAAAGTCAATTGATTTATAAATCTGACATGTTTACAAGCGATGAACAGGGATATTCAACAAGTAAAAGAAACTTTTAAGATGTTATTACATTTAAAAATACAAAATGTTTCGATTTAAATAATGTGTTCTGATGAATCATTCACAAAGCATGCATTAAGAAAGTACATACAGTAGGTTAAGTTTTGATTTCTTGTGCCAACTTCGCCTCTTTTATCATTTTAATTGCATAGGAACATAAACAGCCTACATCTTCAGAAATGCAAACATTTATTGAATAATGGTATCATGTTTTTCTTAAGAAAATAATACTTTCATTCAGCAAGGACAGATTTAAGTGATCACATTATACAAAAAATACATTATATTTTAACATATATTCAAATAGAAAACTGTTGTTTTGAATTGTGACAATATTTTTACTATACTGATGAAATAATCATCAAACATCCAACATTGAAAGTTTGTCTCAACAATCTTTTCTTTTAAAACAGTGTACAGTTAATTCAAACTTGTAAAAGGTGTAAACAGCACGTTAAAGAGTTAGCCTGTCTTTTACTTCCTCTTTATGTGACTTTCATCTTTCAGACGAATCCAGTAGGAGTTATATTAAAAATTATCCTGGCACTTCTAAGTTCTAGAAGGTGGGTAGTTCCCTTTACCAGTCTAAAACACGTTAAATAAAGTGTTCGCAAACATTATAAATTGTCCCTCACACAGCTCACGGGGAGCTGATATGTTTGTTGACTAATCAATGGCTTTAGCTGACTGAAGTAACCGGAAGGCGTTCTGGAGGATGATGTAAGACGTATACATGGCGCTCATGTCTCTGCTAAATGTAGGAGCAAAGGAAACACTGTTTCCTTACTGAAGCAAAGTAAAACAAGTCTGCTCTTGGCTTATACTGAACTTTTGTGACATCTTTCTTTAAATAATGACCAGCGTTTTACTTTTATTCTCTCTCCACGTCTACCACTATTCAAGCAACGCAATGTTATGTCTGCTTCCACAAGTGAGAAGATGTGTTTAACTGCTTACAAAAGCTCATGTATTCACAACAGGAGGCCTCATTTAACCCCTGTCTGAGGGGCATTTTGTAAAGTTTGTGTCCGCTTTATTTAATATGTTTTAAACTGTTCAAGTGAACCACCCGCTTACTGCAATGATACAGCTTACAAAGTTTTAATATAACTCTGATTGGATTCTTCTGAAAGAGGAAAGTCACATACAGCCTCATTTTCATTTTTGGATGGACTAAAAATTTAGCACACTGAAAACCATCTCGGGGTACCTGGAGACTTTCTAACTAACTAACTGCGAACAATCAGTCGATGCATTCAACGGCCAAGGTTATCCCTTGTCTAAAAGAGGTGGCGAAACCCTTCATAGTTCATAGTCATGGTCGTCAATCCATACTCATCTGCACAGTCCTAGAAGAATAACCTCCCTGCTTTAAAACAACCACGTATCTTATCTGTCTTTCTGAGTGCCTCCGGATAGCAGGTCAGAAAATGTCAATTTCTCATCAAGACAACGGCGCTCACCGTGTGTTTTCTTACTCACAATGTGGACAATTAAGGGGAGGTAGAGTCTCTGCATAACTGATTTGCAGGTTATTATGCAGCCGACCACTGGCATAGATCAGGGCTTCAGGTCAGATAACAGGCCCAGCTGATAGCCGCAGTGTCAATATGCCAAAGAACAGCATTTGAATGTGATCTGTTGTGCCTATTTGCCTGGACCGGGTGATCTGTAGCCAGATAACTCGAGCATCTACCTGCCGAGGACACTGCACGGGGCCTATCGGTGTCTCCTACAATTAGCACAATGAACAAACTGGACAATAGTCTTTATACGGGCCCAGAAAATGAAATCGCCTGTTCTACCCTTAAATAGCTTCTTTTATCCACCGAAGAAATTGCTTCAGAGAAAATCTAAATTCTATCAGAGGTAATAAAACATCCCCCAATCAGATTAGGGATCGATTTTTGGTCGCCTGCCATTCGGGCAAACGTCCGCTGTCGGAGAAGGCTGCTGCGACGCTGTACACGAGCATCTGTTTCTTTGCTAGTATATCAATCTTGTATAACTAAATAAAACAACAAAAAATGACCACAGTTACATTATAAATGTATGAAGGAGCATTTATCATCCTCCAACGCCACTGAAAGTACCGCAAATGCAGATCCTACAGCGTGCGTTATGGGAATTCGCTAATGTCCGATGTTTTGCTTCGACTACAGGACGGAACGATGCAACTATACGCTTTATGAAGTTAAAAATAATTATTCTGCACTCTATCACCAGCCATAAAGACATGAAGTCGGGTCCGCTGAAGCAATTACGGCAGGCAGCTGCCGAGCTGAAGCGCGACGCTGCCGTACTGTCCAGTCCTGCCGCGTGTTTTTCCAGTATTAAATAAATGCAAGGACAGAACCTTCCACCCGTGTTCTGTTGCGTCTTCATCAAAGAGTGGCCCCTGATCGGCCCCTGCTCGGCCCTCACCTCACTCAATCACACAGAAAGCCTCTTTATTACGGTGGCCTAATGGCCATCCTCTGCCATAGTTTTTAATGTGAGCATTAAATATTTATAAAACCTGAGTCAATAATCCTTCATAACCTCAGTCTGGTGGAGACGGCCGCTCATTCATTTACTGCGGCCTGTGTGCTCTCAAATAAAGGCAAAGGTCACGAGGTCATGCAATCAAAACTAGGCAAGGCAGGCAGGCAGCAAGCATCTGTTGTCATTATTATTATTAGGACAATTAGTTTTGCAGTCACAGCGATTTTGATCAAAGCATGACGATACTGACCCATGACGACATGGCGTTTCGCTTTTTAACAATAAAATGTGTCTAAAACGATGTGCTTAAAGGTTCTGTTTATTGGTACTATATTCTAACACAAAGTCTTCTCTGGACTCCCATAATGCACCGCAGCAAATAAAATAAAAATAAAATAAATCACAGAAGTGGAAATTTTTTTTATTTTTATATAAAGTATAGCAGAAAATAAAAAACATTAATTTGATGAATTTATTATTATTAGGGGTGGGCATAGAAAACTTTTTTAAATCTAGATTATTCTAGATTAAAATGGCTCATTTGAATTCTGCCAAAGGCATTCAGAACATGTGTGCTACCTAAATAATGTGTAAAAAGTAAAGCCGTATTCGAACGGGACTAGTTTTACAGGGAGAATGTTTTGTTTCACAGACGTACTTGGTGATTTTTAATCCCATCCGAATCTGCCATGTCTGTGTTTCTCTCTCACAACCTCTGTGATAATTCTAGAATCCGAATGCCATGTCTGTGATATTATAATTTTTTTTAATTGTGTGTTTTAGACAACGCAATATGTCGTAGATCCTCTTATCGCATGAACGTTTAGTATATTTTGATATATAAAATAAATAAATAAATGCAAATAAGGAGCCAGATCATGTAAACCGTTAATACTGACTATTGTAATATAAGTATTAAGTAAGATTACTCACGTTCATTTCTGTACTCTGTTACATATGTTTTAATGATCAAAATTAAACATGTGTTTACTACAAATAAAAATCATAATAGTTGAACTGAAGTAACCACACATTAAACTAGCCACTTAGCTTCACCGTGGTATTTGTGATTATACTAACTGGAATCAATCTGAATGACTATAGCAATGCACGCAGACAGAGCTGAGTGCACAGATGTACAAAACAGACCCTCTCACCTCTGTAATAAACACGGAGGTGTTAGTCCCGTCTGAAATGGTACATGAAGATCACGGATGACAGGTGACAAGAATCGAAGCTCACACGTACAGTAGTTTAGAAAATAGTCCCGTCTGTACAGGGCTACAGTGCAGTTCGGCTAGGTGTACATCCGCGCTAAAATATCAAGGTGAACGTCATCATAGCTTGTGTAGTATAGTCCCAGCTCCCAACACAACTTTCTGAATAGTTTAACGGCGATATTTTTTTTTTCCGCACGATAAGAGTCTCACGTTAATGCCGAAAACGGCCCACCACTTATTATTATAAAATCTTATTTTTTCTTATGTATTTATTCTTTTTTTTGTGTAATTTCAAAAGGACTAAAACAGCTGTGATGTTGAAACCATAAATGAAGGAGTTAAATTTGTACTTTACTATTAAAAACAATGTAATATTTATTTTATATACTGTAGTGATTTTCAGATTTGAAATGAAAACAATTTTATAATATTTGAGTGTTGATTTAATCGGATATTAAACCATCTACAAAGGTTTGAATCAGCTTGAAAAAACTCAGAATCAGTGTGAAAATCTGATGTTTTGTCCTCTTCACACTAAAATTAAACAGATCTGAATCGAATACTGTGTGTGTGTGTGTGTGTGAATGGATAGATTTTTGCTTGCTGTCAAAATTTAAAAAGGAATAAATTATTCTGTTATTCCTATACAACTTTTTATCTCATTTGCATTTTACGCAAACCCAAATATGGCACTTCAGAATTCCTTGCATCAAGCTTATCCATGTTTTAAAAACATTTTATTATGCTTTTTTTTTTTTTTTTTGCTTTCATTAAATGGAAAAGAATGGCCCAGACCTCATGTCTAAGGTTAAATTTAGTTTTCCATTAAAGAAAATCATAGGTTTAATGAACTACTCTTGCAAATGTGTAGTTACATATTTTTTCATAATTATTTTACTGAATTTAAACACAAAAGTATAGGCATAAGTGTTTGAAAAATGCAGCCATGTTGGCAACTTAACGATGAAAAGCCGTTGACCTCTTGTAATCGCGTGATTCCCTGTTAGCGAACCCTAGTCAGCTTGTAAATTCCTGTCCTCTCAACTCTGTCTACTGCTAATGCTTATGAGTAACACCATGACACACGGCCAACTGCAGCAACACAACAGACCTTCATCTCGTCTCTTCCTTTCTTCATCCCTCTTTTCTTTCAGACAGTGATATCTCCGCCCTCACATTCCGGCTCCATGGCATAATCTTTGTTTTTGCAGGCCCAACTGTCGGTGCCCATGGTGATCTTCATGCCCATCGGAGGCAACTCTCACCCAGACACCCAACACCAGCTGTTCCTTCGGCCTTCTGTAGACACAACTCTCTCATAACATCACACAACATCTCTCACAACTCCAGACATTACTAATATGAGCATAGCGGACATCTAAGACCTAAAAGATCTGCATAAGCAGATATGAAATTGCCAGGTTGTCTATGAATACACAGTCACTACTTCATAAAAATCTAATTTATGCTTGTGCATGACTTGCTATGAGAAACGTCATTTACTTAAAGATGCAGAAATTGTTTTGTTAAAAACTCCATTTGCAAAATTTGACGCATTGGGTTAAATTTCGTGAGAATATACGTCCATATTTTAATTCCAGTAATGTCATTTATTTTAAAACATTTAAGTATTTATTTGCTCAGAACAAAAGTGGCAGATATCTTACTCATGTTCTCATAAAATTAATTAATCGATATTATAGTATATATAGACTTAGGAAGTCATTGAATATTAATTATTTGTATTATCTATGCTAATTCAGATCAGACTATCTAGAAATAAATAACATTTTAGAGAAAAAAAAAAACACAATTAAAAATAGCAATAATACTGCAAATTAATATTTTATGTGGACTATATGGGTAAGATTATTTTAATTTTATTATTTATTTATTTATTATAAATGAATTTTAAGAGGGAAAAATAAGCAAATACTACAAAAGTGCAGAATAAGACTTGTTTGAATTTGTATAATCTTTCATTCACAAATCTATAAATTTGTGAATGGAAATAATCCATGTTTTGACTCATTGCATGAAACAATAGCCAGTTCTGGTCTTGTTAAGCAGAGATCTGCACACCTTCAAGCGCTCTTGTCCTTCACAGCTGCAGCTGATTGATCTTCAGTGGTCTATAGTCGAGTGGGTCTCGTGGATAATTGGATGGATGATATGATTAATTAGGTTAATCAATTGAGCAATCGTTCTGTAAATCACTGGGGCTTGTGATTCATTGCAATCGATTCCTTGACAAACACAAGCTTTGATAGATAAAAAAAAGAAATAAAAGACACCCTTTCCCACCCCTCACAGATGCTGTAATGAAAACATTTATATAATCACCGCAGCGGTGTGAAAGGTTGACTCGTTACTTTCAAAGGTGATGGGGTTATGAGCAAAACATGTTCAATTCACTTCAACTAAAAAGTGAGAAATCTCCAGCTTAGATAACAACTTCTTTTAAATAATTTCTGAAGGCTTTGTATTTTCATGGACTAAATATTGTTATGAATAGAGGCTGTTCAAACCACAGCATAGGACAGGTGCAAATACGTTTTGTAAGTAACAAAATAAATTTGCAAAAGCTCAGCCAATGCAGAGATTTCAACTGTTGCATGACAAAGTAACAAGTCATGGCCACACTTATGTGACTAAACAGCTCATCAGTGTGATATTACACACAATTCTTGGGGCTTTTAATAATTTTTCCTTGTTTCAAACAAGTTCAGTCTCTCCGAGTAATTCAACCCAAATCAGAATTCATCCTGTCCCAATGCATGCTGGGTAACTGGCAGCACAATGTTTTTTGATGGTAACAAGCTTGAGAAACAATTGTGTCTGCCATTATTGTGATGGCAATGAGCATTTCAACTTCAACTAACTTGCTTAGCATTGTTTTCTATGTAAAGTGTATGTCAAAATAAAGCTTTAGCCAGGAATGAAATTGGGCTTGCAATTATAGAACCATTGTATTTACTTGCATACATTCAATTTTGGAACTTTTTTTTTTTTTTTTTTTTTTTTATTTAAGTTTGGGGTCATTAAGGAATCATTATTTAAATGTATTTATTTATTTACTTTCTTTCAAAGGAGATTATTATTTTCTTATTTCAAAGCATACATATTTTTAAAAACTATTTATTTGTCAAATACATTTTTTTTTTTCTGAGAAAATTCTGAAAAAAAAAAAAAAAAAACATTGGTAACCCAAAAATATTGCACAGCACAACAAAGATAATAATAAAAAAAATTAAGCAGCTAATCAGCATTTTAGAATGTTTTCTGAAGGATCATGTTGGCACCAAACACTAATACTGTATTTCACAATTTTACTGTTATTCATATAATGATAAACACATAAATGCAGCTTTTGATGATCCCTCTATGCTCTATTTAATGGCAGTAAATGAATGACAACAGTCAGATCTACAGTACCTGTGGTAAAGTACCCACGCTCCAGACCAGCCTGAATTCAGTGACATCTGATCTGTGCTTCTCTTTTTCTACAGAACTGTGAGAAAGAGGCTTATCCTCCTCTCTCTTTCTCTCTCTCACTGAATAAATATCTGTGGCTCTCCCTCACCGGGGCTGAAGGGACATTTAGAAAACTTACCGGCTTAGACTCTGACTCTCTCTCTCTCTCTCTCTCTGATTCATTGAGTCGAGTTCAGATAGTAAGTCATAGTGCAGATAACCAGGGGGGCTTAAAGACCTGAAAAAGAGGGAATCCTGAGATGCTTAGCTGAATATAAATGCTAAAGTGACAATGAATCACAATGGGGAGATTAACCTTTAAGACCAGATCTCGTCTCAGAGTGCAGTGTAGTGGCTTACTGTACTGAAAGCTGGCCAGATTCCCGCTTTACTTAGATAACTGCGCTAGGCTACGCTACACTGCCTCTAGGCCATGGTCTGGGTTCAAACAGCCAAATGTTTGGGTCAAACTTGCTCTTTCTACTTATTTAAAGGGTGAGTTGACACAAAAATTTGAATCCTGTCATCTACTTGCCCTCAAATCACACATTTTCTTGCAGAGTTGGCATTATATTAGCTGTTCTTTTCCGTACAAAACAGCTGGAGATAGCTGCTGGTCGTCAACCAGTGGTCATTAACTATTTAACATTATTTAACTGAAATGAGTGTGGATATAATGTTATTTTTATGTATTTTTTGAACATTAAATAAATGCATAATATAAATACAGAGTACCATTCAAAAGTTAGGGTTCAATATATATATATATATTTTTTTTTTTTTTTTTTATTACTATTTTTTACAAAAATTATGATATTAGCTGCTATTTATGTATTTTTAAACATTATATAAATGCATAATATAAATATAGACTACAATTCAAAAGCTATGAGTTACTATTTATATATATATATATATATATATGTATATATATATGTATATGTATATATATATAATTTATTATTATTTTTTTTTCACAATCAGTCAATCTATCAATCGATAAAAAAAAAAAAATATTCAATTTGAAAATCATAAATATTTCTTGAGCAGCAAATCAGCATATTAGAATCATTTCTACGGTGGCCGAGAGAGCTCAACGCGCTGCAAACAGAAGAAAACACATGCAAGAGAAAGAAACGGATGCAAGCAGAG
>JAUCMU010000021.1:15317106-15334090 GCA_032275025.1 Enteromius treurensis
TGTTTTAATTAGTCTGACTTATTTTAAACCAAATCAAATGACAGTAAGTCAGACTAACTGAAATAAACCTGGCTTATCTGGTAAACTTGTTTTATGGAACAGGCCGCAGATCTTTTAAAGGAATAAATAAAACAAATACAGTGACTGCTGTGTTGGCCCCTAACATATGCTTATTTTATTACTCATATGCTACATGTAATGATATTCAGGGGCAGTTCAGCTTCCATGTGCCCTTCAAGGCCACGCATGACCCGTGTACCCAACATGCTCTGGTGGAACGAGGCCTGAGACAGAGAGGAGAAGTGAAGAGGAAGGGTTTGTTTGTGCTGTGTGGAGAACGAGATAAGCTGGATTGAAACTGAGAGACTCCTCCATATCTAAATGTAATCTCAGCACTGGATGAGGTGAATACAGTATCAGAGCACGGGATTGATGTTTGTGAACGATACTGACTGAAAAAAGAGGTAGAAACGAATAGCATATCCTACCTCGCTCGTCCTATTTTATAACCGAGTACATTTTTTCATTCGTCGGGGCGGATTTTTATCACTTTAAGTGCATTTTTCTCTCGCTGTTAATGCTGGAGTTTCCAGCTCTTAAAAGTTGCATCAGATTAGAGGAAGAGTCGTGACAAAAGGAGAATTACATGATGAATTGGATGTACTTGAATGGGTTTTTTTCTTTCTATAATGTTATATTCTCACTGGACAATCGGTTTCGGGCTGATAATTTCAAAGCGATACCGGACAAATCAGCGTGCAGCTTCTTTCGGGGAAGTCTCGGAGCACCGTAATCATGCGGGGCTGTTCGTGTTGACCCTGTAACATGTGACTCAATTACTCGTGATGGACAAATACCTGCTCTGGTCTCTAATAATAAACAACAACCTGACAGATCAACTGCTAGGAATGACAAAACTCCTCCACATGCCTTCAGCTGGTGTGAGGCCAAATTTGATAATCGCTATTAATTCTGCACACATTGGCAGTCCTGACAGCATCCGAGTGACTTCGGAATCTAATTTATCCCGTACGAGAATCCATCGTTTACAGCAACCGATGGTGCTAGCGGTGAATAAACCATTCAAACGGTGACGATTTATCTGGCTGACAAAGAGAGAGGGAGGAAAAGCGACATGAAGGTGCGTTCCAATCGATGAAGGAATCCCTCGGATTCGGACTCCAGCTGAATATTTTCCCCCAACTTTGCATTTTTACTCTCCTTAGCAAGTCGGCCACTTGGGAGCGAGCTTGTTTCCCCTCTCCGCCTCATCAATAGCTAAATCCTGGTGAACAAGTGACATGGAGAAGCTGGAATCAATAGTCCAGCCTGCGTTTTCCCCTCCTTCTGGTCAAATGGTTCTACACAGTTGACAGGCATGACAAGCTGAACATGATACAAAATCATTATCAGCAGGCCATGGAGATGAGTGCAGAAAAACATGACACAGGCATTAATGGCCATGGCCGGTGCTGAATAAACTAGCTGCTCGCTAAAGGATTTGTCAAGTGGAAAAAAGATGCGGGCGAAACTTCTCCCTGCGTATCGATTTTTGGGTGGTATCGAGCCACTGATAGCGAAATCGCAGTCAATATGACACCGCGGTGAGCAGAGGATGTCAGTGCTGCAAATGTTTTAATTTGAGCCCGTGCAGGAAACACACACTCGCTCCGGCCGTTTCATATCGCTCTCACGCTCGCACACTGGCCTGATACGGACGTATTCTTTAAATAATGAGCATAACACGTGTTTTATCACACACATATCTGCCAGTTTCAAATGCATGTGTCAAGTGTTGTTTATAAGCCTTTCGGTTTTAATGAGTCTAAAAATGGCAAGGAGTATAAAAAGTAAGAGCATACCCTGTGAATGGATTAATGTACACTTGATCATTATTTAAAAAAAAAATTTATTTTCAGAAATGATTAAAAATTTTCATTTCAATGCTTTTTTCAGACATGTTTTTAAAAAGGTAATCTTATTGACCCCCTGTAATATTAAAACCTTTTTGATATCATGAGTATACAAACATCAGATGATATAGCATATTTTCCCCAAACCTTAAATGGATCAATGTACACATCTTCATAATTGTTTTGATCATTCAATCAATCAGTAATATTTTCTTGTGTCAGAAATGATCAAAAATATGATCATGTTTTTTTTTTTTTTTGTTTTTTTTCATTTTATTTTGGAAAAAAAGTAATTTATCTACAGTATCTATCAAATAGTTTTTTTGTTTTTTTTTAATACGAGTGTTACATCACTGGCCCATAAACGCTGGTGAGTATTGCATAACGTCATTTTATAATCATCATTTACTTACACCGTATGTCCTATTTTCCTTCCTGAAGTAGCTTGTTCTCACAGCATCCTCAGTATAATGTGAAAAGAACAACTGCGTCTGTTTTCAGGTTGTTTTTGTCTTCTCTTAATACTGAAGGTCACTGCATGAATTACGTGCATCAAACCAGCTGTGGAAAAAGCACAAGACATTACTGTCTGGCTCAGGTTAAGAAAAAAGACTTTCACTAGAAACCAAAAGGTTTTCATTTTCCCACTGTCATTTTTAATGTAATATGCATCAATCGTAATCAATGCATTTTCACTTTCAGCTATAAATAGTTGGCCTGTACAGTAGCAGTTAAACCCTGCCCCCCACCCAAAAAAGAAATAATAATTTTGGATCTTGCTGTGTCAGGGAACTTTAATCAGTCCGCGGTGTAAATAGCTCACATCCTGTCTTTTCATTATTCCACGCTTATTGGCTTTTTGGAGGCAAAAGAAGAAGTTCTTTAAGCGGGGAAGTGTCTCAACTCAATTAAAAATGAAAATCAAATATTTTATAGAGGGTGAACTATTAACACAAGTTGATGAATATAGGTCATACCACAAAGAGAAAGAGAAAAGCTTATTAATTAAATAATAAGGCCAATTCCAGCACTATCAGACCCCGTCAACTCATTCCAGCGGAGAGGGGAAAATAAATTGCCCGACTCAGAAGAAGCTCATTTTAAGCTTGTTTACAGCGGTGCCCGAAAATGTCAGGTTAACTAAATCCCGAACTTGCTTCCCGGCTCCAGTGGAAGGTAATGAGTTGATTGAAAAAGGGGAGGAAAAAAAGCTGATTAGTCCTTAACATCGTGACACGGGCCGCATTAGGAACCAGAGTAATCCAGGTCAGAGTGGAACAGGGTCATCACAGAAATTAACTTTTTGTTCATTAATTTGTCTGGATTAGTCGAGGGCAGAAAGACAGCAAATCTGCTCCAGTTTTTCTTATGAAAATCATTTAAAAGTGTACATCAATTGTGGCTGATGGGTGACATTGGGGTTAATCAGCCTGATGTGTCCTTTTAATTGCTTTCTATTCAGAGTAAATTCATTAGATAATGTTCTCTTCGAAATTCCGGAATCAATTTAACAGAAGAAAACCACATTAACAGCTTTGCTTTCATTACCGGGTGTTGTCGTGTCACCAGACCTGGGCCAGACTTCCTCTAGGCAAACACGTTTGTGTACCGTGATTACTTACCAGGGATTTATTTCAAATCCATTCTTTTCTCCATTACCGATTTGCCTGAAATCAACGCCGCATTATAACAATGAAATAAGCCCCCAAACCCCATTTAATCACCAGAGTGAGCCGGCACGCTCAAAGGCCTGTATCGGTAGCGCTGGTTGTTATTTGTGGTTAATTTGGACTGATTACAATGTGGGTAGTCTTTGGCCTGAGGCAGAGAGATGCTGGAAGAGAAGACACGAATGGCAGCGGCACAAGAGCGCTTTCTCCGCCGTTGGAAGAACATAAAGGGGAGCGCTTGGCATTGTGTGACGTGAGAATTTCGCAGTCCTAAATGTGTCAATCACTATGCTTCAGGACTTTGTTTGAGTCATTAAGATGGCCGTCATCTTGCGAGGTGTCCGCGAGTAATTTTCTAATGGCTGGGCGCGTTTGGCCGCGGGATAGATTCGGTGACGACGGGGGGTGGATCAT
Source organism: Enteromius treurensis (assembly GCA_032275025.1). NCBI lineage: Eukaryota > Metazoa > Chordata > Actinopteri > Cypriniformes > Cyprinidae > Enteromius > Enteromius treurensis. Next base: position 15,321,104 of record JAUCMU010000021.1, read on the forward strand.
TGGAGCGACGGCGAGCTGATGACAGTTAATTTATCAATTATTTGAAGAGGATAAATTTGATTTGGTTACAAGGTGTGAGCAGGAAGACGAGAGAGCCTGTGCAGTGCCGTCAATATAGCCCCAGATAAAAGTTCACTTCTTGCCTTGGTAAAATGATTAAATAATAGCCTTTTATTGAAGCTGGATGCTTTTATATATACATAAAATGTAATTCAAAATTTCAAATAAACAAGTACCATGTTTTCCATCAACAAATACATTAAGAAAATGTTTTCATTCATAAAAATAATGAATGAATACATATAGGAATACACAAATTAATATTTTAATTTATTTGAATTACATTCAAAAAATGCATACACTGTATTACAGCATTTATTGCTAAAGTGTCAATGCACAAACTGTTAGATTTTATTTATAAAATCATTTTAAACATTATGCAATACATTTTAGTATGACCACACATGACATTGGGAAATAAATATTTAATTATGAATTAAATCTGCAACACAATATTTAAATTCTCACTATAAACTGCTCGCTTATTGGCATGCATATTACTAGCAAATTGGCATTATTGAACGACCATGTTTCACATCCCTAAATCTAACCTCAACTACTTCACTAGTTATTAATAAGCAGCAAATGAAGTGTCTATTCAGGGAAAACGTCTAATTAACAGTGAATATGTCTTCCCTCTTCTAACGTGTAAAGTGTAGTTTTAATTGTAATAGTTATAAATGTTAAAATCATTATTAAAGATATTATAATAAATGCAGTCTACTACCTGACACAGTAAACTGGCAATTAAAGTAAATGAAAAAGGCTGATTCTAATTGGTTCTCAGATACTGTTGCCTTTATTTGCAAACAGACCCAGTCGCTTCCTCCCTGCTAAACTACCCAAAACACACACACACACACACTGGTCTCCCTACAGCTGCCCCATGCAGAGCCTCCACATAATCAAGGTAATTTGCCTGAACTTGGGGGAATATTTCCTACATCCAGACCGGCTTGGTTTGATTGATATCTACCCTTGTGACTTATTAGGCATTGTCAGAGAAAAGGCCCTGCGGTGATGTTAAATAATTTTTCATTGATAATCACCCTGTCACTGCTATCGAGACAACTTTTTGAAGACCAACCTGACTGCGACTGCGGAGGGGAGGAGAGGAGGTGCTCAGGGCCGACACAAGGCCTCTTAATTTCTTAATAAATGCTTCTTTGGAGTAGGACAGGGATTAGGGCCGAGAGAGCTGTCACGGGGACAGGTGAGAGAGGAATTGGCAGCCTTTAATTTCTCTGTGAGGAGCGATGAGGCTCTACGGGGACTAATCTCCTTATCAACACTGAGCCACCGCCTCAGGGCCAGTGCTGCCATTCACACCAAATCACACCCCCTCAACCCCCATTTCCCTCAGACTCTGAGTTTTGCATGGGGGACTCAACTTAAAACTAATGGTGCCAAGTTCTGTGTCACGTTTGTTCAATGGGATGCAAGTATGAGATGGTTTGACGGCCAGAGCGATGACTGTGCATTGAGGAAAAGAGCCATTCTCAGCATTTGTCCATGTGAAGCGGACTGATTCGGGAACTGAAACAGGCAGACCACCCACAGTTCATTCAATGAGCTTCTGATACACAGAACTCTTTTAAAAATGGCCAGTTTTACCCTGATTGGATGGCGGTATGCAACTTCCAGGACCGACCAGGCGTCACTCTGATGCACCAGGTTCGTGGCTTTAAATCTTTGAAAGATGCATGCTCTTAAAAAACAAAGCTCAAAAAAGGGGATTTTACAGCAATGATAAAATAATCGTGTTTTTTTAAAATAGTTTTACTATGTTTTTACATTGTGGGATATTTTAAATAAGTATTTTTAAAAATGCATTTAATTATATGGGGGAAAATGTATAATTTCTAAAACTCAGAAAGCCTATTGGTAAGAATACTAATGAAAAATTGCAAATATATTGGAAAATTGGAAAAAATATAGTGAAACACAAATATAAATGAACACACTTTTAAATTACGTTGGAGAAATTACAAGGATCCATCCAATCCAGTTAAGTTACATTTCTAGCGGATTGAAAATATTTGGTGCAAAATTTTAATAAACCAGTAAATAGCATAATAACCGTAATGCAAATAATTTGAGTCACACAACTTTTTCATATACCTGCATTTAAAAGTTAAATGCGACTAGAATTTTGAGTAAGTTTTTATATACGTTCAAAAAGCAGTGCATGTCAAACGTCTGGCTATGAGAAACTCTACTGGTGTCTGAACTTCACCAAATAGTGTGCCAGCTGTGAAGCCATGAATGTTGGGACATCTTCTAAAAACTTTCCCGTCACTCAAATATAAGACAACACCTTCAATGTTAGGTTTCAGAGGGAAGCTAAACAGAAATCTCCCACATGCTCTGTTCTGTCAGTGTGTTTTTTGTGGCAATATTAATATTAATGTCCATGCGAGAGTACCTCTAAACAGGGGGAGTGTCAGTGGCTGTTTAAGGCGTGTAATGTAAGATGACATGTGGGGCAGATCAACAGCTCTCGTCACGGTCTTTCCTGCTGAGATGTCTCTTCACCTTCCACTCCAGACTTTATCAATTACTGTGCAACACCGCGACAGGCTGCATTCACAATGACTCTGTTGTCGTCAAACGTCAATGCACGCTTAGCACTTCCTTTGAGTCAGAAGAGGGCATGTTCATTTATGACATGAAAATCTAAACCGTCAGAGGTTAATCCACACTCTGTCCTGCTCTCACAGGGGACAGACTCGGCTAAACTCCTGGATATGCCGTTGTTAGACATGGATGGTCATAAAAATAGGCCGCACATGACCAATAACAAAAGAAATGTTTGACATTACATAAAAAATAAACAGTACAGTCTAATGCAAAAGAAGAAACTTTTAAAGACTTACAAAATGGGGTCAAAAGTTTATTTTTGAGAAATAAAAATGTTGAGGTTATAACATTTTTGCTTTCTGAAAGCTGATTTGAATTAATGTAAATCATATATATAAATACCTATAAAAAGGAATAAATGAACTATGCACATAGTCTATAGGTCTATGGGAATGAAAAAATACAAAGATCCCTGAAACTATACTCAATGTGGGAAAAAAGTGCAATACAAATTAATTTTGTGAATTGAAATGGCATTTATGACCCTGGACCACAAAACCAGTAATAAGTGTCCTCTGAGAGCCTCTGAAAGCTGAATAAACACACTCTCTATTGATGTATGGTTTGTTAGGATAGGACAATATTTGTCCAAGATACGACTATTTGAAAAATGGAATCAGAAAATCACCTTTAAAGTTCTTAGCAATGCATGTCAATGATCAAAAATTAAGTTTTGGTATATTTACAGTAGGTAATTTACATAATATCTTCATGGAACGTCATCTTTACATAATATCCTGATGATGTTTGTGATCTAAAATCTATGATTCTGACCCATACAATGGTTTTGGCTATTGCTACAAATATACTCCAACGACTTAAGACTGGTTTTGTGCTCCAGGGTCACGTTAATCCTATGCATCTAAAAGTGGGAAGAAAAATGACAACTGCTAAATGCTGTAAGTGTACTCACAGTATTACAAAGAACTATAAATAACTTCTTAGTGAATTTACACTTGATTTATAACATCTCACTGCAGTATAAATAAATCTGTGTACATGTAAATATATATATGTATTATCATCTTACTTAGGGGGCTTTGCATGAGAAAAGTTTGAAATAACTGCATTCTAGACAACTTTAAAGAACTCTGAAAATCAATAAGCTGACGTAAAGAACTTATAATGAAGCATCAAGAACTTTCAGAGAACGCCTGTGAAAATTGGTAATGTGAAAAAGCAAAGAGCCACTGAAGGGCCTTCAGTGTTATTATTAATATGAACTCTGCGTACAAGTTTTCCCACCTCTTCACATACGCTACGGTACTGCTGGCCGGTATACAGGTCCGCTGTATAGGTAACTGATCCCTGCAGAGTTGCTTTCGTCTCATGAGGTTAAAATCATTTCGCTGCACAGGTCTGGAAATTGCCTCTCACTTAGACAACTTCAGGTGGGGTAGAGCCCAGTAATCTGCTGCACTTAATGAAAAGTTTAAAACAGTGGGTGAAGGGTCAGGACCTCCCAGCCTGCTGGAGTTCCAGTGTAAATTGTCTGAATTAACCGTGAGTATACGGTCTGAAATCGTATCCCTGCGAGGAGCAGAACATGCAGTAAAGGCGTTACAGCTCGTTAACTTCCCCCTCAAAACAGATTATCCTGCTACTGCCCATCAGGGAACCGGCCGCACCCGATTGGCTGAGAGGGCGTTCGTCTGTATTGATCAGGCAAAACCAATCGTGCGGCTTTATGTCCACTGTTATGGCAAATATTTATGGAGGACACATTAGCCAATCATTGAACAGTGATAATGGGGAAAGTGCAGCTGGGGCATGATCTCATCGGGCGAAAATTGGTCGATAGGCCGTTTATAAAACGAACTAAACCAGCTGTCGCTGTGCAACTCAATACGTGTGCGTGTAACTCGCTACTGACTCTGGAAACTTTAACGTAAACTCATTCAAACAGGTGCTGTTTGCACCGTTGCATGCAAACGGCATGTTTTCTAAAGCTCTGAGATGTAGTTCGGGCTTTGAGGGCTCAAAAATCTCTGGTGTTTATACTGTATATACACAATGCATCTCTGAATAGCAGCTGTTAGTCAGAATCCCTCTTCACATCTTGATCTGAATGTATCACATAAGCACAAGACAAACTGTGATTGGATGATTAACTTGTCCTTTTCTGTATAAATGGGCCGAAGCAAGCAATACATGCACCTTTATCCATTCACAATCCAACAGTTCAGTTTGAACAAAAATCTCATAAACACCAAAGTTTGAGAGAAAAATCCAATATGAATGAAATTCACTTAATCTGAATCATAGTGTAAAATTTACATCCAATAAACAGCATATACCGTCATGTGAACAATTTGGTTACACTGCTTATGCATGAAGTTGCATTTAAAAGTTGCATTTGGAAAGGTTTTTAGAGTTAACTAAAACAAATTTTAATTCATTTAGAAAGCATTTATCATTATCATTTAGTTATTAATAATAAAAGCTATATAGACAAAATGACCAAAACAAATAAAAAAGAATTCATAGTATTAATAAAAACGACAATAGTATCTCATTAATGCTAAAATAACACTGGCAGTTGGATTTTATTTAGCAATTTCAAAAATGCAAACTGGCAGGATTTTCAAAGTCCTAAGATGAAAACACACATCTAATTACATGTGTAGTTCTGGCTATAAAAGTTCAAGAAGCTCATCCAGCCCTTATTTATACCGTAATATCCATAATGTATCTCTAACAAGCAGCCGTTACCCAGAATCCCCCTCATTCTTGTCATCTTCATGAAGGCAGAGGGTGTGAGAGCTTTGAAAGATCTTTGCATTAAGTCAGCGTGGCCTCTAATGATTAGTGTGAGTGGGGAGCTTTCATTTCCCCAGTCCTGGAAGATCACAGGGGACGAATCGCAACACCATTCTCCCTCTGCGCCGAATGGAGGTGATTAAAAACTTAGCGGTGAATTGGACCATCAGAGCCCTTTAAGAACCTGTTCTCTCCTCCTCTTTTCTCACTGAAGAGGAGCTACCTGGGTCTTTTACGAGAGGATACATCATTAATGAGGATGACAGAGAGTTAATCATTTTCACAGTCGCCTCCCCTCATTCATTCCCACAATCCACCCATTTGCACTCGACGTCCTTCATTCCTCAAAGCTGCAATTTAAATGTATTCTTCATTATGAATGCATAGCTCATGCTGGGTCACGTTACATAGATGTTCAAATGCTAAGTCTTATCTTCTCTTCATGTGTTGCTGTAAGGCAAATTTTGACTTCACCAGATCTTAAGTGAGTAAAACTCCTTCCAAAAAGACGTCGATAAATGAGTCATTTTGAGGAAAACACAAAATTCTTTTAAATAAAAGATTGCATTCTAGAATGTAGTTTAAACAAGAGAAAGATACTATTCAAAATACTGCAAAAATTGTGAAATATTATTACAATTTAAAGAAACTGTTTACTAGGTGAACGTATTGTAAAATGTAATTCATTCCTGTGATCAAAGCTGATTTTTCAGCATCATTACTCCAGCCTTCAGTGTCACATGATCCTTCAGAAATCTTTCTAATGTGCTGATTTGCTGCTCAATAAGCAATTTTATTATGATCAATTGAAAACAGTCATGCTGCTCAGTTTTTTTGTGTAAACCGTGATATTTTTTTAAAAGGATTCTTTAATGGAAAGTTTAATAGAAACCATTTACTGTATCATTTCTGAATAAACCCAGATTTTAGAAGGATGGTGGTACATTTATTGCAAATATTGGTCAGTCAAAATGTCATCAGCTAGGTCCATCATTAGATTTTCCATCTGCCAGAGTTTCAATAGACTTCTCTGAAAACAAAGCTTTAGCTTTGTTGCTTTAAGCGTGTCAGAAGTTGTTGACTCTCCAAGCATGGCAGTGTTGGATCTATTGGTGACTGTTAGTGAATCACTGCTTGTTTACATATGTAAAATAAGCCCACTTAATTGTCTAGTCCAATATTCCCACTCACAGACTGTTGTTTGGTCATTAGAACCAATAAGAAACATGTTTAGTGCCATTTGTTTAACTGTTTGGAGTGCTTGACATCATTTGCTGCACTTAACAACATCTAATTCATTTTAGAATATTTATTCGTTTTACCAGAGAAAGTCCCTATTCATTTCATTTCAGGTTTGAAGTAATAAAAACCCTAAAGCAAATCGCATTGTACTGTACGTAGAAAACCCCCCAACTATGGAAAAATCACTGTAACACTGAGCTTAAAGTGGCGTATTGTATTAATATAAACTACCCAAAAAGTTCAATTAACTATTCTAACATGCCACTGACCAATTAAAAGTTTTAACAGTATGTGAATTATTTTGAGATGATTATTAATAATAATCAAGACAGAAGTAATTTATGAATAAGACATTACTGTTGTAAAATAGTAGTATTTTTTTTTCTTTTTTTAAGAAATGAATTCTGTTATTTAACAAGGATGCATTAAACTGATCTAAAGTGACAGTTAAAACATTTATAATATTAAAAAAAAACATATATACAGGGATAAATAAAATATATTAAAACAGAAAACATTTATTTTAAATTTAAATATGATTTCACATTAAAAAAAAAAAAAAGTGTATTTTGTTTTACTAACTACCTTCCGATCAGTAATATCATGCCTAAATCTCCAATAAACTCTTCAGCATTCCTCAAAGCACAACTTCTGAATGCAAGAGAAAACGTACAGCACTTCTTTATAAGCAAGGTCTCCATTAAGCCCCCCGTCTCTGTGGGACGGCGAGTGTGTGCGCGTGAGGCGCGTGTGTAATGTGTCTGTATTCCTCGGTGTGTGGTGTGTGAGTTCAGGAGGTGAGGCTGTGTCTGTAATCTCAGACGGTGAGGGTGAGTCCTGACATGCTCCTTTTTCTGCTCCAGGAGTCACATCATCAGTGAGAGGCTCATTTTGCATACTAACAGGAGAGGAGAGGGAGTCACGCTTGTTCGAGAGGACACTGGTGAAAAGCGCCCTCCCTGTGTACCCTGCGCAGCTCTCGGGTTATAGCCGCAGATGACCTGCGCTGCAGCGATGCAGGAATGTCACATGAATATACATTTAGATCAATCTGAATCTCAAAAGTGCTTTGATATACATCAGTAATGACTTGAAAGCGTACAGTCCTATTTGCAAAAGAGAGATTAAAGGCAGATTTAAATACAGTGTTCTCCAAAAGTTTGGAAAGACAGAGATAAAGAGGTTTGGACAATAGAGCGGCATTAATCCCTGTTATTTGATGACTTGATAAAAACATGTATTAGTAGTGAACTGAACTAATAATCTTAAACCTTTTAATTCAGTAATCAGGCATCCCATCATGACATTTATAATGATAAATAATATCCATTTCAAATAAATATTGCTGTTTTAAACGTTCTGATAATCAAAATATCCTGAAAAAAGCAGAACTTTTTTCAACACCAATAATAACACTGATATTACAATGATTTCTTAAGGATCATGTGACACTGAAGACTAATGCTGAAAATGCAGCTTTGCATCACCCAGATAAATTCCATTTTAAAATATAAATAAATATGTATATAGAAAACTATATTATTAAATCTTAATAATAATTCACAACATTACTGTTTGTTTGTTTATTTATTCAAAAATGTAGTGTTGATGAATATGAAGATGCTTATTTCAAACATATTAAAATGCCTTACTGAAATTTTTGAAAGCTTGCTGTCCTTCAGTGATAAAGTAGAATTCATGCTCATAAATGTCCGAAATCCCACTTGGCTAACAATGTTTTCATATGTTTGGAGGGCACTTGCAGCAAGTTATTTATTTTTTTATTATTATGTGCATTTTAGATTATTTTAAGCATTCTAAAATGTGCACACTGCAATTTCAGAGTAAAAAAAAAAATTCTAAATAATAAATCACAATTTTAAGCCAAGTCAGGTTATGAAAAAGAAAGAAAAAGACAATTTTCGCTAATCACGCTAGTTCAATTATTTATTTGTATGTACATATTATATACTTGATAATAATGGCAAGGCAATTCTACTGATGTACGTTTGATGTAAGTCTAGCATCCTCAGTTTCAGAACAAATTACAGCCGTTAAGCAATTCTCTCTGAATATACAGCACATCGAACCACGTTAATGGTTTTAATATTTGGCTGCTGGAGGGAATCACTGTAATGCAAAGATGGACAGAAATCCAGCTAATAGCTTTCAGTTTCATTAAGATAGAAATGTTCGGTACGTCTTATAATCGGGAGACAATTTGCAAATCATTAAGAGAAACGTAAGATTACGTTAAAACACTGAGGATCCCATTCCTCAATGGATTTATAATCTTTTTGATAATAGGTTGAGGCAGACTCAACTGGACAGAGAAACCGCCAGTCAGAAAGCAAACACAACTTTAACTTTAACGAGAGAGAAAGAGAGAGACAGAATCTCCTATTCAGAGCAGGTACTAATGAAGAATTCCATATATTCTAAAATTTAATTAAAACCCCAAAGATTTCAAATTAGATGCAATTTGAAATGCCTGGGGCAGAAATACATGCACTTGCGTGGCAAGGGTATCAGACTGAAAGTTGATATCGTAATTGGTCTTGATGTATTTTCTGTGTTGCCAGGCTGAGGCGAGGAGCTCATAACCATAGACAAATTCTCAGTAGATTACCTGCTCATTGAGAATGCCATCACTCAGGTCTGCTCTCCTCTAAATTACCCCGCCACTAAAGCTCTCTTAGCGAGACGCAGCTGGCCACCAGTACCACACATGCGTTATGCATGCTGCACCCACTGCACGCAAATATGCTCGGCTGAATATTAAAATATAATTGGCATTCATCCTAAGTAGCTTAAACCGTTTCGATATTTTCTTTTTAAAATGATTTGGAGTCTCTGCAGTCATTATTTTCAAAGAGCCAATTCATAGTCTAATGAAAGGGAAGCAAACGCAAAGGTTTGTGTGTTTATATGCTTTCTTGCGGTTTGTGTGAGCGTTCATTGGACAGTCTGAAATGAGAGGCTATTATCTAATGACGCAAAAATGCACAAAACATCCATAGTCTGTTAAATACAAAGCGTGTGGCTTAACTACTGATGTAAATGCACGAGAGAACATACAAAAGACTTCAAATGCATTACAGTAACCTTAGTTTGAACTAAAACGCCACAGTTAAAATGTCCTAAAATCTATGAGGAATGTTAACGTAGTTAAACTAAATATAAGCATCTATAAACTAAGCAACCAATGCAAACCGGTCCATGATGGTAAATTGGTAAGTAGGGTGACAATATTTTTTTATTTTCTAGATAAAACTTGGCTGTGTTTTCTAAAATGCCATGGCTTTGGCTTTTTTTCATACTTGGTAAAGGTAGCTTGACCAATAGAATGCTGGGTAGTAATTAATTACATGGAATCTAGACTAAGTAATCTAAAAGTAATCTGAATACACTTCCTAGTAATCTAGATTGTCACTGACTACACTTTTCTACAATACCAGTTGACATATTTTGGTGAAAACCCTTTCTAGAAGCCATATTTCACTTGACATGAATAAAAAAGAAGCTGTGAGGGACAGACATATTTTCAAGAGCTCTTTACCCATTGATATATTTTCACACAGTACACTCCATTGAATAAAAACGGCATTGATTCTTTTTTTTTGTAAATGAAACACGGCATCTACCCTGGTATACGGTTGCCATGGTACAGTTTTGTGAGGACTGTGTGTGGGCATTTTTTATCTCTGCTAAATAAAGCTTTATTCATCATTCTTTCACACACTCTTTATTTTTTTGCACTAAGTGTCGAGGAATTAAAGTGCATCTGTTGGAGTCTTCTGGGAACCAGAAAAGCAACGTTCCTGAGTGTTTCTGGGAGGCATCGCTCTCCCCTCACATACATTCTCACTTGAGATTGTAAAAATGTCAGCCTGCCAATCACGAGTATTTGAATTTTCTGTTGACAGGCGCAGGCACCTGGAGGATGTGAATATGATAAGTTGTCACCTCGTCATGGAGATTCTCCATTCGGCCCGGAGAGTGAGACAGTAATAATTTTACAGACCTTCACAGTTTCAAAATAACTTTTAATATTAGAGCGGGGAAAAAAGCTGTTGAATTATAAACGCCCACCGCTGCGGTTCTTCAACACCACCATCTGTCTTTTTGATGGAGATGAGTAGAGCGAGAGGTGCAGAGGTCAGCCTGTAACGTGGGGACAGCGAAAAAAAACACAGCAGCTGCCGGAACGCAGAGACCGGAGAGTATTTTCATATGCACTTCTCATTGGGAAGCAAATCAAACCGTGTGGTCGATCTGAGGTGAAGGAAAGTCACTTAAATTCTTAACCACAACATGGGGCCTGACTGCATGTCACCTCTTTTTTTTGCACACTGCAGAAACGGAAAACGTGTGAGAAGGAATGGACGCCTCTGCAATTGCTCCAATTTGAGTGCTGGCCTTCATTTGTGTAGGAAATGCCTGGTGTAATGATGTAAGTACTCTTATCTCTTTAAAGCCACTTTCTGAGGTTCAGAGTCAATTAAAGAATTACGGTGAAAGCAAACGGTTTTGGCAAAGGCTGAAACAGAATAGTTCACCCAGAAATTAAAATTCTGTCAGCATTTACTCAACCTCATGTCATTCCAAACCAATACAACTTTCTGGTTTTTCAAAAATCCACTTTAGATATACTACTAACTATAAGCAGTGTTGGAGAAAGTTACTTTTAAAGGTAATGCATTACAATATAAGCTATACTTTACACAACTATAAAGGCCATTTTGCACCTAAAGAGAAATTAATAAGCCTCAGGCTGAAGGAAATCTCTCAACAGGAGAGGTTTCAATAAATAAAGTACTTGCATTATACTTATTTGAAAAAAGGGAACTACAATGTTATTGTAAAAGTAATGCGATACTAGCAACTTAAGGAAAGTGATCTGATTACGTAACTCAGGTTACTTGTGATGAATTTCCTCTAATGCTGACTATCAGTAACTTTATGACTATGTCAAATAACTCTCAGTAGATTATGATAAACTGTTACTGCATGTTATGGTTAGGTTTAGGCTCAAAGTTAGTCTAATAAAGATACTTTGGCCCTTCGTGCTCCACAACTACTTCTGCACTGACTTTCTTTGCATTGAAAAAGAGAGAAAAAACATGTTTTCAACAATATTTTTCTACATTTTCTTAATTTGTGTTCTGAGGAAGGCTTTGGAATGACATGAGTTTGTGTAAATGCTAACAAAAAACTAGAACTGCTTTCACATGGTTGTACTAATTGTTGTTCTGTTTGCTGCCTGAATCTAATTGAAAAATTTCAAACCTGAATTTGCAGAGCTTTCTCAAATCCATTGTTCATGAATGGTGCAAAACCCTTCCAGGAACTTTTCAGGATGACTTGAAGACAGCATCAGTCGGAGGAAGGAATGTTTAGCATTATCCATTAGCATATACCCTCTCCTCCTCTTTCTCTGCCAAACCGAGCTCTCAAAGCAAACAAAAGGCTCATTGAAATTTCCAAACCCTACGTATGGACTCGCTTCTCAAGCCAACTAATGTCAAGAGTTGAGCTTGCTTTGCTTTCTGCACCTGTGCCAAAAATTATGCAGCACCCAGCCAAGACCAACATGGCCACTTGGAGCGGCTAACCGCTAACTAACCCTCATAACTGACCAGTGTTATATGCCGTCCAGGTGTTATAAAACACTCCACTGTGGCACAATGAGGGAGAGGCCGGCGTGATGTAAGTGGAGTTGTGGAGTGGGATTCTGGGTGCGTTTGGTGCTGAATGAGTCTTTCGGCGGTGGAGACTGTGGCCAGTGTTTAAGGGAGGGAATTAAAGCTCCTCAGGGGACCGTATGTGTCTGCGAGCTGTTCGGCTCTACATCTATGAACCGTTATTTGATCTGCATTAAATTTCTATAAATGTTTTATTTGTCTATCACCAGGGTTGGAGTACAGTATGTGACAATGTTCAAAATGAGGACATGTCAAATTTCAAAAATCTAATCTGAAGACGCATTATGTATTCACACAAACGTAAATGTGGAAAAGAAATAATACTTTTATTCAGCAAGGGTATATTAAAATGATTAAAAGTGACTGTAAATACATCTGTTTAATTCAATAATCCTGGAAAAAAAAAATTCCACATCAACAGGATTCAGCACAGCTGTTCTTAACATTGAAAATAATAAGAAATGTTCCTTAAGACTTACTGGCTCCAAACATTTGGACAGCGATGTTTCAAGAGTTCGCGCTTCCTCATAATCAAGAAGGATAAAGTTTAGCATATGTGGCGTACTGTCCGGGGGGCGAG
>JAUCMU010000021.1:15341268-15353290 GCA_032275025.1 Enteromius treurensis
TGAATATAGGTACAAGATAAATACAAGACACTTGATGCTTTGAACTGCAAGAAATATATTAAATTGAACAACAAAAATTATCTTTAAAAACAATGTCACAACATACAGGTAAAGTAAAAAATATATTTTAAAAAATTCTCAAAAAAAAAAAAATACTCAAAAAAATACAATACAAAATACACTCATGATATATGACATTGAACAACAAACATAATCTTTAACAATTTAAATTTTACATCATACCGGTAAATAAAAAAAAATATATACACATCTTTTTTTAAATCTCTGGAAAAAAGAAAACAAAACATCTCTCCAAAAAATACATCCAAATACACTCAGGGCGTTTGTGTTGTCAACGCTCTTTTTTTTTCTCTTAGGGAAACATGGGACCCACTGATTTCACCCAGCCAAAACCCATGTCCACACAGTTCCCATGGAACCCCTACTTAACCCATCTGGGCCCCACGTGTCATTGCTGGCTGGGATGGAGTATTGTTATCCCTGTGTTCATCAAACCCAGCTTGAGTGTTCGCTGCTAAAAACCTCATTTTTTAGTTTCATCTGATCATAGAAGCCAGGGCCATTTCTAGTTCCAGTCCTGTCTGACAACTGAACAAGCTGGAAAATAAATTCTTAAACCCTCCTGAACAACATGTGCTGATGTAGGGGCTGTTTGACTATTTGTCTAAAGGTTTTCTGACCCTGAGATTTTTTGAACGAAAGATCAACAGAAAGATCAAGGATAAACAATGCAGATTTATTTTCCCAGCCACCTTTGCTCAGATTTACCAAGGGGGCCAATATTAGTGAAGAGTACTGTTTATATTTAATTAAAAAAACCAACAAACTTTACCTTTTGATTCCGAGCTTTTATAATGTGGACTTCTGAACCCCACTGTATATACAGTATGTTAAAAATAGTAATGGTGCTTCTCCTCAGGAGTCCACTTTGCCGTACGTCCCTTCAGGTGGCCGGTAGTATTTTGGAAAGGCCATCAGCTGGAGCATGTTGAAAGCGTATTTCCTGCACTTTATATTCTTTTGTACATTCTCAATTCGGCAGCCTTCTCTAATGAAGGGAAGATGAAAAAGAAAGAAAAGGAAAGGAATGATAATGATGATAATGACAAGGATAAAACCATGAAAAGGCCTCAGTGCACATACATGCACATAATATGCAAAGCACGAGGAAACATTTTGATTTTACTGAATACATGACGCTTGAATTCTGAAAGCATAATGCAACAGATAAATGTGACATTCATGCTGCATTTAGAGCGTGTCAAAAAACAACAACAAGCACATCATCACTTCCTTCAGACAAAATCATGTGCAGGTGCTAAAATGCTTTCCATTTGAGAACAAAATACCATTCCAAACCCGCACAGGACATTGTGTTTCACAGAGAAAATAAGATAAGGGTGGAAAGACATGGGAGACCGAATCATAAATTTAACCAAAATCTTCAAAGATATATTTTGTTAGTAGCGTTGTAACGCTGCCCTTTTTATCACAAGATAGATTTTTTTCCCTGTAACATTTTGTCAGTTGCATTTGCACCGACACTAAGAAGTGATGTGAACCACTCGAGAGTAACGTCATTTATGTGCAGCGTTCAACAAGAAAAACTAAACCTAACAACGTGAACAACAGGAGGAGGTTGTGATCGCAGTTGTGTTTTTGTTGTTTCTCGCGGGTTTCACAATAACGGACAAGCAAGCGAATAAAAGAACGGAAAGTCAACTGGCAGTGCTACATGTGATTGAGGCTGATAGAAGCAGGTAGACGAAGTCTTCAGGTAAATGCTGTTTGTAAAAGAAATAAGTTGATACAATGTTTACACTGTATATGTTTACACGCGTTTTAAATGGTGGGTGAGGGCGTTTTCGTATGCGTTTAGCCAATTAGAGACACAGAGAGCAGCAGCTACTGCGGTTCTTAGAGCAGTGTGGAAGTGGAGGACTTCTCCCCACCAGAATCCCCACACTTTGATCAAAATCATGACAGTGCAGGTCCACTGCTATGGCGGCAAATCTATGCCAATAATACGCGAGCGCACCACTGATGCTGGTGCGCGCGGTAAATCACATACTGATCTACATGCGAAGAAACGGGAGCCGCGAGCTCACTTCATAACCGGATAAGTGGCATTTTTCATTTAACCTTTTGAATGGGACTTTGTGGAGATTTTTTGGACAGGGGGCATTTTTGAATGAGCGGGGTTAGGGGATGTTAATATTGAACTCCACATTTCTGTTTTGTATTTATCCATGAAACAAGTTATTGAAACGTGTTCTATTCTACTGTACTTACAAATAAATCTGTTGAAATATTCTGTTTAAATCTGGTTTTCTTATGATTTCTGTTTATATTTCTGCTTGGAAATAATATATTCCCAGTTAGTTCTCCTAAATTCCCATTAATTTCCATAATTCCCATGGAAATTCCATGGAAAGTTTCCAATATGGAATACTTCCAAAATTCCCAAGCTTAACTTACCATGGAAATTTACCGGAAATTTTCCGCCCCTTTGCAACCCAAAGGGTTATCAATGTGGACGTCTCTATTCTAATAGAATTTGAACTGTTAAATTAAAAGTTATCGTCCTTGGATAAATAAAATTAATATTTATTACTTGGTTACATCAACGGAAAAGAAAGCAAAGCATGTGATTAAATTACAAAAGATTTCAATATATGGGGTGCCACTGGCAATTTGCATAAAGTTTAACTGTCGCTTGCACATTCCCGTCATCTCCAACTCTCTCATTGAATAATTTTTTTTCAATATATTTGGATATAATAATCTACCGATAGTTTTGGCATTACAACCCAAACAATTAGCGTAGCTTTAAAAATCATTCATTTCCATCTAACTTCCATGCCACTTTGCATATACTGTAGCTGTAGAAAAACATTTCTGTAGTTTAAATAATAAAGCATCATGCTTCCAACACCAAGGTCATGGGTTTGATGTATTAACTGCTGAAAGTCAACCCTGAAGTCAATTTAAGTTGCTTTGGATAAAAACAATTGCCAAATGCATGAATGTAAATGTTAACCTCAGGTCATTACAGCTTGGACAATATTTCCAACTTTGAACATGAGACATTTCTAAAAACATCATGCAGGATCAATTGTGATTTTAAGCTGTTTCAGACTTTGTGTGTTTTTTTTTAGCTCCATTTAGCATCTACATTTAATTCCTCTGTAAAGTAATGCAATGCAATACATACAGACTTTAACTTAGCCTAAAAATGCATTAAGAATATTGATTACTCATCCAAAAATATGCATGAATACTGTTTTGATTTTAAAATCATGAACAAAGCAACTATTAAACACAGAAATCAACTCAATAAGGTATTTGCTGACGCCCTAATGAAATGATGCCACAAGAGTATATGACAGTCATTAGAATGACTCCGTCTGTGTGGAACCTGGAGTTGCTGGTGTTTTTTTTATTATTATTTTTTTATCTCATGTTGAGTTGTAGAACTCCCACGGACTCCAACTGAGCTCAGAGATTCACATAACAAGGTAATGCCTTAAAAACTGCTGATGCCGAACATAAAACAGGACATGGAGAAAGTGAAAATACATCCACACAATGAGATCCTCGCACACACATGCACACGGGGAACGGTCAGAGAAAAGTGTTTTTTAAGCTTTGTTATTATTTGGCCGTCTCTCACTGAATTATAACCTTGAAATGTCTCCAGTTACAGAAACGAGGATGTTTTAATGGCAAGCAGGACCTTTGAAATAATGAATGATTTAATCAATAAAAATGATTAAAGAAGGAATAATGGAGATCTGTTTCAAATGTGCAAACTGTGACGTCGCAAAGGAGTTTTGTTAATGCAAACTCATGGCAGCAATGAAAATGATGATTTAACAAAGGTCTGTCACTGCCCTCCGATTTAACATGCAATGCAAAAAACTTAAACACAAGTCATTTGTCAAAACCATTTTGACAGATGCTATTCTCTGGGTACTAAGGAAAGATAAAAGACCGGATATTTTTAAATAAATGATAAACTGACAGCATTTTTAAATAAATAAATATATTTAATACGTGTATATATATATATACACACACACACAAATTTGATCTATTTAAAATATGTAACTTCAATAAATGCTAAATATTTGAACAGAAAAAAAATGGTTGAAGTAGTATTCGAATAAGATCTATGTATAGATATATTTATTTTTCATACATTTATGCCTGTGCAGTCTTGAAACAAATACTGCATACTGTTTAAACTAGATGTGCGGTCCAGGTTGTCAAATAATAAACCACAAGCACAAAAATATTGTTTAAACTTGTCGTTCCTGTGAGTTTTTATATGATTCAGGAAAAAAGAGCCATACGGTGGTACCTGATTCCAGCTTAATGCACAAAAACCACTTGCACACAAGTGACAGACCACATTACCCCCATCACTTCCATTAGCTTTGATTTCTGGATGTCTGTCGAGAGCAGTTACACGTTTCCTCAAGCGAGCGCCTCAGCAAGAGCGAGTGTGTGAGGGAGAGATAGAGACAGAAAAAAAGAGTCACTAAAAATGCAGGGAATCAGATAGGTCAGTGATTCTGAGTGCCATGTCAAGCCGTTTACTTTGGGGAATTTAATAATGGCTGTTTGGCCTCTATGGCTATTTGTTCTGCTATTACGAGCCACTGAAATGCTTATGAATCCAGAAAATGTGAGGTAAGAGAGTACTCTACATTTCCTACTGCTTAACCAGAGACTTAAATATGCATGAAGCTCCGAGGGGAATTCATACGGATAGGCCACACGCAAACACACACACACACACACACACACACTACATCTACAAATATAAACACTGCACACACACACACACACATGCAAACATACTCTAGGGCTGGGTGCGTGTTATGACTGTATAGAGGTTGACATTTTGCTATACTGTTAATGAGCAACGTCACAACTTTCTTCACAAATATAAAATTCAATAATGTGCTTCACAGTAGTTTATAGGCTATTTTATATTGTGGATCTCCATTATACTGAATTATCAGTACTGATTCAAAACGTTTGGTGTTAACTACAAGCTGATTCAATTATTAAGATACTTTTGGTTTGCATCCATTAAGTTCAATGCAATAGAAAGGGAAAATATTCAAATCAGTATTTAATGTGCTGTATTATACCCCACAATTGTAGTTATTTAATATATTTTATATTATATTACATAATATGCGACCCTGGACCACAAAACCAGTCATAACTAACACAGTATATTTCTCAAAATAGGTTTGTTTGTGGGTTTTTTTTTTTTGTGCCCTCAGGTTTCAGATTTTCAAATAGTTGTATCTCAGCCAAATATTGTTACCTCCTAACAAACCATGCATCAATGGAAAGAGATGATGTATGCATCTCAATTTGACTAAATTTACCCTTATGACTGGTTTTGTGGTCCAGGGTCATACTGTATATGTAATGTTTTTTTTTTTCTCATATGCACAGACTCCTATGTGCTCATGCATAGATTCAAAACCATATTGTCTTTCTGGAGTACAAACACACACATCAAGGCATTTAAAACACACATTTTCTATTTCAGGGCGGTGGAACACGGCTACCGCGCAGTCAGGAGGAGACAATAAAACAGCTTCAACCCAAAGCTGAAAGCTCCATGAGTCTTTAAAGTTTTGGAGAAAGTGTCACACCTCTGGTCCAGGGGGACGGCGAGCATGAAACACTGAGAACGCGGCAGATGCAACACCTCCCAAGCTGAAGGGTTTCAACAAAAACAGCAGGTAGAGTGCTGTCGACTGGCAGCAAGTGAAAATTCCCTCCCTGTTTCCTCTGAGAGAGCTACACGCCGCAATTACCCCCTCAGAGAAACAGTAAGAGAGCTAGAAAGCCAGACACGGCAGGCAAGCACCAGAGACTGTATATTTCTCTCATCTTTCTTGCTCTTGTAATGCTCTTTACAGTAATAGCTTGTTTAGTACATCTATTGATAGATGAAACACTACAAACTCTGCATAGTCATCATAAATAACAACACTGCAGCGAGAGAGAACGAGAGAATGGGTTCTCCTCCTGGTCTCTGCAGGTCTGTTCTCCGCATACGAGCACGCTGGATGCTCGCGCTTGCCCTCAGGAGCCGGCTGGTTTTTATGTACGATTCTTAGAGCATTCGACATGGGAATTTTTGGAGTAAACCTATTTCAGGCCGAGCCAACATTATCAGTTACAGGATTTTTTTCCCCCTGATTTTCCACTCAATGGACTGTGCTTTCTACTCAATGAATCAAGGCGGAGAAAACAGAAAGAGAGCAAGAGCAAGAAAGAGGAAGTAGCTTTGTTTATTACATACACAAATCAAGATCTTCAGGAAGGACTGCTTAGTTTAAAGAATCCTCTTATTATAGTCCCCCCCCCAAAAAATAGTAGGATACTTACGCCACACATACACATGTATGTATGAATGTCAATGCATTAAAAAAAAAAGTTTAATGTAATATAACATTTTTATTTAAATAAAATCAATCAGTTTAGATGTTACCACATAAAGCATGCACTATTGAATATTTACAATACAGTATATTACTATTATATCAATGCCAATGTATAACAATGTCATTACTTTAATGCACTTTAATGCAAGCTTTAAGTTTTCTAAACACTTTGTGCATTAATACTGAGGTAAGCATAGAAACTATAGGAATTACAGCAACGCTATTAACAAATTTAATTCATTTCAGTGAAAAGAGTTCAAACTGTATGTTTCAATGCACCAGTTCAAAACGCTTCCGCTGATCGATCCAGTGATGATTGGTTGTTGGTTTATTTTCACTAAAACGGTGAAATGACCTCATACATTTCAACATGGCATTTATTGTGCTTCAGTAAAACGTATACATTAGGCATTTTAAGGTGAATGTGAGAAATAGTGAAAAAAAGCATGCTTTTTAATTAAAAGACTAGATTTTTGCATTATTTTACTTAGTATGATTTTGTTATTTTTTACAAAATTAGTAAGCAGCAGATAAAGTTGCATTTAAAAAAAACTTTGCGATTGATGCCATACACTCACCAAAACCAGCAAAAGTGAATAAATGTCGTTCTTTGTTAGTTTGTTTTTTTGCTATAAAATTCAGGCTTAAGTGACCAACTATTTTCAGGGCCACTGTACATGCAAACCCAGAAGAAAAGCCCTGCATTACTGACTCTAACTACGTTCGAATTAATACTCTGTAAATAATTTAGCATGTGTTTCTGTTGGCCAGGGCTTTGGGGATATCGAACAAGCTTAAATCAGGCCTTTGTTTCTGCTTTTTGTTTTAGTGAGAGGTGACACATTGTTACAGTGGGTGACAATCCATCTCTTTCTCCGTCTCTCGCTCTCTTTGTGTCCTCCAGCACAGAATTAAAAGCTCTAATTCACAGTGACACCAAAGGTAGATCAGGTCTAATCTGGTGCTTTATAACCTAACAACCCTCAAAACTTTATAAATTTTGCATTAGAGGATGTTCGACCCTGTCCATTTCAATCTCACTCACTCTCTTTCTCTTTCCGAGCCGGATGGCATTGTTGTTGTTAAGTGCTGTTTCGGTGACAGCCGGCACACATCAGTCAGAAATGACTAGCGAGCCGGATCCAAGGGCCTGGATGGTGATCAGGTCACAGCAGAGGGACCTGTTCTCCCGTCCCCTGAGATGACCTGGCCGCTGACTCCAACAGATAACAGCCAAGTTCAGTCACTTGAAGTAATCCTTTAGTGACTAAAATGACTGGAATGACAAAATAGGAGAACGTGATTTACACTTTCCGACATCAATAAAAGCGGATATATCGAGGGTGTTCTGCTGAAAGGACAGAAGTAGAAAAGGCTTGGAAAGTGCCGCACTGTTGAAGGAGAGACAGAAGAACACCGGATGGAAAGGCAGAGAGCGTGAAAACTGCACTTTTCATTGTGTGCGGAGGAGCAGAATCTTTCAGCCTCTCTAACAGGATTTGGTCACCTGATCTGTTAATTAATTTAACATTTCCTGAAGCAACCAGGTACCCATAATGGAGCTACTGTTTAAACTGCTGTCTATGCTACCGTACATGCAATATCAATATCGAATTTTGGCATGCAGTGGGATATGCTGTCCTCAAAGTAAAACAGCATATTTTTTGCTTTATTAATAATTGAAAGAAGAGACAAAAGCAATCTTTCAAAAGACCACTTAAAATTAACTATCGGAAGAAAAGGTGCATCAACAAAACATGCACGTTCGCATAAATATTTTTATAATTTAAGATTCAAAATAATCTTATTTAGACTAATACATTACATTTTGTTTATAAATATCAGTAAGCGTTTGAAATGCTTAAACGGTTTATTACAGAAGCTGACGATACATTTATATTAACGATTTATTGTTGAATATTACTTTTTTTACAAATTGATGTTAACAATTCTGTGACACCACAGGACTATTAAAATGTAACCAGTGAGCAAAAAGGTGATTAAAAATAGTGACTAATACAGTAGATGTAAAAAAAAAAAACAATTTATAAATATATGTCCCTAAATTGCAATAGACAAACCTTTATTTGGTGGCTGTTGATTTGCTAATTTTGCAGATATTCAGTGTCTAAATGTTGCCTAAATAAGCATATTCGTGCTAAAACTACGCCTTCAGAAACTTTACTTTAATCATGTTCCACACGTACGCATGCATTTGTTATAGTAAAAAAACGAATCTGTAAAATTTCAGTAAAAAAACAGCAGCTGTGGTTGCCAGAATAAAACCGTGAAAAATACTGTAACAATATTTTTTGTTTTTCTGTATTATGTAAATGATACAGTTAATTACTTGATATAAAGTTAATATACCAATCTATTAAAGTGGTGAAATCTATTTTGCACCTTTGTAATACACTGATAACTACCAAATGCAGGTGATGATGAGAAAGTAACATGATCAACTAAGGCCCATCATAAGTAGTTTTTAAATAGTTAAATATATTGAAGGTGCTAAGAATTATTAAACTGAAATGTGCAATAAACATTCATTTAACAACATTACATGTAACATACAACCCTAATAAACATAATTGATACAAAAAAAAAAAACTAAGAAGAAACAGAGTTATTTCAAAGAAAAACTAAATTTAAAAGGCAATGCAGGGATTTCTGGGAATGTCAGTTTACGGTGTTTTCCTGTAAATTTAACAGGGATTTACCATTAAGTATTTAACAGGTTTTTACCATAGCATTTTCAGTTTTTTTTAAACCGTTCACAGTCATTTTTTACAGTGTAAGTACATTAATTGTATGTAATAGTATGTATTTGTTATAGTAATTACAATAATTACTCAGCTCTAACCCATGTAATTACCCTATATTATATAGTAATTTCTTAGTTAACAAGATTGTAATTGCAGGTAAGTGCACAAACTGTAAAATAAAGTGCATCCATACAACACAGTCGTGTTGAAGTAAATTTGAGTTTCACAGAGGAAAGTTCTTTTAATTTTTTGTTTCGTTTCCCAGATCTACAGTAAGTGTAACTCTGTTAGTGATGTGTGGGTGTATGTATGCATCATGGCAAATGAGCACCATATGATGAACGTGCATTCTACGCAGTGACAAACAGTAGGTGTCTGCCAATGTCATGACTCACCATGAAACACATCACATTCCCATGCATTCAGAACAATTATGAAACGGTGAGTGATTCTGAGACAATGACACTATGTGCATGAAACATCTGCTCCAGGTGTGACACAATCGAATCACAACAAACAGGAAACAGACGGATGCAGTCATCTATATAGTGGAGGTTGGGGTTAGTTGTCACACATTTCACTGGAGTGAGTATTTCTCAGGGTGGGGTTAATTCTGAAGGTCGATATTTCTATATTCTTCCCTACTACTCCGAAAAAGGGAAACGGTTCATTTAATGCAATTTTGAAAGAGCTATTACATTGTGTAGGCTTGCTTTTCTGTGTGACAACTAGCCCCAGTCTCTCTTAACCTTATGAAAAAAAGAGAACTTATTTTATTGCTCTCTTCGTTTTATTTACTTATTAATCACTGCCTGAAGAATTAGGTTAAACACACGCGCTGGCAATAAAACCTCATACGGCGGTAGAAGAAAATGTTGTTTATCCCGGGAACGAATGAATTTTCATAATGTTTCGAATGACACTTATCACTTGCATTGCGAGAATCGGATGCAACAATTTAACTGAAAGCCTGAAATTACTTTCACCATAAAAGACTGAAACACACAGTCCTTAAATTGAATTATAGGTTCATTTCGAAAGGCCTCCCTGGAGTATCAGACAGTGGCGAAAATTACTCGCCATAATTTGAAAATATTTAGACGCTTTAAATGAATTGTTTTTTATGCATGACTTTACCGGCAGCGAAAGAAATATTGTACTTCCTTACACAGTATGTTCATTTAAGGGAAAATATTGAGGTCAAAATCTCTGCAGACTGCAGTTTGCAGAGCAAGATGAAACAGCGGTCCCCTGACGATAAAAGGTGGAAACTATGATAAATAAAATATTATGGAGATGGCTCTCTAATATTGCATTGTCACAATCAATTTCCTATTACCCTTCTCAATTTTGATATGGAGTGTATTATTCGCTGCTGAAATTCACTTTATAAAGCCAGAGACTCCAGTTTACATATAAACTGCTCCTGTTCCTTCTCAGGGCCCCGCCAATGAAAAGCCCATGGCTATGAGGAATGAATTGAGCATTTGAGATGCAATTAGGTTAGCATGTATACGGCAAAGCGCAATCCTTTCTCGCTGCCGCTCTTTCTGCCGTCGCAGCGCTTGTCACAGGAAGTGAACTACAGCCGGAACCAAATTGAATCAAATCAGCTAGCGGCCCCCCGATTAAACGAGCCAAAGCCAACAAAATGATTGTCATACTTTTCCAGAGCGGCGCGCGGATCTAAAAAGAGATCATTTTTAATAACGGCAAATCTTGAGGTGTGTATTAGTATGTTAAACAGCGAAACGTGTTGGCATTGAGATGAACTGTTTCCACTTACAAGACATGACACGCTGTAAACTCTTAGCGGGTTTCTCTCACACTCTTCCCTTCCTGAATGACATCATTAGCGTGAGGAGAGAGACCCTGTTAGGACGGAACGCTGACAGGAAGTGTGCGCACACCGATGTGACGGCAGTTAATTACTCTGTTGGCACCTCTTTCTCGGAGCGAAAAATGAGGGAAATGGGGGTCACGTTTTTCACAAACGGAGAAGAGCGGTGTTTAATGACGTGACACCTGGTTTAATGTAGTATGCAAGAAGGTGACAGAGAGAAAGACAGAGAGGGAGTCAGAGGTAAAGAGAGAGGCTGCCGATGGATTCGGAAATGTACAGCACGTGCAAATGAAGTAGCGGGAAAAGGCTGGGAAAGAGGGTGTCGTGGAAAAACTGGGAAGTATTGAAGGTGCGAAAGAGATATGAGGATACGCACCACACACACACACGGATGAGTTCACTCGGTGCTTTGGTTTGCTAAAATACAAATTAAGTGACAAAGATCAGACGGGTCAGATCCACGGCGTGAAAAAAGCTCAATCTACATCTGATAATCGTAAGGTGACAATAAAGAACTGGACAGAATTGGAAAGTACAGCTGTGAGACTTGAATATAAATTCGCAATATATGTAATGCACAGTATGTACAAATATAAACAGATGAGTGGTCCATAAACTACTAGTGCATTTTTAAACAAATGTTAAATATAGCCTGAAATATTTGCATGCATTATAAACATAAAATATTAATCAAAATGCATTTGAGATTAAACATATCGTGTCACATTGCAGGATGTAAAGTACAAACAATACAGATCCTATTAGGTGCAGATCATTTTTAATTTGGCTATTTTTTAATATTTACTGTTTTAGGGCTGCAACAACTTATCGATAAACTCGATAATTATCGATAATGAAATTCGTTGTCAACGAATGCCGTTATCGATTAGTTGGGCTGCTCACGTTACTGAGGA
>JAUCMU010000021.1:15353395-15367741 GCA_032275025.1 Enteromius treurensis
TATTTGAAAAAAAAAAAAAAAAAAAAAAAACGAAACAAAGAGCAGGGCGGTTCATATTTTGTGACAGGCCCTTTCCACATGAAGTGCTGGGGTTGTGTGGAGGAATTATGACAGTCTGGTTTTCACAGCTCCACCGAAGCCCACAGAGTCCTGCCAAGTGCTAAGAGCTGCCAGCAACGGTGACCTTTTAATACGACACAAAGACCATCCCACACAGGGTCAGCTTTCCACGGACAAGGTAAAGGACGGAGAAAGGAAGAGAGCGAGGCCTTTACCAGGCTCTTTTAATGTGCAGTCATCCACAAACTCATAAAAAGGCCTTTTTTTATGCTAAAGGAAATAATAGTAGGAAATGAGTTTTGAAATGTCATGTTGAACTAGGATTTGTGTTTAAAATGGTGGCTGGCCAGCGGCTCGATCAGTTGGTAGCGAATGTAGTCAGTTAACTTCCTCTTCAAGAGGAAACTAGATATATCTGAACTCATTCAGGGATTTAGGGAGCTGAAACTGTGCGTGTGTGTGTGTGTGTCGACTGCATGTGTAAGAAACAGCTAGTAGGGGGTTGTCACAATTCTTCTACTTGTGCCTGCTTGTGTAACCACTCGCTGTGACCAACCTCGTTCTTGCTCTTTCTGTCTGTCTCCCTCTGTATCCCACTAGAATGCTGTCATATACTCATTTTACAAAGGATGCCAAAATCCACCATGCGAAAGCCAAGTCGCCAGGCCAGTTTTCACATTATAGGCGATTCAATACTGCTAAAACATCAGCCTTAATCAGGCCTCCGGAAAAACTTAAGGAAAAAGTGCAGGCCCAACACTTTCACACATATATTAACTATCGAAACGGGGAATTCCTATTGAACTGCGTAGTCAGTAGAACTTCACATTCCTTCACAAATTTGATTTATCCATTTATAAAACAAGCACAGAGTAAGGCAATAGCAATCGAATTAAATGGGGGAGTTAAAATGAAAACACTTAAATGAACTCTTCCACTAAGAACACAAATGATGTGAGAAGAAGAGCCAAATCATAAATCTTGCTTCTAAAATGACTGAACTTTAAGTTATTTCTCACCGGTCTGGAATTCTCAATGTAAAATTCCATTTCTTGTATTCTTGAGTAGCCTATATGAGAAAGATTGTTGTGAGAAAATTAATATAGGAATATTTTTTATAACCATATGTCTTGCAACTGTAGTTAATAATTAACATCAATTGACAAATGAATACTTATATAGCTGCCCAAAAATACATCTTTTGGCCCTTTAAGAAATGTATAGATTCATTATTTAGTTGATACTGTTTATTTGCCATCTTCTTTGCTAAAATGCATGAACGGAAATATACCTGTATAACAAAACCTTTAAATAATACCATTTAAAATGTATGTTTTCTATGATTTTCCAGTTTGTATCATCTATTGTTAAAGTGTTGAGAATGTAAAATGAATGTGGGATGTTGGACACACAGTTACGTCAGAGGAGAGCAGGTGGCTCCCTTGCATCTATTTAGCATAAGCACCCGACTAGCATACACACACACACACATACACACGTGATTCTCTGTCAGCACGGGCCCCTGAGGCAGGTGTGGCCCCACGTGCAGGCGGCTTCAAAAAATGGCCCCAAAATCAAATGCTGCTGCTCCACGTCCCCGTTCAACCCGACCAGATCGGCTGTCACTCCTGACATCGCTTGTCAGAAGTTCTCCTTCACTGCTCATGGACAACATGGGGGTCAAAAGAGCAAGTACAACGGGCCAAACCATCCTTCTTTTTTTTCTTCTCCTCTCAGCAGACACTGAACTCAGAAATGACAGGAGAGGCTGGGTTAAAACTAGCTGCCAGAAAAACAAACGCTGCAGAACGAGTGAAGGGAAGGAGAAAAGTAACTTGCTTTCATTCTATCTCATTTCTTTAGCGAGGGATGTCAGGAACACTGGGATCGTGCTCTGACAGCCAGGGAAGCGAAAGGCCAAAAGTGTCCCTAACACCACACCAGGGTGTGAACGAATGCTTAACTTTTGCTTTGTGAGCCAAAGTTACATGTAGCTTGAATATATTAAAATAGTCGTTCTTGGCGGGCTTTGCTTCAGGAGATTTTACACTGGACATCAAGACCAAGCGACTAAAAACGCAACACCTGAATTGTTTATTGTGTGAAACTGAATTTCAATGGTTTCATGCTCTCAGCAGCCAGTGACTCACCGCACAAAACCCATTGTTATCGGCACAAACCATGTTTATGCTCATTACAAGTGAACTTTAATGAATTCTGGTTTCTTTTTACCTTGCATGGATTTGTTAATGTTTTTTTGTTTTTGTTTTTGTTTTTTGAGAACGTGGGCACATCCGTCCATGCTGTTATCTATCTGATTTGACTAATTTGTTTTTACCAAGTGTCAGACTGAAATACAGTAGAGTTTGATTGGATGCACAATCTTTGACAAATAAAAAGTATGTGACAAGCAGATTCATTAGCTGAAAACCACAATATATATATATATATAAAACAACAACAACTTTAAAATGTATTTAAATGCTAAATGAATGTACAGTTAAAATCCTTTCATTCCTTCGGTCATTTATTCATTCATTCACAAATCTAAGAATATTGTCATCGGAAGCAAACTTCTCTTTACACAAATGTAAGTTGGAAATGTGTGTACACATCCATCCTATAATTATTTTAAAAACGGTTTATATATATATATATATATATATATATATATATAAATAAATCTCTGTTTTAAAATTCCCTCTCTCAAATCACTCCATTCTGAGATCTGGAAGAATGACGTAGTCGTGCACAGGCCCCTCCCACGATAGTTGATTGACAAGGCTGTCTTACCTTAGACCCGCCCTAAATGAGCTGTCGTCAATCCGCCATTGATTGACTTCCGATGTAGGAGAAGACTAGTGTCTTTATATGAATAGATGTCTTAGATGAAGCGATTGGGACGTTTTGTTGTTAGATATAATAAATATAGCAGTCGTCATTTACCTCCGATGTATGAACCACTGAAGAAGCAGAGGATTAGCGTTAAATTGCTTTCCAATCCCCAATTTACATAAATGTGCCTATGTTCACACGAATCATTTGTAATCCAGCTTCATCAGCAGAAGAAGTGAGTATAGGTGTTTCGTTGTTATTGTTTTTTTTAAACATCTATGCAAATCGCCTTTCCTGATATTGTGCTAGTTAGCCAGTTTCGCGGCTAAAGTAAACAGTGCTGCTTCTTGTCACTCCAGACTCCGCGGAAGAGAGGGGCGGGACCAGCGTAGCTCATTAGCATAAACGCCAAAATATGTCATAGACTTTTAATTAAGACTCTAAAGGATCAAATCAGCTACTGGTGCAAATGTATGTAAAAATATACAGAAACAGCCATTGAATGAAAAGATACAAATTATTTGAATCACTGGAATGAATCAAAATCCTCAGTCTGTATTCTTCTTCACTGGTCGTGACAGCTTTAGAGCTTGTGACAACAATTTTGTGCAAATCGACAACAATGACAATGTAAAAAGTAGACATACAAGTAACATCACAATGCTCAGGCTCTTATTGCTTATTGACTAATATCCATAATTTCCCTGTAAAATATTACAGAATTAAATGATTTGCAAATAACTTTTTTCAAACACATATAACTTATTCAACACAGCCCATGTAAAATGTCTGATAATAACATATTAGGCATATTTAGAGTTTATATTATTTTGCCACTGTGTGTTGCCTTGGGTAGAAAAAAAGTCATTTCAAATGTGGATAAAGTTATATTTTGTTGAAAGATTGTGAATGATAAATTTGTATTGATGAATTATGGGCAATATTATGTCAAATTGGTTCTTATGAAGAAAAAAAATTATGCCGTCACTGATATTTTCTAAATTTAACTTTACCCCGAGTTCATATTCTATTTGCTTTATACAACCATTTTTTTGGCTTTGCTTCTTTCTTCTCTATTCAGTATGTCAAGATTGATTAGCTTGCACTTTTTGCTCTTCTCTCTGCTTATGTGGGATAAAGTCACACCCCGAGCAGTTGACCCCAGATCTCGACGTGTTGACACCTCTGTTCTATTCATGAGGTTCAATTAGATTCAAGCGCACCACAGGCCTGGCAAACAAGGGGCCGGTCGGAGGAGACGGGCCCCATATCAAACATGCTCCTCAGGCTGAGTGGGTAAATGTCAGAGGGGAAAGTGTTCCTGGATAACCTGCACGCACATTCGCCAGTCTAATTAACCCAGAGCCGGAGAACGGGGGGAGGGAGGGAAGGATATGACAAAAGAGCCGTGATGACTTACATCAGCGGTACATCTGCTACTCTACACATTTGCCTTCTAGGGACGCTAGTAATGTCAAACTCAAATAGCAAATAAAAAAAAAAAAAGATTGAGGGGTGTTCGAGAAAGGGATCAATCAGGATTCATAACAACCCAGTAATCATACATTTTCATGAGAAACTGGCAAATAAATTGCTGATCAAATTGTGCATTTACAAACATTTTAATTCATGCTGCAAAACTTGTCAGTTAATTGTCCAGTGACACCAAAATGAAATGTTTTTATGATAATGGGAGCCAAACTGGACATTTTATTTTTTTATGACACTGACTTATAAAAGGTTTACAGGGAAACGTTAACACTGTAGTACAGAGAAAAAGAATATGCACGTATACAGTACATTACAATTAATTTTGTAGCATGCAAACAGAAAGCATCCAGTGTTATACGTGGAATGTACAGACAGAGAATTTTCATGTTAGGTGAAGAGACAATTTTTACTAAGAATCAAGTCATCATTTTAGATCAGCAAGTCATGTCTAAATTGTAGAAAGTTACCTGCTTTATTGCAGACATGTGCTAAAATGTGCAATTTGATTAACTGAATAACTAATTTTAAACAAGAAAGAGACCTCAATTTGCGTACAAGAATCAGGTTCAAGTGATTGAAACAACCTTTAAAATGTATCCTGACTAGCCGTTTTTGAGATGTTGGCCTTTCCCCATTCGTAGTATTTGAAGGGCTGTTAATAACATACTGTAGAAAATAGCATTCTGAGGGCATTTCCAAGATCGCCAACAAGTCAGCTACCTTGCCTTAAAGGGAATTTAGCTTTTTCAAAAAGCCTGTTTTGAAAACATTATTGTTGTTATGCAGCTATTGTAGAAACGTATTAGTAGCATCTCTGATTGATTTATCCCTAATTTAAAGTTGTGCATGAAAGTTGATATTTCTTCTACTTTCTAGTGCCTGTTAAACCGTCCAGAGGAACTGCATCACTCACAGACCGATAAACATCCAGTAGTTTCTTAAACGGCCACTGTATGCATTTCTCTGAGGCGCTGAGGGATTGGACGGGGCAGCACTGACACTCCGTCTTTCATTCTCTCTTTCCATCATAGCTGTGAACTCCACCTCTCGCTCGCTCGTCTAGTTTTTTATGATATTAGATTCATGATAGTTGTCAGGAGTGTAGCTTTTTTTTTTTTTTTTTGTAATATATATAAGGTTATGTGACATCACCACTCTTGATATATTCTATTTTCTTTTGATCGTTTCTGGTGGAGGGTGTCAGGTTTTTTTTGACACACTTTGTGCAGGGGGCAGAAGGCTCGGCACTCACTCTCCTTTTGCTCTTGTCCATCGGAAAAAAGAGGAGGGGGCAAATTAAACTGTCAAAAATGGAATTGTTCTGTCATCAGCATACCTTCAGCCTCTATCCTGTTGCAGCATCTAGCATGTTTCTAATTCTGCATCTTCTGCACTTGAAATTTCAGAGGGAGGCAAGCAGTGGATGCGTGATGGACTGTACGTGAAGCCGGAAGAGAGTCAGGTGTGAAGATCCCTGGATGACAGCCAGGATTAGTTAGGGGAGAAATGGACTTGTAGCCGCAGGTCATGACCCTTCACCAGGTTAACCCAATGATTCTTTTCAAGATCGAGAAATAAGCGCTCCTGAGGGAAGAATCAGGTCTGGTTAATTATTTAAATATCGTTAAAACACGAACAAAGGGTTCGTGTGCTAAAGGCCCTTGTGCTAAAATACATACAATATAGCTCTATTAATTCAAGAAAAATTGCATTTTTATTCACAGTGGTCCAAATTCTCAGGTGAGGTCAGACAGATATGAATATATATTATAAAAAAATAGAAATATATTAAGTACAAGTATAAAATGTATTTTTTATTATCAAATATTATATTAAAAATATAATAATATATTATAAATCTCTCTCACATATATCTATCAGTCTATATGTATATATGTGTGTGTTGTAAAATACTAAGGAAAAAACATAACATAAAAAAAAGATATATTAATTTTTAATTAAAATTATTAAAATGTTTCATAATTTTTTATGTTGTAATACTGGAACATTAAAACTTAATTAAATAAAATATAATAAAATAAAAACAAATTGTCATTGTGGTCTTGTGCAAATTTTGTTCAAATACATCATTCTGTTTTAAGGATGTTTACATATTATTTGGAAAATCATTGCATAAGTTATAAGAATTTGGGGGGAAATGTGCTTAATAAATGTGCTTTTTGTGAGCTTCGCCTAGTCATTACTCTCATAAGACGCATGATCCAACCTCAAACACTGCAAATCGCAGTCTAATAAAGACACGTCCATCCATTGTTCCCCAGCAGCTGACCTGGACAGGGAAGGTTTCCTCTCAGGACCCCCCGTCCTTGTGCTAACAGACAGCGTTAATGACACCAGATTTGTGGGGCGCATAAAGAACGTCATAAACAGGGAGGAAGCCAGGCATCTTGCTTTAAGACTTGCTCGTGTCAGCAGCACAATTGCTTTACAAATCCCACCGTGAAGACCTCCGTATTACGCTCTCTCCATACGGCCCACCCCACCCCACCGGCTCACACCTTGATTACTCTTAAGGGAAGGTAATCTCCAACATACACAAATACCAGCAGTCGAACCCAAAGCTAAGACCCGCACGCACTTGCACACTAACAGTTGATAGGAAATTACAGTAATTCCCTCCTGAGTTTTGGGTGCAAAGGCAGTTCCCCCTCCTTTTCTAAAGCTGCTCTCCAAATCCATGTTTAGTGGCTGCTGCAGATAAGCGCTAAGCACAGGCTGCCACTATAATTGACGCGTATCCCTCTTTAGTTGAAGGATATCGGAGAAAGGCATTATCCAGCTCTATTAGCGTTTTGTTTTAGTGGAAACTGTTATCCTGCCTCACCGCAGTAAACAGAGCACGCATCACCCTGGGAAAGAAAACTTTTAAATGTGTTTCTGTTGTTTATTTAATGCTCGTTCATTTCGCTCAATGATTAGTGTTTTATTTTATTTATTTATTTTTAATTGCACTTGATAAAGTGTTGTATACACATTGATCCACATCAGTACTGACCAGATGTTACTTACACAAATAGTGGTTCATAATTAATTATTTAAAAATATCTATGTTGCTGTCATAAACTAAAACTATATAAGTATATATAAACAAAACAAAATAAAACAACTATAAGCTGAAGTAATAAAATTACCAAAAGTAAAACAATTATTTAAAAAGTTGAAATAAAGGTGAGGTAAAATGAAATATAATATCAACTTGAAATGAAATAAAATTGTGTAAGATACATGGAATATTGATAGAAAAATTAAATAATTACCAAAATGACTAAAACTAATATATATATATATATATATATATACACACACAATAA
The DNA here is from genome assembly GCA_032275025.1 of Enteromius treurensis. Taxonomy (NCBI): domain Eukaryota; kingdom Metazoa; phylum Chordata; class Actinopteri; order Cypriniformes; family Cyprinidae; genus Enteromius; species Enteromius treurensis. The sequence continues at coordinate 15,361,114 of JAUCMU010000021.1, forward strand.
AATATTAACATTAGATGAAAATTTAACACATTTTCATTATCCATTTAATAATGTTTTTTTCTTTTTTTTTTTAAATATATATGCATTAAAAATACTAATACAAAAAAACTAATAAAAAATGATTACTTTTTCATTTTAAGTTAATTTAATAATAATTTAAAATAAAAATAAAAAGTTAAGATAAAAAAATAGTCAGTGAATACGGCAAGAATATAGCACATCTTCAACATCTGCAAAGCATCCTGGGATTACTGTACATTCAATTCTACCTTATAATTTGTCCAAAATCTTAGTAGACGGCTATATTTTGCTTTCTATAATGCTTCCCACACTCAATAAAAACCTGAAAATATCAGGGAATTTTTAAATAGTACATTTTAATCGTGTTCAATGATCTATTGTTGTGTGGCTACAAGTTTTCATATATTTAAAAATAAAAATCACTTACAGAAGATTTTTATGGTTGCTAAAAATCATCCTTTTAACAAAAAATATGTGGTAACTCTGTGCCTACCTTTTGCAATAGCCTTCAAGTGTTTTAAAATGATCGGTGAAATTCATGTGAACACAGACTCAGAATTAAAATGATTATTGACAGTGAGAAAAGGGGTGTTTCTTTAAGGCCTCTGCAATGCATCATGGGCCAGGCCCACACTGCAGACAATATTGTCCCTGAGAGTGGCTGCATTTCAGGCTTCCCTCTGGATGATTGTGTGGTCCTGTAAAATCCGTGCAGGTCTCAAGCGGCCGGGGAAAAAGAGAGAGAGTGGGAGAGAGGAGTACGATGGCATACGGCAAATGAAATCTTCAGCACGCATAGGTGAGCTCCCGCAAGACTGCGCTCGAGATTCATAGACACTGTGCATATGAGAACTCTGAAACAGAGAGGAGGGCTGGGTCGCCCGAGTCAAGAGTGTTTGGAGCCGCCGAGAGCGCTTTATTAAAGTTGAATCAAAGACAAATAAAATGAATGTCAGCACACATGTTCAATTACAGGCGTTTGCCATGGTGCATTGGAGTCGAGCGGGTGCTAATCACACTAATCGATATGTAAATGTAAAGTACACCAAACGGCACATCCTCCTGTGACCATACACCTATGTTTAAGTTACATTCAAGTCATTAAACGCAGGTGTCTCTCACGTGCTGAAAATCAAGTTGTGACATTTATTTGAACTCGCCAGAATAGAAAGACATGGAGGTGAGGAGAATAAATAAAAGTGACATTTTCACCTGGCTTGCAATATACGGAAGTTTTAATGAATCAGGAGGGTTTGTAGGTTTTGTAGAAAGGCAGAAGGGAGCTCACATTAATATTATGGGATGTCGTCTCCTGACTGATGCATCCACACGTCTCAAGAGCGAACAGGGGAGAGGAGGAGTTTCATTTAGAGATCAACCAATAGGCTGCTTTTTATTATTTATTTTATATTCCTATAAACATGACACTGACTGATAATACTAATAACTGATACATTGCATATGATACTAATATATTTAAAATGAAAACATTAAATAATAATAATAATAGCAAATAGTAAATTATGAAAATGTGTGCACCATGTGTATAAATATGTTAAAGTTAAAAATAGTTAAGAACGGAAAAAAAGTTATAAATAAAAAAGCATAAATTATTATTATTATTATTAATATTTACAACAACTATAATAATTATAATAATAATAATAATAATAGTATTATTATAATTCATATTATTATCGCTGTTATTGTTCATAATAAAAATATAAATATTCTTTATATTATTATTATTATTATAAAGGTAACTTTTATTATATTTATACAGTAATAAGAGAAATAGGTTACTCATATAATTCATATGTTATTAATATAATGTGATATAATAATAATAATACATAATTTATATAAATTAGCTTTTTTTCAGTTTTTAGGGGAACCTATTTCTAACTTTAACATATTATTTCCTTTTAAACACACTAAACTATGGCGTTTATTGTAAAGTATTGAAAAATCTATTATTGATCACTCTATATTTTTGTTCTTTTGCATCAAAATCTCCCCAAAAACATTTTCTGTGAATTTCTCTCACTGGTTGGAAATGAAGTTATGCTTCATTTTTGTATTCTTTCTTTCATCGCTGAAGGAGACAATGTATCTTAAGTATGTTGTTCACAGGCATGTCTTATTCTGGAGAATTAAGTGCGGTGCTCTGTAGATCTGTGGTGCTCTGGGACATGTAAACCCCATTTTTTTTTAACTCTAAATTCACAATCCAGCCTGCTGACCTGCACGTTCCCTCAGCGTCCCCTTAACATGACAAGCGTCTTACTGTGAGCTTTGGTAAATCATGCAAACAAGAGCGGAGAGGGACACGGGCCTCCCCTCTGCCTTCCACTGCGTTCCGAAAATTGATTTACAAACCGCAAAGGTCCCAAAAATGAACCTGCGGTACGTCAGAGAAAACATGAGGAAGCTGCCTTATGAATGAGGAGCCGCACAGAACACTTGAGTGTTCATGACCAAACTAACGAGCATTCAACCCACAATAAACCTGTCTAATTCAAAGAAATGATCCCAGTTCATCAAAATTTGAACTCTCTGTACATCGTATGTGACATGCTGTTCATTACCACAGAAAATTGTTAATTGTTCATTTGTCAAAATATATGGGGCAAGCATTGTAACTAGTTGAAAAGTAAGCATCATGCTTGAAGTTTATTCAATGAATGCTGTGTTATTTGAGTTAAGTGAGTGAATGAACCAGCCTGTTTTGTTACGTGGTCCTGACGGGAACTGAAAATTGGATAATGGCATTAAAGGAACACATGAAAATAGGATATTTTATATCCCCTAGAGTTAAAAAGCTGCGTTTTACTGTTTTTGAATCCATTCAGCTGATCTCCGAGGCTGACTGTAGCGCTTTTAGCTTAGCTTAGCATAGATCATTGAATCGGATTAGACCATTGGCATCTCTAGACCGTAGGCAAGTGAGCCTATTTTCAAAAAAGTGTTCCTTCAAGTGATTATTGCTGAGCATTGCCTTGCCTAACTAACTTTTAATATGTTGGTCCTCCAAATATATATTTAGCCCTGTTTGGAAATGTTGATTGTAAGTGCATCACTGTGTATCGTATATTATTTTACAAGCATGTCCTAGATGCTGTCAATAAAGCTTTATGTGGTTTACACCTGCAAATTTCCTTTTGAATCCATTGCCAAAGAGCAGAAAGTTAGAAGGAAAGAAACTCGACATGGCAACAAAGCCAATCCCAGCTCTGTGACACTGACAAAGGCTCACTTCATTGATATGCCTGAACACATTTTACATTGGTAAAACACATTTGATACACGCCGCTCCTATTTTAGTCACATTTTAAGACTCCTTTTGTACGTTTCTTCCTTACAAGCCCGCCAGAGCGCCTCTCTCCAGCAACAAAAGCTGTTAAAATCAGTGATTGCTTTCAGCAACTTTAATTACGACTGGAAAATGGCATTCTTCCATATAATAGATTCCGATTGTTTCAGTATTATCTACCGTGCAAATAAAATCTACTGTATTCCACCAATATTCCCAGGATTAATCACTCTCCAAATTCTAATATGTTCTTGAAACGGCAAATAAAAAGCTGGCGCTGTTGTTGATGTGACGGAAGCTGTGCGTTTTTCTCTTTCTTTCGCTCCCGTCTCTCTCGCGCACGCACACTTGGAGCTATTATTATGCATATCCAGGTAGAAAGTTAATTAACCCAAAGCTTAAGCTAATTATGATAGCAGAATGCTATCAACCAAACACTTTCAGTCAGACAGCTGTCCAGAATTTCATTTGCTAATCATTTGTCTTTTGGCGGAGCATATGGTAGGTTTTCATGCTATCAGAGGCACAACAAGCAGCTGAGAATCATTAACTAAAAACAATGTGCATAAAATCAGGGGTAGCCTTAGCCAGACAAAAAGCCGAATCCTTAGCCTATAAAAAAAAATAATCATTGTTTGTCAGCCCTTGCCACTTAGAAATTTAAGCTGATAGCACAGTGTATGTGTGACTGGAATCCTGATACGCCAATGAATTGTTTATATTTATATGCAAATGAGGGGGCATGTTTATTGTTTATGCGCGCTGTGCTAATAAGACACGGGCCTACGCTGGAATATTTAAGCCTGCTTGTATCAAAACACATTTTTCTATTAATCAATTAAATGCACATTTTATTTTTTTTGTTTTTTGTTCACAGAACATTTTCATATTTGATGGTTGTAAGGTCATGTTTGTTTTAAAAGAAACACTTGAAAGTCTAATTAGTTTTTCACATGTGTTACAGGAGATGACACAGATGGACCGAATTAATTTGGTTCCCTCCATTTCCCGGAGACAGGGAAGCACAAACAGGCACACGGGGGGAACAACACGACATCGCGGCTGTCCTCCTGCAACCTCGCGCTTGTGTTTTCTGTCCTCAGGATAAATGATGCAAGGTCATGTCTGCCTTTAATCTTGTCAGCTTAAGTGTGATGACATCTTAAATATTGCTACGGTGGAATATGCACTGATAAGAGAGGTAGATAAGGTCTGAATGCAGTTCTCTTAAAGTGTATAAAGTTATGGAAATGAGCAAAACTGTAGACTTTAACCTCTTTGGTTTGCATAAACAGTAGCCACGCTACCTTAACATTTTAATCAATAGTTTAACCAGAAATGAATGTTTTATCATCATTCACTCACTCACCCTGAAGTGATTTCAAACCTGTATGAGTTTCTTTTTTCTGCTGAACACAAAAGAAGACGTTTTAAAAAATGTTCCAATGTTTTTGGTCAATATAATGAAAGTTAATATTGTTTGTCCCCTAAATGATGACAGAATTGTCATTTTGGGTGGGCTATCCTTTAAAGGTGTATGTCACATAATCCATGATGCCAAAGAGGTTCACATACGATTTGTTTTAAAGTTTCATGTAAACGGCAACTACCTCTTGTTTTAGTGCAGTGCCGTAGGACAGGCGAGTAGGTGTTTGTAGGAAGCTTACTAGAAAGTAGTAGGTAAGGTAGGCAGAAGGAAGCTAGATTTACCAGAAGGCCAAATAATAAACACGAATACAAAACGTTTATGTGCTCGTGGATGTTATAAAATGCGTACATCCATAATTCAACCCCTGTGTGCTTCACCATACCCGCAAAATTCCATCCAAACGAGAAAACGTGCTGGAAATAAGAGCCATTAGCTGAGAGTAAGTCTGAGTGATTGATATCAGGATCTCTTCCCAACACTCCTCTAGCATGTGACACGGAGCTCTAAAAACATCTCCGCCTCGGACCTCACTGGCGAAATTGCCTCTGCTGGCGCCTTCGCTCGCCAGCACTGGATGACAGATAAATTGATCGAAATATTGGAAAATAATATCCTGCCCAAACTCGTTGAACCTTGATTTCCAGTCTTTTGAATTTTTCATACGGGAACAAAATGAAAAACGGTTTTGATGTGTTTTTCCTTCCTCCCTTTCCTACACAATTATGTAGTGCTCATTTGCAATAAGGTCGGCCCATACATCAAACGCTGTGTGCGCTGTAAACAGAATGTGGCGCTTTTATTTTTTTCCCTTTTTTTTTTCTTCAATGGTCCCAAATCATTGTAAGCACAGGAAGTCAAGTAGGGAGTCTATTGGCTTGAAAATAATGTCGCAGAGCTTCAATAAATCTATAAATCTGACACTGCCCTTCAGGGCCTCATTAGATGCAGAAATCTTTATTACGGTTAGTGTGATGCTATCAGTTAAAAGAAATCATCTTTTGAAGCATGTCAGGGCGACTGAGTAAGAGCCACATGTTAGATGAAGAAGGCAAAATAATTTGCAGATCCTCTTTAAGTTGATGAAGAATCGGACACTTGCAAGTTCTCAGGCTGATCGTGCAATTCGGTCCTTATTTAAATAGATACATTTAATTGGATGATCCTGCGCTTCCTCAATATTTGAAGTGAATCTGACGGAAGATAACAAGAAATTGTCTGACTTCCTGTTTTATGCTCTTTAATTTCAGCTGGACTAATTCAATCTGCATACAAGTCACATGCTTTTCCTGATGAAGCCGAACAGTTTATTGGTTGAGCTAGACATTAACAAGCATATAAAACACAACAGCCCTGTTCTAGAGCACACACGTGTTGTCTAGAAACTACAGAGGCGACATCTTAAATTAAATGGAACCTCAAAGTGACCACTTTGAATTGAAACTCGGTAGTGTTTGACTGTTATACTACAGAGCTGGATGGATTACCTGCAAATTGTAGTCAATTGCAGATTACATGTAGCTGTAGTTAGTAATGCGATTTGTAGGTAGTGTATTCTGACTACTTTTTTGATATTTTTTTCGTTTGATTAATTGGTTTAAACATACAGTACCATACTGATATAAAAAAGAGAAAGAAAAAATGAAGAGGGTGGAAAAATATAGTCTATTTTTTGATGGCAACAATGCATTAAATGCATAAAAAATAGTTTTTTATTTGTGAGAAGTTTTTAAAAAAAAGCTTGAACATATATATATATATATATATATATATATATATATATATACATATGTTTATATATATATATACATATGTTTATATATATATATATATATATATATATATTACTTTAGTCATGTAAATGTGTT
>JAUCMU010000021.1:15372571-15391423 GCA_032275025.1 Enteromius treurensis
CAGCTGGATTAGTCCAAAAAGGCGCAGTACTTTTTGCAGTTGGGTCTGTTTGAGTTCGGATCATGTTCTCACCACAAGCGAACCGCCCCAGTGTTCGCTTGAAAGCGTACCTACGTTTTTTTGGTCCGCTTTTGGTGCGCACTCGGGTGCGATTGTTACATTCACACCTGCCCAAACGAACCTCACCAAGTAGGAAAACGAACTCTAGTGTGATTCAACCGAACTAAATGAGGCAGGTGTGAAAGCACCCTAAGCTGTTGCGGCACAGAACCTAAGCAAGAAGGCGTCCAATCACAGGCCTTCTTTCGATATTTATACAATATTTACATGGGTCTTACTTCTTGCCTTATAGTTCCGCAGACATTTTCCTCTTTTGTTTTTAATCTTTCTGTTGCTCGGCTCGGCTGTTTACTGAACACATCATTAGTAGACACGCCCCTTACTGCTGATTGGCTATGAGTATGTTTGGGCCCCAACTCTAAAGCATTTTTTAAAAATTAATTTCATATTTATATTTTGTAACTTGTCAATCTATTAAATATATAATCCTGTTTGCTGTATTTCAAGTCTGGACTTCTAGAGCCCTATAATAGCTTTTCATCAGGAACTGCCTGAATGGTGTTATTGACTGATTATATTCTTCCTTATAGGTCTCAGATCTCCTTTGCATTCACTTACAGATGTAAATACAGCATTGACATGCATTGCTCTAGGTATGATATCACCGTTAGTCGCTATATATTATTTGTTCCCTCTCAGTCGGTCATTCCAAGTCTCGTTGGTGACCGACAAATAGGGAATCTCGCTAACGTAACGGAGACGTTCTGTATGTATCTTAACAACTTCTGTTATGTAATAAAAAAAAAACTGTGAATGTTAAGCCGAACTTCTCTTTTTGTGTTCCAAGGAATAGAATCACACATATTTGGAATGACCTGAGGGTGAGTAAATGATGACAAAATTGTTGAGTGGTATTCCTTTAAGCATATTGTACACTCCCAGTAACAGTGTCTCATAAAAAGTGCAGTTTGGAGTGAATTTTTACAATTTAGCTCTAAGCTGAAGAAAATTGCATTAAACGGTGGTGGTTGCTTTATAAGCTGTGCTAGCATGGAGGAACCTACGTGTGGAATGATTGGGTCATTGGGGACCTATTGTGTAATTTCTTCCTCATTTTGGCCCGTGTTAATATGGCATATGCGATTAGGTCTGTCTTTGGGAGCTAGCAAAGGCCTCCAAATCAAATTTGGGTTCTTGACCAGAATACCAAAGCGTATTAAACCCAGAAATGATCTAGTGATGCAAATCATTAAACACATTTGCATTTGCTTACTGAAGCCTATCACAGAAATTAAACTCCTGAACAGAGAGTGAAAGAGTGTGGGGGAGAGAGACAGAAAAAGTCAGGTGAGAACAAGGTAGATCGGAAAGATCGTAATGATAATGTCTTTGTTTTTCAACATTTCTGTTCATTTTAAGAAAAACTACAGGCCAATATCATCGCACTCATTAAGTAATGAACAAATTAAGGTTTGAATTTAATGCTTTCACAGGAAGTACTTTTTGTTCTTTTACTGATCTTGAGATGGGAAACAGTTACAGTACACTCTAATACGGATCATGTTCCAAAACCTAGTGAGATGCCTTATGTCTAACCTACAAAGGCAACTACCTTCTAAAGCAGCATCTAAACTGGAGTAAAACTGCATAAGAGTCTGATTTGTAATGTATCATTTTACATATGCACCAGTGTTCATGCATACTAATAGATATTTGCGCAGTTGATTTCAGTAGAGTTTAGTGTTAATATGCTCTCTAGTAAACATATAAATACTTGCACAGATGCACATTTTTGTATTAAATAAGTAATAGGCATTGTAGGAATTTTTTTTTTTTTTTTTTTTTTTTTAAAGCTGCAGTAATTTTGTGTGTGCATGTATGTGCTGTCAAATGATTAATCACCATCAATCGCATCCAAAATAAATGTTTTTGTTTACATAATGTATGTAAATGTACTGTGTATATTTCTCATGTATATATAAATGCACATGCATGTAAATGTTTAAGAAAAATAGGTTATGTTTATATATTAAATATGCATACATGTAAATATTTTCAAAATATATGCTGTATGTGTGTATTTCTATAAATACATAATAAATATACACAGTACACACAAATATAATAAAAATAATTAGTACAATTAAATATAGCCATAATATATATATATATATATATTTATATATATATGTATGCTTCAAGTTCACATTTTCATCTGTTACATCTAACACTTTAAGTTTTATCAACAAGTCCACCAAAACCCGTAGATATTTGGTGAGATATAAAGAAAAAGGACACACCCAACACTTCTGAAAACATATCACGTAACACTTGACTTACAATCATCCAGTGGCCGCTTAAAGTTTTATCAATTATGTAGTGATTTAAATTAGCCACAGTCTGTATCTCGTCCACAACCGTTATGAGCAGGAAGTTCCATCAGTGCCCCATATTGAACAAATCTGGCTAATAAACTGTTACGATTCAGCACACTTGAGTATCTGCCCTCCAGCCATTGTCCGCAAGGCTTACGGGAGGCTGACACTGAAGAGAAAGGTGATCTGGAATGATTAGCTTTTCAGCATCTCAACGCGTTGTCAATTACAGCAATAGATTCCCGACATCACAAAACCTGACAGCGCTGGGCACACTTGTCAGATCTGCGTAATGCAGCTACTAGGTGGCTGCAGGGTGGCTTGGGTATCTGAGAGTTAAGGGCCGTCCCGACTGCTGCCGCTCCCCCTTCCAAATATAAATAAATATACCTGCCTGAGCAATTTGGAATTACAATAAGGATCCTCAAGGTCTTTTATGGAGACAGAGCTCGCATACAAACTAATGATCACTTCGGAGATTTGTGTGCAAGTGTGGGCACATTGATTTCTCTGACAGATTCCCATCTCGTGTGTTTTTTTTTTTTCTCCTTAGCACAGGCCTCTTTCTCTGTCTCCCTAGACTAATGTAGTATTCACTGAGTCTATAGGCCATGTCACGTCTAGACTGCTAGTTTTAGGGGATTAAGCTTTGGATGTTGAATAGTTTAACCGCCATTCAACAGGTGGTGGAGATAGTGTTTTTGAGATGCTTATGCATTTATTAGTCATATCATGAATTTTTAAAATCATTTTCCTCTTAGCAAATGTCACAAAAACAGTCATAATTAATTTGTGACTGTTCTGCCCTCTTTTTGCTTATTATTGCAAAATGCTTATTATTATTATTATTATTATTATTAATTTCATTTATTTTGTCATTTTTTTTGAAAGATGTGTTTATAGTTAATTTAGTTAATGAAGTTTCGATTTTTTCCCACGATGCAAGGCTGAATTCCAGCATCCTTACTATAGTCTTAAGTGTCACATGATCCTTCAGAAAGCATTCTGATATGCTGATTCGCTGCTCAAGAAATATTTGAAGAGTTTATTTTTGCAACAACAGATAATTTTTATTGTGCTAGTTAGCTGTATTTTAAGCTATTGTGTAACCTAATCAGAACCCAACTGCAGTTAGATTGAGATGAATTAAAGTGTACAATAAAAAACATGATTTCGGAAAATTGTTAAAAGTAGAGTTTTGCAAATAAACTCTTTCTTGTTATTATTAAGTTGAAAACAGCTTATTTTTAATTTCTTATCTTAAAACTGACATTGATTTCACATCAAAAAGCAATGATTATGGCATGAAATGCTAAAGAAAAAGCATCAACGAAGATCTCAGTTATAATGATTATACTATAACTAAGTGGTGTTTTAAGGCATGAACAAAATACATTTGAGATATGAAATTTAAAGTTTTGTCAAAAGTGTACTTATTTTAAAGCATCTTAAAATGCTAAAAAAAGGAACAAGTAACATACAGTACTTCTGGCACCAAACTGAATTTATATCTATGTTAGCCTTTCAGCCAGGCCAGACAATAACAAGATTGTCTTAATCAATGGAATGAGTTGGGAGGTGAATTGCTTCTGCGAGTGGTGTAGAAATTACACACTTAACCTTTACTTGATTATCTTTAACTAACTGTGGTTTCACCCTTTAAAAAAGAAAAACAGCATTAAAACGGCTATGAAATGCCAGTATATTTGAAATTATTGGGGAAAAAGAGTGTAAACCCTTACAGAGTGGTGTGAAAATGGGTTAATGTTGCTGCTGCGTTTAATTGTTTTAGATTCTCCATCAATTTTGAGAGGCTGCACAGGGGAGTTGGCCCTGTGAAAAAAAAATGTCGGTCTGAAGCGTTTTAAATTATCCAAAAATGAATGGAGGTATTCAATCTACTCTCAGATGTTAAAATTAGGTTTGCGACACTCACCGCGCGTGCCATCAAATTTCTCATTTTGAGCTCAAGTCTGTGTTCCTCAGAGCTCGTATTTGCACAGATGGAACTTTGCCGAGCCGCAGTTCTTCTGGGATCTGAGAATTTTCACAGTTTGATGAGAAATGTTCCACTCCATCACATCTATAGATTATTTTCTGCCTGTAAATTTCTGACTTTTATTAATCAAATCATTGCTGCACCCCTCCCGACCCCCCACCAGCTGAGCAGTGGAGGTGTGCTGGAGTGTCCTGGTTTGAATTGGGTGTTGTGCTCACAGCATCTGCACCCACGGGAGAGAGTCAGAGAGGTGAGAGCTTTAAAGAGCTGGCCACTGTTTCTGCCATGATCTTTCTCTCTGAAGATATCCAACGGGGTAAAGTATGCTTCTGTGACAATAGCAATGACAGCATCTAAAGTCAGTTGCATATTTTGACTGCAATTGATCAAATATGGTTTTATGCACACCAAAGTCTTTATGTTTCAGATGTTTTCAGTGCTGGGTAGGGTAATTATAGATTAGGGATTCCAAATTACATGACAAAAATTGTAGTTAGCAAAGTAATCCATTACATTACACATTTTAGGTAAAATAATCGGATTGATTTTGTTTATCACAATGATTTAAATAAGATAATCCTGTCTCTTATTTGACCCTGGAGCACAGAAGCGATCATAAGAAGCACAGGTGTATTTGTAGCAATAGCCAACAATACATTGTATCAAAATTCAATTTTTTTTTAATCATTTATCATTAGGATATTAATTAAAGATCATGCTCCATAAAGATATTTTGTACTATTTCTTTAAACCGTATAAATACAAAATATTGTTATTTTTAGCAACATTTTTTGGTTAGTAATATTCATTGCTAAGAAATTTGGACAGTTTTAAAGGTGATTTTTTTTTTTTTTTTTTTGCACCATCAGATTCAGATTTTTTTTTAATTTACATATCAGCCAAATATTGTCCTATACTTAGAGACAAACCATGCATCAAAAAATCTTATTTATCCAGCTTTTATAGGAAATATAAATCACAATTTTAATGACCCCTATGGCTGTTTCTGTGGTCCGGGGTCCCATATATATAGAAAAACATAAAGAAAGCACATTCTTTTCATAGTTAACAACACGAAGTGCATTAAACGTTACAGTTATGAATCATTTATTGCTATTTTGAATAATACAGTATGTAATCAATAGAAAGTACAGTAACTGTAGTCTGGAGAAGGCATTTTAAAATAGGCCAAAAAAAGTAATCCAGATTAAACGTAATCAGTTACTAACAACGGCGATCAATCTGATACCAGACGACCAGCTCATTTCAATCAGAGGTACTGTACAATATGTGTTCAATGCCATGGTTGAAATAAACACTCAAGAATGAATTTTCACTACCAGAAGATGTTGAAGAATTTTCGACACAGTCAAATTGCTGACTTAAGTAGTTATTTCGCTGAATTCGCTCAATCTAGCCAAATCCTTAGTGTATGAAATTGGGAACAGATTCCAAACCAACACTGCTTTTAATTCCTTTCTTTGTATGCGGCTCAAGTGCAGGAAAGAGACACAAACACAGAGGGAGGGAGGAGGAAGTGCGTATTGGTCCTGCTTATGTGCTAACTGAAGTCCCACTTGGGATGGGATTATTTTCAATACGTCATTCAGAGAGAATGCATGAACTGTTTTCTTCGCGCTGAATGCTGTCCTCAGGGTGTAACTCTTAAGGGAGTAGGATTCAGTTCTTAACTACTACAATAATTTAGTTTCTTTGATGACCAAAATAGATGTTGAAAATAATCTGACTACACACATTTTGGGCTGTTTGCACACAGGAGACTTACACAAAGTAAAATTTAAGTAAACTTTTCTCTTCAATATAAATATTCTCAAGAAGTAATAATATTTATCTGGTGAGCATATGCTTGCATTCATGGTTGAGGAAAACAGTGGTTGTGTCACTTGGCAGGTTATACTGTAGCTGCCATATTGTTGTCTGCTGCAGTAGTCCTCCAGAAACAAGAAAGGTTTGGTCACATATAAACCTTTTTCAGGACAGATTTATTAGAATTAGTTACTGTGCGGTAAAGTGATTGTTTGCAAAGTGTGTGATAATTTTAAAAACTTTGTAAATGTAATAGTTCCTAGTTTAAATAAATAAACAAGTTAATCAATTAATTAATTAATAAAAAAAAACTTCATCAGTTATTTCCACTCCTATAATTTGGATTAATTATTACAAACATTAAACTGAACCAAATACTGTACAATCAATCAAACAAACGAACTTAAGAAAATACAGGTCTATATATTTACAGCCTAAAATAAAGTACCTCTCCAATAAATAAATCAGAAAATGCTGTACAATAAAAAAACCTTTTTGGATTTTTCTTTTTTTTTTTTAAACAGACTCATGTGTCATTGATTGTAAATATACTATAGTCTATTTAGTTTATAAATATATATATATAACATAAAAATGTATGTATATATATAAATATACGGATTATTCTTTATATATATATATATAAAGAATAATCCGTATATTTATATATATATATATATATATATATATAGTGTATTTATATTTCAACAACATTCAACGATTTATTTTTCTCCAATAAGGACTTAGATATTCACAGTACATAAAAAGGATATATATTCTATTTAGTTTTAATGTTTGGATATGTTTGTTTTTGTGAAAGGCTTAGAACTCTACTGTACATCCATATGTTGTAAATGATGGGAAAACCCCTTCTTGAACCATGTTTCCGGAACAAAGTTGGCAGTCCCTGTTCCAAATCACTTACAACACTATTACACGTAGAACATCAAATAAATGACCAGGTAGAGAAACATTGGCAGTATCAGGCATCTCAGGAAGTAAAACATGGTGCGGTGGCCTTCTTTTAACCACCCGTTCTTGGCAGGACACCCGGAGCGGTAAAGCGAGTAGAGGTCAACACAAGATTATCCACTGCACTTTGCTCTCAGCCAAACTATGACATTTTCTCAATCTGAAGCGCTTGAACCATGGACGGCAGCGGCAGAGCCCTGTCACGCTTCCACACGCTGTCATTGTCGAGGAAAGCCCGGTCCTGTCTCTCACATCGAAGACGACACCTTAAAAACAATAGGACTCCAGTGCGGCATAGCGATTACATGGGTCAGCTCTCTGCGAAGGCATCGAGTAGCAGGCCTGATTTAATGCTCTGGAAATTTCAGCCTGTCTATCTGAGGTCAACAGACTTTCTTTCAGAGAAAAGGAAAGAATGAGCAGAGGAGGCTTTACAGCGCGATGGCATGATGCCTGGGCTGCTTAACGGAATCACAGCGAGCAGCGGAGAACGGCTGGCAGAACCCCACGCCGCTTTCCCATGAAGCCGCTGGCAGAGTCAAAGCGACAGCATGTAAACCACTCTGCACCCAACACAATCGCTCTTTGTATGAAGCCGAACGCCGTTGAGTGGAGGGTACTTCAATAGGGCGCCGATACGCCTGACTGAACTTGACTGTCAAGTGACAAGGTGCTTTGAACGGCAATTACTGTTGCTTATAGCTGAACTGGATGATTCTAATCTGAACATACTCAGTGCATGTACTGGGGTGAGCCATCACTTTGGCGTATTTACAAATGGAGCCTTAAATAAGATGTAAATTCATTTGTGCATGTTTAGATAAGCTCCCGTGGATGATTTTATTACTGGAAATCTCATGCAGCATAACCAAACCTGGAGTGGAATGCTTTAAAGCTATAATGGATGTGCGTTTACATTCACTGTGCACTAGTACAGTGATTTTTTTTTAACCAGATTTTGCAATCAAAGAGCAGATCTTAATGAACTTAATAGTTGTCGGTTTAGCCCATTAGTTACTGTATCTATAAGGGGTCAAGATTTGGCTAGTTTAGCTACTTCAGCTGTTAGCAGCTGGTAGAGAATGGTAACTAAACCATCTGGGGCAAAAAGTATCCATTGGTGCCCATTCTTGGACTGTCAAAACCATATGTAACCAAACGAGTTGCTTGATCAGTTAAATAAATTACATTACTTAACATTTTTTCCAATTAACAGTTTTTTTCTATCACTAAATTTTTGATTTTAGTAGTAAATACATTGTTATATTCTTATATTTAATTATTTACAAAAACAAAACTGACAAAATGCATACACAACCTATTTAAGAATTAAGATGTATGTATTTAAATTGCATATATAAAAATACATCCGTTTAGAGTTTTATCATGAACTAATGAGATATTTTTCAGATTTCTGTTATAAACTTAATGTGTTTTAAATGCACGATAATACTCAATATTTTAACCAAGTTCATACTCATTGACTGAACAATTCTAATTGAATACATCTGAATACATTTATTTAGAAAATATGATTTTTTCAAACTAAATAGATAGTTAATAAGGATATACAATACCAAGATTATGTCTGATTTAGACATATGCATCACATTAAGTTTATTAGATTGTGAATGTGAAATCCAAATGGGTGAAACTTATTGAGGCGGTAAACACTGAGTTTATAAGCAGCAGAAATTTCAGTGTGGCATATACAAATATTTGATTATAATTTAGTGGGTAAGTGAATTTTTATAAATATGTAAAAATACTTTTACTGTCACTGATACAACATTATCAGTTGTGTTTTAGGAATGCTTATAGAGCTGATTGTCAATGAAGCAACGATGGTTGCATGTGCCGACCAAGCAACTGCCATTGAGAGTAACTGAATCGCCATCAGTTCGTTTTCTCCCTCGGTATATTAAAAACTTGATCAGCAGAACTACCAAAACAATGTGACTCGCTCTTCTGGATCATGCATCACTAACATCCTCCATTTGAACTTTAGGACAACAAACACAGTTATTGCTTTTGGGGTGGTGTGTTGTGGTTTTTAAGTAAATTATGTTGTTTTATTGATGACATTGTTATCAGGTACATTGTCCGGTATCATTAACATTTGTTTTAATAGTTAATTTCATAATGTGCCTTGCATGTGTTTGTATTTTCTCAAAGGAAGATGAGCGAGCTGCCCAACACCGCAGCCCACCTCTGAGGCGTCCTCTTAATGAAATCATTAAAAGTAATAAACAAAATTGCTTATCAGGAGAAAATATTATTTTCTGGAGGTAAACAGGTCTGAACTAATAAACCTTTATAATAAACCTATAACAACCTCCTCAAAGGTGACATCCAGGTGCACTCGGCCGCGAGTAATGTAATTGGCAAAAATACAATAAAACATATTGCATTGGATTATTACGCAATAATGTCAGAATCATTGCGGCCTAATTTTAAAAACAGAAGTGCGCTATAAAAGTAAACCCTTAAATATCAAATAATATTACATTACAGCACAATTTCACCTCACAGCGATAGCAGAGCTATTCGTAGATTATTACCGCAGTTTATAAGGAAGAGCTGTGTATTTTCAGCATAATGCCTGACAATTAATGGGACAAATTAAGTTTATAATGATGACGGTAATGTGGAGGGTGGTTATTAGTATGTGTTATTGTATTCGTTTTATTGTTTTTATTATTGTTGTTTCTATTAGTAGCAGTAATAAAGGACGCTGCAGCAGGAGATGTGTCATTATCACAGAAGCCTTTGAACGAGGGAAATAGTGAATCACTCACCCCCACCCTCTCCTGCCCAGAAGTCCCCCTTTTCACAGCCTGATCATCCATCACTCCGTTCTTGCCTAAGCACTTCACCTCGACAGCAATCCAAAGCAGAAGCCAGCGCTAGAAGTCTAACGGCATTAATGAAGGGTGGGAACATTGGCTGGAACTGCTCTCTGTCATGTTTGCCGCTGACGTTGGTTTTGAACAGAAGAGCAGTTGGGTCATTCTTGATGTGCCGTACGTTTTATTTGATTAAGTACTAAACTGACACATAGTTTTGTTTTTTGTTTTTTTGGCACAGTATCACTATTTAAAATTTTACTCATGAGGGGGTTTGCAGCTCTGCTTTTTTTTCTGCAAATGATTTTGACATGGAAAAACTAACAATTTATTATTACGGTAACACTTTACAATAAAGTGTCATTTGTTAACATGAACGAACAATGCATTTAATACACTATTTATTCATCTTTGTTTATTGTAGTTAATGAAAATACAGTTTGTTTATTCACAGTGCATTAACTGATGTTAACAAAAACAACTTGTGATTTTAATAATACGTTAGTAAAGCTTGAGATAAACATTAACTAAGACTAATAAATGCTGTAGAAGTGTTGTTCGTTCTTAGTTCATACTTACTTATGTTGTTAACTAATAACCTTTATTGTGAAGTGTAACCAGTATTATTAAATTATTTTTATTTTTTTATTTATATATATATATTTTTTTTTGCTTTTCTCAATTTCAAACATATTGAAATTTTTCCTTTACATTTGTTCCACTCTAAGAAAGGACTCATTTTGGTATATACTTTGCTGTGGATTTATGTATTTTTTAAATATTTTTGTCAAATGTTCCATTGTTAATGAAATTCTTTCTAAGTTTTAAAGCATAACCCTCAAATTTTCCAGAGTTATAATGGAAAGCATTAAAAACCTCCATAATGCAGGAAAACATGGCCCATATAGGCACATTACAACTCAATTGTAAGAAAATAAAAATATCCAAAAGGCCCCTGGGCTCTGAGTCTTTGATAATATTTTGTTGGGATGCACTTCTTTCTGTAGCAGCAGCAATGGCACAGATATTCTAATACCTTTTACCAAACTTGCATTCTCTTATTAATTGCTAGAAGAATGAAACCTTACAGCCAATTAGAAGATGACTTTCTTATGCAGATTTCGGCTTACACACAGTGCTATAAGGCATTCCCTCCCAAAAACAAAACAACAGCAAACAAGAAAACAAACGAATAAAAACTGCTTGCAAAGAGTTTAATGAACATGGTGTGGAGCTAAAGAATGCGTGTTTAACAAGCTTTGTGATTGTTCTCTTTTGTTTTAGATCATGGCGCATTTCTTTATACTTTCCTACCAGGCTTCTCTGGATTTCCACTCTCTAGGCATTGATAATTATTTCTGCAAGAAGCATACAACCAACATTGTCAGATAAAGTAAGAAAGGAAAAAAGAAATGTAAACACATTAAGTAAAAATAGATATTAGGTACACACTATAATTATAGATATTATTTAGATGCGTGTAGACAACTAAGCTGGGGATTTATTATCTGGTAATTATATGGTTATTCTATTGTAAGTTCAGGAAATCTCTCTCTCTCTCTCTCTCTTTTTCTATATATAAATATATATATATATATATAGTGTGTGTGTGTGTGTGTGTGTGTATATATATATATATATATATGAATGAATGACTAACTAAAGAGTTCAGATGCAAAAGCCCTGCAATCTGAAATGTTCATCTAAAATGAGCTTTTTTTAAAAATCGGGCTTCTTGGTTCAATCATTTAATTCTTATGGCAATATATAGGTCATTTTTTATGCAATTAAAGAGAAATAGCTTAACAAAAATACAGGAGCCTGATAAAAATGCTTATTTTAGAAGAAAATTTCAGACAGCATCTGAACTCTTTAAATATATTACATAACACATTAGAAGTATCTATATCAAAAGGAAAAGATTCTGTTTTTTTTATGCATAAATACATAAAAACATACCTGCACGCATATTTCCCCTTTGTATGCAGGTATGTTTGCATATATAAAAACACACAAGAGCGAAACTACATCGCCTTTTCTTGTCTGGGGTAGACTAGACCATTTGCACATGAATTCAGCCCACAGGCCATTATAGTCCGTCTGCAGCCCCTGTCTGTCCATCGCTACGGTGCACTGGGTCTCAAAGATATCTAATTATTTACCAGAGGTCAGGGAGCAAGTGCCCTCAACAAATCCAAGAATAGGACTCTCTCCTATTAATCTCCATTCTGCCGATGATAGATACGAGAAAGGGAAGGAGTCACTCATGCCCGCTCCTGATTTACAGGGAAGCATCAATCTTGTCATCCGTTCGGCAAACAATAACTGTCAGAGGCAAGGAGGAGAGCGAAGGGGGGTTCAGCCTGACTACTGTATATGTGAACTCATCTGTAATGTTGCCTTTCCTCATTTCTTCATGATGGAATTGTTGGGGACACATCGCTTTTCCCACAATCCGGTTGACAGAAATAGGGTGAAGGTGGAGAAAAGTGAACCAAATTGCCCGCGTTTAGCCGAAGTCGACTTCCAGTCACCGGACGAGTGAGGGAAATAAAAGCGGATGGTGATAGAGTTACTAAATATTTGTCGGCAGTCAACTTCGGAAAATGAGCCTCTGGATATCTGATATGTTTATCAGACATAAACAGGGACATTTTAAGCGCCGGTTGTCCTCGAAACGATCTGCATAGGATGCGTCGGGTTTGTTATGAGGTGGATGGATCTATCAAAACAATAGTTTCCATACTCTCAAACAAGAGGCCATGTAACCTTTTCTACATGCTGCAGGATATACAAATGTCTTTCCTTCCTCACTATGTTGAAAGAGTTGTCTTTGTGTACTTGGAACATTTATTTGTGGGCACTGTAAGTCATAAAATAGTCCAATCCGGTCTTTATGTTGTGGAAGGAGCTGCTTTGAAGACTAGTGACAGGCATTTCCACCTCCGAGTTTCTATTAAATTCGGGGATTTTCTTTAGTGCATTGAGCATTGGGCGTAAATGAACAAACTACCAAGAACCCTCTGACCTCCTGAAAAGAATTCATCATTTGATTTTTTTGTTCGGAGACCGACTTTGTTGGGGGAAAGTGAGCAGATTTGTTTGGTTGCGCCAAAAACATTGTATATCTCTGTCCCTATAAGTATACCCGAGACGTTTGGGAAGACTGAATTATCGGACATAGTCATTGTATTTTACCCAGTTATTTTAATGCAATTCTATCATTGTCAAATCTCAGATGGGATTCTGCTTGCTTTTGCAGGGACGAATTCTCCTCCCGTTGAACGTCGGCTCCTTCTACACCAAACGGTCGCTCTCTGTGGAGATGTGGGACTCTATACAGTGAGTTTGTATGACATGATCTGTGTAAACTCTGTCGACAATAAGCTCAGAGTTATCAATCTTTTTCTCGTTTCAATAAGAACGTTACCAAGACCTTTCTCTTCAGGGTGAAATATAACTCCAGCTCTGCACGTCATCTGCACAGGCATATGTTATTGTAAATTGACATATTTATAAAATAAGCGCTCAACTTTTATTTTATTTCTCATCATGCGCTTGCAGAGGCGGACGAGGTGTTGAGTGTCATACGTGTAGCCTCACACTTTCCAAATTAGATGAAGTTCCGAGCTTCTGTTCATGGCTCGTCCTGTGAATGATATCTCAAAATGTGCAGCTTGTTGAGAAATCTGATTAAAGGTTTTGTCTGAAAAGGAAATTCAAAGTGCTACATTGTTGATCTGAACAATACATGGTCACAGCAGATAAAGTAAGATGGATTAGGAACATACATTATGAAACAACAGTGCAAGAAATGGCAGGCGACATAATTATGCATGACATTTTAAAGTAGACACACTGAGATCTTGTAATATGCAAATTTTTACAACTTAATTGTTTTTACAATATAATTTTACATGGGCCATATACATATAGATAACACTAAATACCCCGCATAGCAACTCTATCAAAACAAAACGTCAGACAACCAGATAAATAAAAACTTGCATTATTTTAGCTGTGCATGTGGCAACTGTGTTCAATTGCAATTTAAATCACACCCATCTTTATAATCAATGCGGTGCCTAATGACTGTGTCTAAGCGGGGTTACATCGCCCTCATCTGCATCACTAAGAGAGGATCAAAGGGTCCCAATCTTGTTTTCTATATAAATAAGGAGCTGGATTTGAGCACAAACACCCCTGTTTTCCAAGATATTGATGGTGGGTTGAATTAATGTGTCCTATAAGACAACACACCAAATCCCTGCAAAGCCTGGAACAGTCCACCCTCTTAGACACTTGACATTTGTTTTTCATCATGAACTTAAAGGTCACTAGCTGCCGGAGTGCCTGCCATCCTGTTTTGGTTTGCATTTGCATGAATTTTATTACCATTACTCTCTCTGGAAACTCCAATTGTTTGACTTTTTTATTAATCTGATGTTGCACATTTCCAAACAAACAAGATATTTAAAGAAGAAAAGCATACTTCCTTAAAAATAAGTAAAAAAAGCAGAAAATCGCTGCCTGATTGGTGCCTTATCTATCTGTCTGTCTCTCTATATTTTTTCTATAAATTATTTTTTATGACAAAATACAATATACATCATACAATTTGTTACAATTATATTAAACAGCAATTTAAACAAATATGTATCCGTGTATTTTTAAATAACTGTTACTTGCTTGTATAATATCTCTCTGTTATACAAAGGTAGGGCAAATCACTTGCTCTTCCAGCTGCAAAATGTGAGTAATTTCCCATGAACCCCTGCGGCCATATTCATTAACCTGCCTTTTGACTGGGCCAGTCAGATCTGAGTTCCAGTCATTAATATGCGTGACTCTATTAATGAGGCTTAACAACCCTCCACGCCTCTCCTTTGAGCAACTCGGTGATCTTCAGAGGCCGTGTGCCTGCGCTCAGGATATTCCCCGTCTCCTGTCAAATAGAAATCACTCAGTGCCTGCTCTTAAATTCAGGTAGAATAATGACCTAAATACCAGGTTAAACTCAAGTGAACTGCTAGATTGACATAATTACATGGTTTCTAATCCAGATTAATATTTAAAGATATTCTAAGGCTTTTCAGAAGGGCCTGGGAGATTTGTATTAAACCAGTGAGAGTAAAAAGGAGTGGGAAGGATGAATTAATCATTCAGAGCCAAGTGGATTTCTTTCTCGCATTTGTGTAGATTTTTTGGTTGTAAGAAGATTTTTGTATGTTCCTTCCCCTTCTATGACCACAAATAGACTAGTCAGGCTAATTTTTTTTTTTACATTAGACATAATATTTGTAAAAACCAGGTTAGTTTTCATGCATTCAGTTTTATTCAACATTTTTCTTATTACGTTTATCAGATGTGACAGTAAAGACTTTTACATGGTTACAAATCCTATTTTTTAAACTTCATATTATTCAATTAAATATATATATATATATATATATATATATGTATATAAAGAACTTTGAGCAGCAAATAGAAAACAGTTCTTTTAATTTGTAATAAAACTGGTTTTATCGTTGTCTTGTGTTCACTAAAACCTAATTGTTACAGAGATGTAGCTCTTCAACAAGTCCTCGACTGTGAGGAACGTTGATGGCCAACGAGTTCAGAATAATGGCTAAGGAGAGGATGCACAAACGGAATGACCACCTGCATTGATTTCCTCTCATCGGAGAGAACGTGACATGAATAATTCAGGCCCCATACTGTAAATGATGGCAGGCATTGCCTCAGAGGTCAGCAGGTACTGGAGAAATGAGCTGGGCCAATTCGAAGGACTCGCTAGCTGTCAGTTCATCCACCCCCATGGTGATTTTGTTATTAATTCCCACTTGTGACTGCATGGCGCTGTGACCGCCGAACACACAAACTATTTATACAGGTTAAGGAGATCAATTAGATACCGGCCCTCCAACTATGCCCTGCCATTCGAGGAGTCCAAGCTTAAAGCGCAGAAGATGGAGAAAGAGACGGATTCTTTCATGAGCAAATCTTTCGGTACTGTATATTTACGAGTGATGGATCCGAGCTGCAAAGGTCAATAAGTCAAAAGCAGTGGGTCATATATTCACGAAAAGTTTGATCAAACACATCAGGAAAAAAATAAAAAAGTAGTGAAGCTTAATATTTGCTCTGTCCTCTCTCAAGCAACTTCCTGTAAGCCATAGAGACGTCGGCTAAAGTTTGCTGGCTTTTAGAGTCAATATCCAGAACTCCGAGCATGACAGATAAGCCCACACTTTTGAGGGTTTTGGGTTATGTTGTGTCAGGCCATCTGTTATAACTGTGTTTTCCGCCTTATTGCTGAAGTGGTCAAGTCCAGCAGTGAATCATGCCAGTCTGCTGGGACATAAGCTCCCGTAATTTGTCATGTTTTATGTTCCTTGAGCATTCTTGGTCAGTCTGACTCTGCTATATGAGCATTTAATTTGACAAATCCATATTATGATTGATACACATAATGAGACCAGATATGTGTTTAATGTTTAACCGACTATTTCAGAAGATTGCTGTCATTACGGGGAAAACTGTGGCTTTATTCACATTTCGGAAAGACTTTCCACTTTTTGAAAGTTTCATTTCATATAAAGTCTAAGCAAATGAATGCCGTTTTGCGACTTTAGAGCCCCCTACAGTTAAGCATGAACTGTCGTAAATATATCACTGTCGTAATTTCAGTTTATTGCTGTGCACGTACATTTGTTGGTGCCATAAAGCATTCCGCCCTCTGGGGAGTTTCGTGTTCGCTTGCCAATCTAAGAGGTAAAGTTTAAATATCGTTAAAAGAGTCGCGTTTGTCGCTACCAAAGAGTGTGTTGTGGATGTTTGCTGTTGCTAAACTGGATATGTTATATTTTAGCAAGCTAGATTACGGTTGCAAAAGTATTTTTGGTAGTAGTTTACTTTCTAGTGCAAGAAAATCTGATATTCTGGTCTCTAGATATAACTCGGGTGTAAATATGTGGAAAAAAAATACTTACATTTCTTAACAAACTGTAATCTGAGGAATCCTTCATGTACTGTACATTGCACAAATGGTATGGGACGAGTTTGTTTTACTCTATCAATATAGTAGTAATGATTTCCTTAGCAGCTAATAAATAAAACATGTAATATATATATATGTCTGGTTTAATGTGTATGTTGTGTTTTTTGCGAGTTTTTCTCTGTGTTTTCATTTCTGACCCTAGAACTCACCTAAATAAATGCAGCCTTCCAGCGCTGTGAGTCCAGGACCCTCAGGAGCCCTGCAGAAGAGCGAGAGAGATGCACAGATAGAAAGAACCCTTCTGGAAATTAAAACTACCATAAGTATGTTCTGCTCCTCAAAGATTCAAAATAATAGGACTTTACCTGATATAAACAATGTAATCCAGTCACTAATCATTAAACACACATAAAAACATGCTAAATAGCGTAAAAATAACTATACTTAATACGTAATGTATTATTAACATCTTATTATTAATGTGTGTGTGTGTGTGTATGTTGACTTTATAATGAAATAAGAAATAGGAGAAAACAGAGATGCGTATCTTCAGTTTCATGATCAACGAAACAAGCAATGCTGGTTAGTAGTTCTTTACTGAATAAAGACTACTCTTAATTAGTTTCTCCCTAATGCTGGGATGCAGAAGTTCTTTTTATTGCATTACGATAAACAGCGGCTGTTGATGTGGCACATTTAGTTAAATAGCAGTTGGCAGCGCTGATTGAATGTGGACTTCCTCCAGTGATACAGTGATATTTGCTTTCCTAGCAGAGACAATGTCTGTACTAATCGTCTTCAGGACTGATCTCCATACTAACTAGCAGAATACATTTCAGTGCTCATAAATCAGCATTTCCAACAGCTCTTTAGTACAAGCATATTCCCACTCAGGCGATGACACTTTACAGAGAGACAGAAAGCGAGAGAGAGAAACTCTGGGCTCTGGCAAGCCGCACCATGTCAGTGACGGGCAGGGGAAGCACGCTGCCACCCTCTCTAAGATCTTTTTAAACTCCGCACGGATTCTCATGCCATCTGGACGGGCTGTGAGTGGCACAGATCGAGGAGGTTGCCAGCAGGCCTCCGAAGCGCAATATGGCCCTCCCTTTAATGAACTGCTAACTGTCCTCTCTTTAAATCGAAGTGACATTTTACCCTTTATCACTGGCATTTCTTAAGGCCTACGCACAGTCCCCTCATTTGCATTCCTTTATCTAGGAGAAATGTATATATGTCTGGTTTTAGCAGTGGTCTTTCTGCCTCTATATGATATGTGCAATGCTTTTTCATGTTTAATGCATATCTGTTTTGACAAGCACATCGATTCACTTGGTTTGTAATGCACGTGTTATCTAGGTTGCCCTGACCTTGTGTACATAGCTGTTGCACAGTTCAACCTAAATCACTATATATATATATATATATATATATATGTTTATATTTGTATATCATCTTTTTTACAAGACATTCTTTCAATATACAGTGGGTACGGAAAGTATTCAGTCCCCCTTACATTTTTCACTTTTTGTTAAATTGCAGCCATTTGCTAAAATAATTTTAGTATAATTTTTTTTCCCTCATTAATTTACACACAGCACCCCATATTGACAGAAAAAAAAAAAAAAAAATTGTTGACATTTTTGCAGATTTATTAAAAAAGAAAAGCTGACATAGCACATCCATCAGATGGACCCAGCCATGAGTCTTTTTGGGAAAGATGCAACAAGTTTTTCACACCTGGATTTGGGGATCCTCTGCCATTCCTCCTTG
>JAUCMU010000021.1:15401433-15422056 GCA_032275025.1 Enteromius treurensis
TCCTCTTGCTGTATCAAAATCTCACCTAGCTTTCCTCAGAGATGTTCCCAATAATGTGCTTTAAGTCAAGTCAAATTACATGTCATGATATAACTTTTTTATTACTATATCCTGAATTGCAGATTATTAGGCTATATATCATATGCTGAAGTACATTTCTGGAGTGTTAAAGATTAAAAGAAAAAATAACAATAACCGCACCGAACCGAACCGTGGGTTTTGTGAACCGTGCCACTCCTAGTGGACACGCAAACTGAGCCGAACTGAGCCATGCCGTAACAAGCTGTGCCGAGCCAAGTTGTACCACGCAGTGGAAAAGCGCTATAAGGGTATGAAAACATTCGCAATTTCGTTTGATTCAGACAGGTCACTGAATCGTTTGCTTCCGTTCCATTTTCTTTTGTGTCTTCTTATACTTAAACTGTCACAAACACACAGATTTAAGATAAAATCACACAAGTTACAAAAACAGTTGGTTATTTCCGTAAAGATAAAGATTTCATGTTTATATTCGATCTATGTGGCAGCAGTGTTAAAGACAGTAAAGAAATCAATAAATTCACTGCTTTTGTCTTTCTATGAAGTTAGGACTGTTTTGTGCTTAAACTTGGAAAAAGTTTGATTTTCACGATGTCACATTTAAGGTGGCGGTTCAAAGAAGTGAATCTAATCCATAGTAGGTCTATCCAGGCAAAAGTTAACTTGGAAAATGAACCAAATGGCATCAGTGACTTTCAATTTAGATTTAGTTAGAACAAAAACTGCGCAAACTGAAAAAGAAAGGGCAATCAATATTACTATTTCATTTGAAGCGTAGACATTATTCAAGCCGAGAAACAAATTTATTAGTGGAAAAAGCACTCCTGCAGCCAAGGGTGAAATCGATATGTACAAATATTTATCCCAAATAATTGTAAATGCAGTTAAATGGAAAATGATATGAGTTATGTGGCAGGAATTTATGCTGAAGGCAAACGTTCAAGATGTGGTGCTTCTCATCCAGTGTGCCACCCTCTTTGCACTTTTTTTTTTTCTAATGCTGGAGGCTCTTGTTTGAATTACATGACATCTGTTTGTGTCCTAAATCTGTAATGTAATATCAGTGTGAGTGGCAGGGGATCTTAAATCATACAACATACCTGCATCATAAGATGTGAGATTAAATCAAACGAGCATTTCTCTGTCTTCTCTTCACTCGGCATGTTGTTTTATTGTTTCTCTGTTCGTCGGCCATACAAAGGATTACAGCTGTAGGAATCCCCAAATTTATACATAGACGACAAACATCATGCTAACAAAGTATTAAATTTGTACAAAAATACTTTACAGCTCATAATACCTGTCCGTTAGAAATAAAAATACAATATTTTAGGGACATAACTGTGACATTGAATCATAAAATTATTGTATACTGGAAATGGACACCCACTATTTTAACTGGCAGTGCTTGACTTCACTAAATGTTTCCACAAATGGAACATTAAAATGACTTGTTTCACTTGACCGGAGTGTATTTGCAGTAACACACACAGGTCGAGGTCAAGGAAAGCATAATGAAAGTGACGACTTCGGAGCTTGAAAGCCGTAATTTAACATGTTGCGAATTGAGAAGCATGAGTTTGGGGAATGAACCCGTACCTGAAAGTTGATCTGAAATAAAACAACAACAAAAAAAACACCTTTTCATCATCGTCAAACGTTCTCCATCAAGTGGGCTTGATGAGGTTTTTGTTCGGTTCAGGAGTTGGACCACAATGTGCCATTTGAAAATAGTGAGTAGACAGGATCTTTGAGCACTGACAACGAGGGTGACGTCACTCAATCAAAAGCACAGTTTCACACAGGTGGGTGAGGGTCTTCATTGCCATTAGCAGCATAACTAATGGCATTTTTTTTCTTTACCAACATTATTTTTTTTTCCAAATAGTGTGATTTTTTTCCAAATCACAAATGTGATGTTTAGTGGTAGAATAAATCCATTCTCTCATGATTTGACACTTTGTTTTTGTTTTTTTTCTTTACAAATGGATTGAGTACCCTTTGGGCTTACACAGTCTGGGAAAAAAAATAGTCAGATGAGACATATAAAACCGTAACAGTACCATATACAAATTACCATAATGATTGATAACTATTTAAACAATGTGGGGAGGAATACAAAAGTCTTCTCAGGAATTTTTACTCATGGACATCAACCCCATGCTTGTGTTTTTGTCATAAGTGGATACTGCAAATTTAAGCAAATGAGATGAATTTGTTCGTCGTAATATTCTCATTTATCACAGACAGCGGAGTAAACAATATGCGAGTGCCTACTTGAACGCCTGTCGTTTTCATTTAGGAGATTGATGTTGGAATAAATAAGCTGTTCTATCCTTTGGGCCAATGATGGATTTCCTCAAAATGTGGGGCGAGAGTCTGGAGACCGCAGACCTACGGCGCTTA
Organism: Enteromius treurensis; assembly: GCA_032275025.1. Taxonomy (NCBI): domain Eukaryota; kingdom Metazoa; phylum Chordata; class Actinopteri; order Cypriniformes; family Cyprinidae; genus Enteromius; species Enteromius treurensis. Next base: position 15,403,879 of record JAUCMU010000021.1, read on the forward strand.
CCTAACAAAGTACAAAGAGTTTCCGAACCGAATGACCTTCTCCGTGCCATCAATCTGCTCTGGTACGCGGTCGATAGCGACCTCATGCTAACCAGCCATCGCTCAAAATCACACGCATCCCTTATAAATCATCCGCCTCTATTCATAAAAATAGACATCTGTCCAATTTCAAGATAAGGTGCCTTTGTGCCACCCTCTCCTTATACGAGCGACATTGGATTTCATATTTACGGTGATATAGTAGCGGACAGAGAACCGAAACATGGTGTTTTTCATGTAGCCAAGCGCTTGATTATTTTTTTTTTTGGACAGAAGTACTACAAAATAGTTCATTAAAAGGTCTCATGCATTAGGCTACAACCCACATTCAGTCACAATTGAAAAATGGCTACCGAATTCATTGTGCTGATTATTTTTTTTCCCCCACACACAGCTGTATCCTCTCTCACACCGAGTGAGAAAAGGAATCTGACCTTGGCATCAGATAGAAGGAAATACACGGACATACACTATACACACACACTTGTGTTTCAGTATCACAAAATAGGAGGATTGACAGTTGCGTTTCGAATGTGGAACTTTGACAGACTTCGTGGAGGCTTGCGAAATAATGTCTTGGGATACGCGCACACTCATTCAAACTCACACAAATACGGACAATCACAGAGTGGCCAGTCCGATATCATAAGTAAAAGTCTCAGTGTTGCTTTTATGCATTCTTTTTTTCGAGTCCTCCTTTAAAACTATTCTCGTTTATTGGCAATAAAAATTAAGGATGGCACTGTTTTAGTTTTTTTTTTTTTTTTTCTCGCCGCAATTTGGTTTTCCAAGAGGTCAGTGTGGTCTCCGCCGCCTTTTTCACAGGGTAAAAACACACCCAGCTTGTCAGGAAAGGACCTCTTAGTCATGGTGGTACATGCTCTGACTTAGGAAAGGGACTGGGTGTGTGCTATGGGACAACAAGCCCCTCTCGTTTTCCTCTACAAGAGAGAGCCGTTTTAGGGAGGGGAGGGTTTGCTTTAGCACCATGAGGAGGAGCGCTCCACTGCAGGCACCTGGGAGGAGTTCTGCTATAAAGTCTTGTTGGGGTCGCTGTCCTCTAGTCCCGCTAGCGCGGAGTTGTGGTGGCCCTGCTCCAGCCCTGCGGCGGGCTGGTCGAGAGGGTCCCCAGAGTCAGTCCAGTTCGCTGCCTCGTTATTGGACAACGGGTTCAGTTCTGAGGGCTGCGAGGAAACTGGGTTTCGGCTTATGACTAGATCCAGTTTGTTTCCGGACTCTGCTATAAGAGGAACCACCAAGCAGCAGTCAAAGTCTCTAGTCCGGACGTGGTTTATCTGTTGCACAAAAGCAAGCATAAATTTAGATATGATTTTAATGATGCAGAAAACACAAACAGAATTGCAAAATCTAGATATAACAAATGGAATTTATTATATAATGCAGAATGTTGGGGAATCTGGCACAGAGTTATGCGAAATGAAAGAGAATATGGCAAAAATTGGACGAATAATTTTAAAGTAGGGCTGTACAGATCATTAGATAGCTACACAAACTGTAAACGGCCACTCAACAAAAAGACTGCTATTTAAATATGAACTCTGGTTTTGATTGAATTGTAAAAGATGAATAAAATTGTTTAATTGAGTTTTTAAATTGAGCGTACTTCTTGTCCCATAATACCATGGGACTGCATAACATCAGCTCACCTGTAGCAGTCTATCGTATGGCTTGAGTCCTCCGATTTCAGCAGGGCCACCTGGACGGATATTATTTACATAAACCCCCTTCTCCAAGACTCCGTCAGACACGCTAAACCCAAAGTCCTCAAGGTCCGAGTCCTTCAAAAGGCTCACCTATGAATGTGAGGGCAGTTACACACATTAAACCTGCTGTGTTTATCAAGAAATACCAAAAAAAACCTGTATTCCCACCTTATGAAGCTCAACCGGGGTGGGCGACATGATGTCTTTGATCTCCTGTTTCATTCTCCTCATGGCGAAAGCTTTTCTGCCGACGTCGGTGGGCAGCGTGTTGCTGCGGTTGGCCTGTGTGTATTGTTGTTTGTTGCTGCCACGTTCCTGAAAGCTGGCCTGGCGGCCCAGATGGCTTCGGGTGGGCGCCGGATCGTGGTTTAGACTCAAAGAGCTGCCCGACATGATGGTGGCCTACAGGGAAAACCATGAGGAATGTAGCTGAGTATAAATAAATATAAGTGCTGTAAAGGTTATAGAGGTTATACATTCAAAACACACTTTTAAGTAAATAGTAGTTTTCAAAACTACTGTTCAAAAGTTTAGGATCATTATGTTGTTGTTGTTTTTTTTTTTACAAATTCTACTTTTATTCAGCAAGGATGCATTCAATTGTTCAAAAGTAACAAGTGAAGACATTTATATGGTTACAAAAGATTTCAATTTCAAATAAATGCTTCTCTTTTGAAGTTTCTAGTCATCAAAGAATCCTATAAACAAATATTAATATATTAAGATAGAAAAGTTTCTGTTTTACTGTATTTTTGATCAACTGAATGCAGCTTGCTGAACATAAGATACATAAGATGTAAATACACATTGGTATCTATATATGTGTCCTTTATATATATATATATATATATATATATGTACAGAAGTAGATACTGTACTTACACTATGTGAGTAGACAGGTGTTAAGGCGGCTTACTATAAAGTGGGACCAAATAATTCTTACCAACCCCAAACTTTTGAACGATAGTAACATTGACAGTGAAACACTCGTTATGTCAGTTAGAGTATAGATGGTGACAAAGCATTTCATTAACAGTTTGTGTTACATTTGTTTAGTATGTTACAAGAAGCAAAATGCTGATGGACAACGATACACAAACTTTTAGTAACATGCATTTTAACACATTAATGGGCGGTTTGAACCGCTTCGACTTTCACCATGGCAAGCCATGGCAATGATTATGAACGGTGGGCGTTTTTTTGTTTTTTTGTTTCTTGAAGTCCTTTGAAGATGATCTTCAAAAAGAACCTGGTTCTGGTTCGGCTTTTGCTGAGGACACTACTACACAAGACTGAAATGTTTCCACAACAATAAGCCTTGCTGCAGCTCTTCCATCATGCTTAGCATGAGCCCACATGCCTTCGTTCTCGCCAATCCACCGTCATTTGCTAGTTTGCGTGAATCTCACTCAAACTGCACGGAATGGGGATTCCAGGTTAATGACAGGTGACCACACAAAAGAGGAAACTCGTCTAAGCCGATGCATTTGTGGTAAGCAGCGTAAAAAAAAAAACATCTTTAAACCGCTGATCAGACATGTAAATCATGCACCTTGACACCACATTCAATCGATTCAGCATGTGAACAATGAAAACGTGTGACTTTCGAACAATGCTTTTCGGCCCGTTTCAAACTCAATAGTACATTCTACTGACACAAACCAGAGGCAAACACTTTCATCGAATCCAATTAGGGCCAAAGGGTACATTCAGCGGAAAAGGCTTTTGATTTGATCGTGTTTCCACAGACAAGTGGGATGGAGAGTGAAGAGCTTTCAAAGCGATCCCTAACGTTGAGTACTAAAAGCTTCTCTGTGCCGTCGGCTACTTTGCGTTTAACTCAAGGTAACCGATAAAATAAAGGAAAATCAATCTGTTTCATGAAACGTTTCAAGGCTGGCCACAAAGCATGTCAAATCCCAACAATGTGCGACGTGACAGAAGATATAATGTACTGAACAACACTGACAAAAATTTTTATGTAATTAACAGCAGGCTAAAACCATTTTTCCAGATATTCGTGTTGTTACTTTAATCATTAAACGGTCCCTTCCACGTGTTTTGTCTTTTATAGTATTTAAAGGGATAGTTCACACAGAAATGATTAGAATACTGTCATTATTTACAAAACTTCATGTTGTTCCAAACCCATATTTCTTCCACCTTAAAATGCATTTTTATTAGGGCCGGGACTCGATTAAAAAACCCCAAAACTAATTAATTAGAGGCTTTGTAATTAATTAATCTAAATTAATCACATTTTAATCGCATATAAATATTTGACCTGAGAACAGTGAGAAGTAAGTTTTTTCTTATGGATTTTTAGTATACCACTGAATAATGACTGAATACATGAGCTTAAGCAACAAATTATTGTTTTTCTTTGTTCAACCAAGTCCAACAGACCAATATTGTGCCGTGCGCGATTTAACATTGAGTTGTATATACTACACACAGCCGTTGTTTACACTGACAAGCTGTGCAAATCCACGCTGAAACGTTATAACACTTAAAGAATTGTTTCTTAGCTTCTGTCTTGTAATTTTTTTTCTCAAAATAAACTTCAAAATAAATAAATTAATTAAAAGTTTTATTTAAAAAAAAAAACAAAAAAAAACTCATCTTGTGTCTGGTTTTAATATTTATTTTAGAAAATAAATAAATGTAGATTTAAGTAAAATTATGTGTAAATGTTACAGTTGACTGCCATAATATCTTTTAAATGTAAGAATGGGATAAATAACACTGTAAGTGGTACATGATAAAGATTGTCTTTCCAAATAAATAAATTAAATTCTAAACCGACTTTTTTTCTAGTAAATTAAATGCAGCTGTTTTCACACATCTCTTTTTATGAGCTTTTCTTGAACATTTTGTGAGCCTTTTCACATTCAGCATGCAACTTTTCCGTTGGTTTTAAAATACAAATCAACATGTTGAGCTGATTCATTGTTGCTGAGGTAATTGTGATTCTTTTATAAATGCATACTAATGCAATGTATTGATTTCTGTGAAATGTTTGGGTTGGCAAGCAAGCACTTAGCAGCATCCAGAACCTCGGCATCATTTCGGCCACTTATTCGTGGTCAAGCACCACTTGAAATTTCTTCGAAAATCTACTTGTGAATCAGTCCTGATTGTGAGTTTCTCCACATCTGTGTCATCCTCACCACAGGAGCGTCTCCTCCACACCACCATCGCAGCCAGACAGCAGACTGACAGCGGGTAGTTACAAAGCGAGAAAGAAAGTGAAAGAGAGTGTTTCGCTTCTCCATCGTCTTAACTCCGCAACATCCATCCAGATGGTACATGAGAGACGGATACAGCAGGATGGTGACAGGAACACGGGAAGCTGTTGTTCTCTCTCACTCTCACAAACACACGACCCCACCGCAGAGGCCTGTTTGATTCGAGTACGTGCGCTACACATGAAAGAACGTGGCGGGACGTCCCGCAGCATAGGCGGGGAGCGTAAAAAGCCGAGACACGTCGCCCGTGTTGTGAAATCACACACCTTTCAAGCATCAAAGACAGGCGATATGTAAAATATTTGCCACGGTTGTTGTCCTCAAGACGAAGGTATCAGGCAGACAGCAGGTGAAGAGAGAAGTTGATGACATACCGCAAGGTTGCACGGTAGAGGGGCTTTGGTGCCAAAATGGCTTTTGGTGTTGCGGGCTTTGTGTTCATATTTGTGTGCACTGCGACAAACCGCAGACGAAACCCACTTAACAAACACAGAGGTGTTTAAAATGCCAATCTGGGCAAAAGCACATACAGGCCATTGAGCTGATATTACAAAGTAAATGTTAAATGTATTTTATTCACTTAATTGACTTAAATGAAAAAAAAAATCAATTGTCTTAAATAATATATATCATACATAACAACAGTTAAATAAAATATATAATGCATAACAACAGGTTACAAAATTATTTTTGGGGGAAAAACACCCAAAACTTTTATTTTAAACTATTATAATTATTTTATTTATGGCTTAATATTACTTTGTAGCCAAATGTATGTAGCATGAAATGAATGATAGTAAAATAATAAAAGAGGAATACATATTAACAATTAATGTGGAATTATCCTTGAAAAAAAAATTGTTAAAACTATATAAAAAAAATATATAATTAGCTCATTTCAGGTCCTTATTGATGTTGGTTGTGTATATAACCAATTTGTTTGGATTGGATTTAATACTTATTAGAAACATTTTTTAATTAACTTACTATTTAATTTTTCTGTGTAGTCAAGTGCATGAAAATAACCAAATCAATAGTTAGAATGATACCAAATAAATAAATAATATTAATTAATATATAGCCAACTTGTTTGGATTGGTTGATTCGGTTTTTGTTTTAGTTTTTCCTCTCTATTTATTAGTATATCGTAAAAATAATAATATACAATTTTCCCTAAAAAAATTATTAATGAAAAAGGGTTCTGGTCATCCGACCAATGGAAGAAGAGTGGAGTGTTAAGGAAACCTGTTTGCAAACAATCATTATTTTTGCAGTTCTGTTTGCAGACGGCAGCGGCGCAGAAACTTCAGCTGTAACTAACGGTCCGTCAAACACGAAGTAAAATGAAGCGTTCCATCACAATATTTGAGGTCAATCACCACTTACCGTGCCAACCTGCATGAAAGGAAACAATTAAAATGCTATTTCCCGCTAAAATGCTGTAATGTCAGGTTATTGATGACATATGAACATTAATAACGGAGGCCCCTGACAGGTTGGAGGCAAATAAGAATAACTCTCAGTTTGCAGATGATTGTGAAAGCCTCCTGGGCGTTTCAGAGGAGGATAATGCTTTTTCATTGCCAGCGTGGGCTGAAATGGAAGCTGCCAAACATCAGACTCATGAAGCAGATTTCCAAAATGAGAACGGCCCTCTCCGAGAGTAATTTCACCCTCTGAGACGCCACTTCGCATCCGGAACGTTCCGCGCTCTAATGACTGACAGGTGTACATCTCCGGTTTCATTATGTGTAATAACTACAAAACGGCACTTGATATTATGAATATATTGTATGGAAATGCGCAATCAAATTCAGCTGCTCCGCAGCGCCTCCTGGGAATTCCTGATGATAAAATTTATTTCATGTGACAATTCGGAGTAAACACCCGGAATTTGATCAAACAGAGATGGAAAAGTCTGCCCGTGCCCTTCGCAAAACATCTCACTTGACTTTGCAGTCATTTGTTCGCAGCATTGGTCTTGATCAGTTTGCTTTATTCCGCACATAATCAAGACAGTAAGTCACATCTGACAGCTACAGTTCGGCGGGACGTCGGCCCCGGAACGGCAAGATGAATCACGCCCGTGCACCTCCCTGCTTTAATATCTCACGTTTAAGGTCTTGAAGCAATTTTTGGGCTAATATTCGAGCTGTCAAATTCTGCCAACTGTACGGGCGCATGCATATGGAGGGTGTTTGTAATGATGAACTGTGTGGCGGTTGACACTTTGTTGGGCCACAAATTACCTCAGTTCTAGACATCATTACCCTTCGCCGACCGCCTGGATGTATTTATACGTCCTTGCTCTGGCGGTTAGCGAGCGGCGTGTACCCCGCGAATCCGAAAACATCAATTCAAAGCAAATATGTGTCTTTGTGTTGCGTGTGCGTTTTGACATAATGAGCGAGGTGGGGGGAAAATGATCGCGCATTACGCAGGCCCTGCTTTGGCAGAAAACGCTCTATGCCTTTAAGCAACTCATGAAAAATGAAAGAGATTTGTCTGTCATCAACATGCGCGCATTCTGACCTTGACTCCAGACGGGACTTACGGGGCTTCTGAATTTTTTACGGCAGAAGGTAGAACTCCGTGAGGTATTGGAGGGAAAACAACAGTCGCGTTGAGATGGCGAGAGAAATGGTTTAGAAAACTGCTGTAATTAATTTGGAGCAACACGCGTTTCGCGGTTCTCTGGAATGCAAGCAGCTAACCTCATGTTTTTTTCTTTCTCTTTACTGCAGCTATGTTCTTTCTCGCCCCGCTTTCATCCTTTTGTTGTTTGTATTGTGGAATTGCTAATGTTGAGAAACACAAAGCCTGTGAGGAAGACTCCAGCAAAAGAAAAAAAAGAAAACCTCTTTCAAAACAAAGTCACAAGATCACAAATCCTGAAATTCTGACTATGGGGACACCAGGGAAACAAAATCAGGTCAGCAATCAGCACTAATGGGGACAGGCCTTCTGTCGGGCCGTGCGGGGTGGTGCGGGTCATTTAGGAGGGAGTGGGCGTAAATGGCGGAGGGAGATCCGAGGAAAGCTGGATGCTGGGAGAGCCCGCGGGGTATTGTAAGAAGCGGGGGGCCTGAAGTGGCGAGGTAGGGGCCCGTTCTGCCTCTTTCTTTCCCTAACCCCCCTCTGACGAGGTCACGGCGAGAGAAGGGGAGAGTAATTCAATCCCCGGGCTTTTTCGGTGCAAGGCCAGCGCTCTTACTGACAACACCCTGAAATTAGAAGCAAACCAGCCCGCTGGAGTGTGTGAGACTTCAGGGGCTAGAAAAGCAGCTCTGCTTTTCCCATGCTGCTACGCTGTCTGTCCGAAACATCATCGCGCAATCATCGCAATGATAAGCAGATGATAGAGCTGAGTAATCTCACATGCCATCAATGACAAGAACCTGATGCGTCTGATATGATTTTAATGTGTGCCATGTGTGACCGAATCTTTCAGAAAACATGTTGCTCATGTAATCAGCGCGATTCATTATATTCTGCATATTTTACATGTTTGAATATCATGAAATCCTGCATGTATAAATTCTGTGATTCAGCTTATATATAGAATGCATGTATTTTAATATGTATATGTCTATATCTGTATGTGACAAATATTCATACATACTTTTTATGTATTCATTAATTCTATATGTAAAATTAGGCTTATTTTAGGAGCATTATTTGAACAATTGTATGACACGTAGAGGAATTAAATTAACCTTTTTTGTAATAGTTGTGCTAACCCTTCATTTTGATGATAATAGAATGCATATAGTTTTTCATATAAATAATGTAGAGTAAGCTAAAAATGAGAGTACAACTTTATAACTTTATCTGATTTTATGCATTTGACACTTTGACATACGTATGTAGCAGGTTTTAAACTGCTCTCCTTTGTTGTTTTGTTGTCGTACACATACACAGGGAAGAGACCCAGTGGCCTTTGTGTTTCCATATTTACATCTATAAAGTTTAATATAGCAGAAATAACTCGAGTCGTGGCAGTTATAACCCAACATAACTCAGCTTTTGTGAGGGGTTCTCAGACATCCCACCCTAATGGTTAATATATCATTAATATGGTGTTGTATGTGCTCACTGTCTGTGGAGTTGTACACAAACCGCAACCTCCATAAAACCGATGAGACACTTCTGTACAGCTGAATCCAGATAGATAAATATATCCCAGAGTAAATGAACATCATCAAAAGATGATTAAGCTACTGCCTTTTCAGGCTTTCGTTCTTATGAATGTGATCAGAATTCATTTTTGCGAACAGAAGATCACGCTGGTACGTCGTACATCTTGCTCAAATTAATGCTATCCAGTCTTGTAATCACTGGCTGGGAAATCATGTTAAATGAAGAGTAAAATTAAACATTATTAGATGAATTGTAAATCGAATTGAGTATTATTTTTGGTGTCACATCATATTAGTTGAGACGCCGGGAAGCCCTGCGATAAATAAGCACATGTAGACGCTCAAGCGTTTGGACTTTATTTGCATGTAAATTCCAGCTAGCGGCTCTGGTGTGTCTGCTGCGTGGCTGTTACTGGGGTTGGTGTTAGTAAGGATTGGGGTGAATTGGTGGATTCAGGCGTGTGTTACACACGATGAGCTTGACTGACTGAGCAAAAGATGCCCTTCCCCGCCTCCCTACAGTTCACAGGCATTACCATCTTAATATGGAGGTTGATTTTGCCCCCAGGCTGAGGAAAGAGGGGCAGCGAGGCGGTAGGGCAGGTGTGCTTATGTGGGGAAAAAGAGAATTGACCCCATCCCATTAAAGAACATGAGATATAAAGGGCCAGGACGAGTCCTGAAGTCCTCAGGCACATGCACGTGTGTGTTTCTACTACACTGACAACTTAGATTCACCCGACTCACCATTTGCAAGCCATTTTACTTCTGTTTCAGAGAAAAAAAGAAATGAAATGTATGCATTTACCAAAAGCATCTTGCGTTGCTTTGTTGGTGTTACTAGTGCCATGTTATTTGGTCTTTTTTTTTTTTTTTAGCAATTTATTCAATAATTTCGTATCAGAATGGAGCCAGACTTGATTGTTTTGAGTTTGCTGAAATTCAGTACATCAAAGCATAATGCAGTGATAGCTTACTGTATGTGGCCTAGGTCAAAAAAATAAATAAAACAAAAGTGGCCCTGCAGAAAAGTAAAATTGTGTCACAGATGAGCATAAAAATGGAATTAAATAATATTGATTGATTATGTGATACAACACAAAACAGCAATATATATATATATATATATATATATATATATATATTTTTTTTTTTTTGCAATATTATTATTATATTAACAATTTATTTATTCAGCTTGACATAATGTGACACACATCAAAATAGAAAACATACAGATCTGTATATTTTATATGTTTATTTTATTATTTGTATTTTATTTGCGTGTTTTATCAAATATTTTATATATTTGTGGTACATCATCAGGCACTAAGGATTTATTTTTGTATTTATTTATTTAATAAATGTTTTATTGTTGAATGTGTTATTATTATCATTTTTATTTATAAAATGTTTTGTTTTATTCATTTTTTTAGAATTTTTTTTGTATAATTATATTTCAGAAACGGGGCTTACCTTCAGCCAGGACTAGGCATTAGTTAAATTAAAAAGTTAAAGATATTTAAGCAACTTTTACAAAAATGCCTATAAATATTATAGTGGTGCATCTTAACACAGAACAATGACACTAACATCTTATGTCAGAGCAAGATATTTTCATCTGAGACAGCTCAAACATGCAATTTAGTCTGGGACTAGCGTAAGCCTTGTCTGTGAAACTGGGGGATAGTGCGTAGAAGTATAAAAATATATTTTATAAAAAATGTATAATTTATTAATTCATTTATGCAGCAAAAGTGCAAGAAAACTCATTTTTTAGCTTGTTTTAACATCTTTGGTCAAAATACTGGCTATTAATTGCTGATGTTGTTTAGTGAAAGCAGTGCCACTATTTTAATGAATATTACAAAGACATATAGTTATGAAGTAAGTACAGACGCTTTGATAACAGTGACACAAACAAAAAATATTTAACAGTATTTACGGTACATGTAATTTGAGTTCTGTTCTTCTGAGACCTTCCAAGCCCAGCGAGGGGTCTCACTCTCCACAGAGAAGGGGGAGACAGCTAATTTCCCACCCTCTCTAAAAGTGATCCAGGTTTGAGAAGGACGCATTGTCATTCCTCTCTTAAGTGAATAATAGCCCTTCTCTCTTGGCGTTAGAAATTTGGGGAGTGATCGTCTAATCGCTCTGTACTGCCGGCTGATGGATCAGCACGCTGAGCTGAGAGCTTGTCAATAGTAGCTCGGTAATTAACAGAGTGGCATGGAGCAGGAGGGAGATCAGACAGCCGGATTAGTTCTGCCAGGTTCTCCTCAGCAGTCGATACACATAGAGACAGAAACTCCAAGTGCCCCAAGACTCATTAACATACCTACACCAGATAGCACCTTCAAATTAGCTCGACGATATCTCTCTTTTCTGCCGTACGTGCGTTGCGACGTCTGATCAAAGATTCAGCTCTCTACACACAGGTGAGGAAGTTCAATAGGCTTGAATTACTTAAGGTTAGAGTTTTGAACAGTCTGTGAAGTCCAAGTATAAAATTTGACATGCATTGTTGAGGAATGGATTACTTTTTACAACCAGATGTGAATTTTGCTGTGAAATGCTGGCTGTCCTTCCTGGAAACTGTACAAAAATTTAAGTGGTTTGACTTTTTAATCTCATTCTGTAGTTTTAATTTACCATGTGATAATTTCCCTTTAGGACTTAAGTATGTCATACTTCTGACTTTTTAATCTTTTTTTTTTCCTTATGTGCCATAAATGGGCTTCTATACAGCAGCGTGCTATGACTTCCAATGACCATTTCATCGGTTCAAGTCTCAGTAAATGAATGAATATAAAAATGCATAGTCTGATTGCAATGCAGTTTACTTTTGATAAATGCATATTTGTAAATTATACTCAAAAGAGCAGCCAGGATATGGTTTAACACGTCACGTGTTCCACAGAAGAAAGAAAGCCATATGGTTTTGGAATGACCTGATGGTGAGTAAATGACTTTCATTTCACACAGTTTTCATTTTTGCATGAATTATTTCTTTAAGCATTTAGAATATGACCATATTTAGCAACAGCACGTTACGACTTCTCTCAGAACAGGTTAAATTATACTTTGAACTATATAAACCAACCACCAGCACATGCTTGCTGAATCGGAAGAAAATGTTAAAATGAAATGTACTGACAATAAATTGTTTTTTTTGCATATTTCAATGTAAATATAAGCTGGTATACTCCTAAAAGTTGACTTTAGTTACAAGCAAATGACTAACACAGTATATACAGTCTGTACTGTGACATGCAAAACAACCATTTATTCAAGTAGACGTTACATTTCGGTTGTATTGCATTGTATTCAGAAGCTTGAAATGTAATACATCTAAATAAATGACAATATACATACATGGCAAGCTTGCACTAGACTTTTTGGACTCTCAAGAAATGTAAAACACAAAAATAACCAAACCTTCAACTCCCCATAAAACCTCTTCACACATTTTTGCACTGACAATAAATCACTTATATATACATTATACAACCACCAGGCCAGGAAACCACACATTTCTCCATCAAAACATAAATGGCGAGAAGAAAGGTCTGTTTTAGTTTTATATATCATATTTCTGTAGTGCTTTCAATGAGGTGACCATATAAAAACAGAACGGACTTCAATGGAACTTCCCCAATATCCGCTTGGCTCAAATATCGCATTTGTTGCCAAATGATCAAACGTCATGGTGGAACTTTTGACAGTCGGGCCTGAGAGCTTCATAAATACGAGAGAACGAGAGTGAAACGACTCTGGCCTGGGATCGGTCTTTGACAGTCAGCTCATTAGAGCAGAACTCGACGCTGGACAGTCTGAACGGTGCTTAAAACACTGAAACAGCCATTCACCATTCAGCCTGCCGCTCGAACAGCTAACAGCTCGACCCAGCAGGCGTCTGCGCTTTTACAACATCGCCATTATGAAGTGGAACAGGTCAGTACGTGAATGGGTGAGAAGCCGCTTTCAGCGCCGCTGCATATTACATGCTTAACCTATCATACACAATTACTGTTTAGAAAAGGGCTGCTTGACCTTTAACAAGAGAAAGAGAGCTCATGCGCTCACGCCATCCAGCCCTGACTACTTTAACAGAGTACAGCGCAGGACGTCGTGGGTCACGTTCTGCAGAAAACAGCCTGGCGGAGGAAATCACGACACCGCTGCTTTTAATAACGGGGCTTTCCTGTTTCTGACCATATAGGGCGTGTGAGACGTGAATGTTAAACTTATACGACTGGTAGCGACGGTGAATCAATACGAAGCTTAAATTTGAAGGGAAATTTATAGATTGAGAGCCACAAAACTGTATTTTAACAGGCAGGAACGTTAAAGAGACCATTGATGATCGCCATGAAAGACCCAAACGAAATCATAATTGGACTTTTTTTGGATTTATGTTCATATCTGTTCCTGGTATACTCCTAAAAGTTGAAATGAGTGTTTATAAGCAAATCATGAAGTTACAACAGTCTGTAACATTGAACCAGTTATACAATAATAGACTTTACATTGTTTGGAAACAATAAATGCATTTAAATAATATAGAGAGCATCAATGACGCCAATTGTTTTAGCAGCGTTGGTTCTGGAAGTTTTTTTATTTATTTATACATACACAGTATATATATATATATATTTTTTTTTTTTATAAGGATTTTTAATGTCTTTGTTAAAGCTGTATAAGCCTTTAACCAAACTAACCTACTATGAGGAGAATCGCAACATAACAAACTTTTATTTAAAGTAAAAAAGTATTTGAAAATCAGACAAAAAAAGGCAAAGCAACAAAATGATATACTTAAAAAGTTAGTTTACCCAAAAATGAAAATTCACCCTCATGTTGTTCAAACCCATAAGGCCTGCGTTCATCTTCGCACCACAAATAAGAATATTTTTGATTAAATCCAAGAGCTTTTAGACCCTCCATAGACAGCAACACAACTGCAGTGTTCAGTAAAATAACCCATGTGACGTCAGTGGATCATCTGTAATTGTGTGTGAAGAAAACAATAATCAACAATTCTTCTCCTCATTCTTTCTGAAACAGTACAATAATACAAAAATGTACATTTATTTATTTTTTTAATATAGGTGGTGTAATTACGGCTTTCACCAGCAGGGGCTAATGGACAGTGCTAACCAGCTAAACCTCAACCTTTTGACCTGCATCTGACTAGCAACAACAAGTAGCAGCTGTTGTCAAAAGAATGTTTAACAAAAAGGTTCGTTCTTCCATATGCTCCACCACAACATCCTGTTCCAATAGGAAGTATGTAAACACAGCAGAGAAAACGTCTCATCAAGTAATTTCATGTGGCCTATCTAAAGTGTGTGAAATATTGAATAGAACGGATGCAAACTCATTCATTTCGATAACACCTGTGAGGTGAGAAATTATTCGTTCTTTTAATTCCGTCTGAACCTCATTAACTGATAATGAACGCACATACAAAGCAGGACAATATCACAGCAGTGGCTTACAGTTTTCTGAACTTATCCAGAACAAGCGCGTAAGTGCTCCTTTTTCCTTTAATGATGCACCCGTGTACTTTGGATTGATTTGACCCCACAAAAGAACACACACAAAAAAAATCATGCCGAATTTTGATTGCTTCACTTGAAACAATGAGAGAACATGCAAACACTCAGTGGAGCTAAACGCTTAGCGTCTGCATGTTTAACAGTCTGGGACGACTTTGTAATTGGCTCATTTTAGATATCAGACCCCCATGTAATAAAAGGTCCTGAGATTCATGGATGAATAGTAACATTTGTCCTGAGGGCAGTTGGTTTTTATTCCCATTTGGGAATGTCACTGGGCCACAATAACAACGCATACATATGTAAACATGCTAAAAAAAAAACAATGAATATCAATAAATATCAGCATAGTGATATGTGGCCCGACAAGTGCTGTTTTTTTATCTTCATTTAGATTATAATTTTTAAAAGAAATTGTAATCAAAAAATAGCAGTACGGGTAAATCATGACGAGTGAAGACAATATTTGAATGGAGCAAGAAGAAATGCTTGTTTTTATGTCCACATTTAAATATATATTTATTTAAAAAGAATTATCACAATAAAGTGAATACAGAGGAGAATTTGTTTATTCATTTACATTTCACACACTTTAATTATTTAATTTTAATTTCATTTCATCATTAGATTTCTCCTGCTGTCTAAAGCCTAAAAAAATAACATCAGAGAGAGAAAAAAAATTTCAAGCAAGTCCCTTCCTTAATGACATCATCATCCAGGAAGTGACATGACTGAATGGAAAACACCTGCATAGTAAGCATTACCAATAATTTGATGAATCCTGTGGTATTAAGTGTTATGGAAGCGGACGGTACACAGGAGGTAAGTATAATATGATGGTTTATTTCACAGTAACAATGGATGAAGACAATGATCAAGGTGAGTATCAGAGAACTGGTTGTTTTTGTCGTGGATAAATGCAGAGCAGTGACACAATCTTTCTAATTACAGATCCGTTGGAGACAAACACACACCAC
Organism: Enteromius treurensis; assembly: GCA_032275025.1. Taxonomy (NCBI): domain Eukaryota; kingdom Metazoa; phylum Chordata; class Actinopteri; order Cypriniformes; family Cyprinidae; genus Enteromius; species Enteromius treurensis. Next base: position 15,419,564 of record JAUCMU010000021.1, read on the forward strand.
ATACACGGAGAGACACTAGAACGGAGGAGATCAAGGAGGTAAGTACAGGATAAGTAAGTATAAAGAGTTTAGTCCACTTGGTCGAAACGAGCTCGGATGCTGACTGTGGAGTGGTGTGTGGATTTATGGTGCTGTGGATGAGTTGGTGACGGTGGTTAGAACTCCGGGGAGAGTGTGCGTTGTGATTGGGTGCGTGCAGAGACATTAAATCATTTATCAAAAAAATAAATAAACAAATAATGTCAATGAGATAATATTTAAATTTAAAAGAGATAGATTGAAATGGTTTATTAACTCTCAGTCAATTAATAAATTAATAAAATATTAGCACTTGAGTTTAATCGCAGCATATTGTTTGTTTTAAAATTCTACTGCACTCTTTTTATGCCAGTGCTTCTTTAATTATGATTCTTATTATATTTAAGTTACAGTTTCAACACTTCTGTAACTGTGGGCCAGGCGAATCTGTTACCCCTCGCTTCAGACATACAATATTCAGGAATACTTAACATCTGTCAAGAGCCGGTGGTAATATTATTATTGCTCTAAAAACATTAGCCCACAGTGAATTTGCTGCATTATTAGTTCGACTGAGCTGAAAATGCGGAATCGTCCCCGTTTGAGAGGCTGGATGGTTTCACCCAATCTGAATAAATAAATGATGTCTCTTTCCTAATGGACATGCCTACTTAAACATCGCATCCATTATTAATCCAACAGAGTCTCTGACAGATGAGCTACAATAACGTCCCTGCCCGTTCCCGTTCGGCCCGTTATCGACTCGAGCGCGCAGATAAACGAGCTTTACCTATCCGAACCCGAACGAAAGCCCTATAGATGAGGGCACGGCTAAGCCTGATTTAATGGGCAGTGTTTTAAAGGAAGAACTGCTGACCAGAAATGTTCAATATTCCACCCTCCGCTCCCGTATGCGCACCTTACCCCGAGCCCGGCTGAAATGTGGCTTTAATTAGCGAGAAAAAGTCCTATCAAAGCTAGTTTTCCATTAAATATTCAGCTTTCTTTTCCGAGTAGATCAAGAGGGCTTAAACAGAAGCTATTCTTGACTTTAAATAGCCTCAAAAAATACGTGCGAGATCTGTGGGGATAAAATTGCACCTTGTTAGGTTATAACCTAACTCTCTTATTTGCCTTCGCCGAGCTTTTTAATGGGCCTAACCGCGGCGGAGGAGGGCTCCGGCGCACAGATACGCTATTAGCCTTGTCACTCGTTTAATAATGACGGTTTATGAGCCATCTCCTTTACATATTTACTGTCCTTAGCCACACAGACTAGCATATGGCCATTTACAATGTCCTGCATTGCTCCGCTGGGGATTCCTGGACGTGGCTCCATTTGGTTATATACAAAACTCCTCCCTCCGGGGACGGCATTAGGCGTGACCTTTCACCTCTCCAAATACCCTGTGGTTTATGTGCTCTAATAACATGTGGCAAATATTTACCAGCCCGCGTTTTGATATATTGGCGCACCGCTGTGAATATTAGAAGATATTTTCTGCTCAATCGGGTTCCGATGTCAAGGTAGACGCGCACCCTGGAGAAAATACAGTGCAGTGCACAATGCGCCGCCTGTGCTTTCTCTCTCTTTTCAGAGCCCGGCTGCTGGCTTACATAATCAGAGTGAATGGAGGCAGATTAGTGAGCGTGCATATACATTTGAAAAGTTGCGTGTCCCCAGCGCATGTAGGCTGTGCAGGCCGCTGTTATTTGGTTCTCACCGGAGGCTCCGGCTCTTTAGGAGGACAAGAGAGTGTGTGAACACTTCAGGCGGTAGATTTAAAGCTGTAAATGGATTATTTCTTGGATATTAACCACCCTGAACAGCCAGATGGCTTCCGGGAGCCTTCCAAAGGCAAAAACACACACACACACACACACAAACGCATAGGCGCCCACCAAGATACCTGAGTCTTTTAATCCTCTGCAGCGCAGTCTATAGCAGTGCTTCTCAACGGATGCGTCGAGAGATAGAAACAGGGCGCAGGTCACTGACAATCATGCTTATAATACATCTGACCGTAATTAGGATAGCAGTAAATAAATTTGTGTGTATATTGGAAATAATATCTTAAAATATATTGCATTTAAATTGTTAGTTTAATTTTTTTATTTTATTTATTTTTATTTTTTAAGTGTCCTAGTCTCAAGGATGCCTTTATTTGATGAAAATACAGAAAAACAGGAATATTATTTCCTTATAATAACTGTACTCTATTACTCTATTTTTTTTTTATTATACTTCAGAAATCATATAGACTTGTTGCTTATGAAACATTTCTTATCAATGCTAAATACAGTTGTTTTGCTTACTATTTTTGAAGATTTAAATCAAGATGTATATATAAGTTATTATTATTTTTTTTTTGTTGATAAGTATTTTTTTTTTTTTTATTATTATCTATCTATCTATCTATCTATCTATCTATCTATCTATCTATCTATCTATCTATCTATCTATCTATCTATCTA
>JAUCMU010000021.1:15423587-15443547 GCA_032275025.1 Enteromius treurensis
ACTTATTAATAGTTAGTAAGGTAGTTGTTAAGTTTAGGGATTCATGTAATGTAGAATAGGGCATTAATATGTGCTTAAATAACACTTATAACTAATAGGTGTAACCATACAATAATGTGTTACCGTGTTGACAATAAATACATTTATGAATAAAAAAAATAATAATACATTATAAGCATCGGTTCACATAAGTAAAAATAATTATGAGAAAAAGCTTATAATTAATCATTATTATTTAAAACGTTTGCAAAAGCCACATGGTTTGATGATTATATAATGTAATATCTTACATAATTTACTAAAAATCAAATAATAATGATCAAAGTTAGATTTTATTGAAATCATTGTGTGTTTTTGTCGTGATCTTTAGTTTTAATTATTTTACGAAGCCAAACAAAACTTATTTTTTTCTGTCGGGGGGGTAAAGGTGAGCTTTCTTATCACTTATTTCAGTTAACTTACTGTTTTTATGGTTTTAGTTGAAGTTAATCATAAAAAACCCTGTTTCAGTGTCTCATGATCCTTCAGAAATCTTTCTAATATGTAGATCTGATTCTCAAGAAGAATTCTTATTAATGTTCCCAGTACTTTTTGAGGTCAGCGTAGGTTATTCTATTTAGTATACTAATTTAATACTCAATTTGATTTCACTGTATTATCTTGGGCCTCCTAGTATTTGTGTGCTAATGATATGAATATGGTATATGCAGGTGTAATATTGTGCTTTGTGAAACATAAACCTTGTTCACGGGAGATAAAATCCCTCTAGATGCCTTCACCGACGTAGTAAAGTTCGCACGGATTTGCATGTCTCCATGTTTCTTCCAATGGGGAGGCCCGATAAGTAAATGTTCTCCATGCGTTTGTCACATGATTAACCTACATGCGAAGCTAACAACGGCATGATGTGGCTTCCCGTTCATCTGCATGTCCTCCCCACTCACTGCCTACTTAACTTGCAAATTCTTCTGAACTGTAACCTACTGTCTTATGGCCGTTGATTCTACACGTCCCTGTAGATGGGCTGTCATCAGAGGAGTGTGCGCGTGTAAGCAGCGGCTCCGCACGCCACGTAATTGTGCGAGGAACTGTGAGGAATTCGGAGGCAGTTGTGACTCTGACTGGTGATGCATTTCCTGTCCTCCCACTTTCTCTTTTTTCACCACGTACAGAAGCTTCGCACATGATCCGATCAGGGAGATGGAAACACTGCTGTGAATGATTTTGCATAGCATTTCGCCAACTACTGCAGTGAAAAATCCTGTTTTATTTACTAACCAACAGGTTACCCAGGGACTGCACTGATAAAAGTGCTGTAAAAAAAAAAAGATCATTTAAAGGAACAGTTCACCCAAAAATAAAAAGGCTGAAAATTGGTGAAAATGTTCTTAGGCTTAAGCAGTGTTCTTGTTGAACGTCTTGTCTCTTTGCAGTACATCATCACTCACTACATGAAACCGTTTTAAAAATAGAAATTCTGAAAATCGCACAAATGTGCTGCTTAATCATGTTTAATAAGGCTACTGAATTCTGACAGGCATGGCGCTTTTTTTTTTCCATGTTTAACACTTTTTACCGTTCACACTAAATGCGGGCGTAAAAGAGTTTCAACTCTTTTCAAATATAATTGCAATTAAGGGGTGTTCACAGCAGAACCTTGCTGTATTTAACCTTGAAAAGACTTCCTCCACAATAATCAGCTTTTTAACAGCTAATGACTCCGATGTAAGTTCACACTGTGCAGGCAGGGCTGTGAACAGTCCTGTTCATTAGAGATGTTAACCACTTGGGTTTCATCTATAAGGACTTAATAAGACCAGCGCTCTGGTTACAGACATTTAGGTGACAGATTACATGTAGCTCTTGTTATCACGTTTGATCTACATGGCAAACCTGTCACAATTAGTTCTGTCTATGATCGCATGTAGCGTCTTTTTAATGAAACTTTCATTTTTGCCACTTGAAGTCAACATGACATAAATAGTTGAGTAATTGCTTTGTCAGTGCATGCGTCCTGTCTTATTGTGCACAAATAATATGTACGAGTTATACAATCTTTTAACTTAGAGACTACTTCAAAAAATCTAGTAACATTCAAATGCATTTTTTCAATAGTTTTTTTTTAAATAGAATATTTTTAAAATATTTGTCTAAAAACATTTTTACTTATGTTGTTTCAGACAAATTGCATTTTTTATTAATGTGAATGACACTGTTGTTTTTTCATTATTATTATTTATTTATTTATTCATTTTTTAATTCCCAACATGATTTTTGACAGAATATGGAAAGTTTAACGGTGAATAACTGTTTACTGTTAAAGAACTGTAAATAAGAAAATACAATGGGTTGTTAGTTTCTTTTCATGCTGGCTTTATTACAGTATTCTAACAGAAAAAAATAATTTTTCATTAATTTAGTTATTTTTATTATTATTTTTTTTCTTATATAAAATTTTAACTAAAATAATTTCAAATCACGTGAGCCAATAAGCTATTCATAACAAAACATAGATAACATACAGTAACAAACACGTAAACATAACAGATGTTTAATGATGTGCCAAATGTTAACAGTCAGGCCAATTCAGCGCTCATGCCGTTCTACTACGAAGCCATGCTGTTGTAATAAAATGAAGTACATTTCTTAGTAAATTTGGACTCTTCTAACCATAAAACAATTTTCGGCTTTGAGACAATCTATTTTAAATGAGTCTTTCCCCACAGGACACCCCCGTCATGTCCTGTGGGCCAAGGCTCATTGAAAATGGACTTCTGCTATGACTTCCTTTTGACATGAAAGGGCTTTAGTTGGCATCTGCAGATGGCACAGTGGATTGTGTTTACCGACAGTGGTTTCTGAAACTATTCCTGGGCCCATTTAGTGATGTCAATGAAGGTCTTTGTCCTTGTTCCTTACACACAGAGATTCCGCAGGTTTTCCGAATCGTTTGATGATGTTATGAACTGTAGATTGAGATTCGCAAAGCCTTTGCAATGTGACATTGAGGATCATTGTTTTTAAAGTACCCTGCAGTCTTGTTATGGACTCTTTCACAGATTGGAGAGCCTCTGCCAATATTTACTTCTGAGAGACTCTGCTTCTCTAAGACATCCCTTTTATTGCTAATCATGTTACAGACCTGATGTCGATTAACTTTATTAGTTGCTAGAATTTCCAGAATTCGGGTTGTATGTTGACTTAGACATAATATTATTTTGTGACAAATAAATAAATAAAAACATGAAAACACTTGTTATTATTTGAACACATTGTTTAAGACTATTGGTGTGTAGTCTCCATCAAACATGGCATGATATGGCTTAAGATATTGTCAATCCAAACATGAACTATATTTAAGTTTTTTGACAGAAGGGAAGAATAACTGTAAGTAGCACCACCACTTTGTTGTTCACAATAAGTTTTGCATGACTTCAGAAGACAGAGAGCGTAAATAATATGTTGCATTTATTCTTTTTTTTTTTTTTTGTTGGTTCTTTGAAAGCCAACAGATGTATCCGTATAGTTGACACAAACTAAACAAAAGCTCTCATTGTATCATGACCCCAAAAGGAACCTCTTCAGAAAAAAAAACTACAACAACACAATGCTCAGATTTACACGTCCATATAAAGTAATTTTATATGAATTCAAGTTAAGATGTGCATAGCGAGTCTTAAGCAATTACGAGCTAATTGTTCCTCCTAATTGCCTTCGCAGGACTGCAGAATTCCATAGAACGTTCCAGACACAATGTTATGACAGCTCCGAACGTACGAGCCAAGAGTTTGGAGTGTTCTTGTGTGCTGCTTTTTAATCTGAGCCCGGCAGATGAGAGGCTCAGTAATTGCTATATATTGCTCTTTGTTTCAAGGACCTTTGATGATCCCAAAGCCATGCCTTTATCAGAAGACAAAGTAATTAGAAGGGAAAATGAAGGGAGGGAGGTGGTGGGGGAGGACGGGGGTCTTGTCTTCTGATTAGCAGACTTCTCACCCTCCACGTACACTCTGATTATTTTTATAGACTCCTCGCCTGTCGGTGTTGGTTCACGGTGAAAATGAAGATTCAAATGTGCAGTCAGCATGTTGTTGTGTTTGCGCTGGTTAATAATGATAATAAAACAAGGTGATAATGGGTCAGGTTTGATGGGAAAACCACTTGTTTCTTTGCTGACTGTTCAGCCATGCAGAAATATGCTTCAGCTGCCAAATACACTGTTGTTATTATTAAATGCACAATCTAGTATTTTTTTTATAATTGTATTATCTATAGTTATTCTTTTGCATAATTTAACCCACACACAAAAAAACAAACACTTTTTTTTATTTATGAGAGTTGTATTCAATGCATACATTCATCACAACAGATATTTTTCACATTTCAAGCATTTATGCATGTATATATATATATATATATATATATAAACAATTCAGTCAGCTTTTTATGTGCTTATATATTTTAGGCTATGCGTAATTTAAACTACACAAAGCAAAATGAATTGCAACTTGCACTATTGTTAGAAAATGTTACATTTTCCAGTTCAGCTATTGCCATATTAACAATGTTGACATGCGATTCTTTGTAATATGCATTTCATGGTTTCATTTTAAGTCGTTTTTTTTTTTTTTTTTTTTCTCAATAAAACTGTTTTAAGTGATGCATATGTGACGTGTGCATGCATGTTTAATATTGTATTTGCATAAACATGCTAAATGTCTTTTTAAGCTATTGTTGTTTAATCCTTTTCCCTGCAGTGGTGCGCGGGGTTACGAACACACACGGTGGGAGAGTTTGCACAAGTTCAGTATCAGGTTTAGGATGAGGATGAAACTGATCCAGGATATCCCAGCCAGAAGGATGTGTCTCATTTTCCAGGGAATTTCCTCCTCCATGGAGAGCAAGGAAGAGTGGTGGAGTGATTTGATAAATACAGACATTATTGTGAGTGTTTGTATTTTAACTCGTCTAACAGTGTTTCCAGGAAATGGACATGGATGGATCCGTCCGGTGAGGCCTCGACAGAATGAGCCAAATATTAGCAAGTGCAAGCACACATTTACACTTCTCTTTGGTCCAATGACAAATTTGTTTATGGATCTGTATGTTAAGTCCTATTTGTGTGTTATTCTGTAACATCCACCGGGGAACGCTGACCTTTTATTCTACACATAATGGATTGAAGTATTGAGCTTATGGCTTTGGTAATTCATTTTTATTATTTATTTATTTAAGAGGTGAAACTGTATTTCAGGCAAACGAGAAGGACGAAAAGATCAGGCGGCATGACCTATGTTTATATGGTATATGAGTATTGCTATATATAAAATGTAAAAAAAACTTAAATATCATTGTCTGTAATGTTTTTATAATGTTATGTAATGTTACACATTTCTCTAATATAAATATATCATAAATATATAATAACTTTAGTTTAGTTTACTTTTCTGATTAAGTTATATTGAAATATTCCAGTTATTTACATATCAAATTTATATTAAATACAAAATGTGTATTAATATGAAATATTTACATTTAAATAACCAAAAATTAACCAAAAGATCAGATTAGAAAACTAGAAATCTGACATAACTGGAAAAATAACTTTTGTTTGCTTGTTTTAATCAATAATCAAAGTCATACCACTGAATCTACACTCATCTAATTGATATCCAGTACGTGTCTGTGTGTGCGTTTTGTTTAAATGAAAGTGGCCCCGTATTCAAATAATTTCAGGGTCGATTGTGAACAATTATGAGAACCATACTGTTGGGACTCCATTCCTGCACCCATGGGAGAAAAAAAAGCTCATGAGAGAGTATGTGTGGAGAGAAAAACACAACCCGCACATCATTCAGTCACCGCAAATGGGACATATATAGGAGTTACGCTCTGTCTTTGTGCACATTTTGGTTTTAAACAACACACAGCGGTTTCAGTATGTTTTCACTGGAATAAATTACAGAGCTTTTGGAGTATTACGTCCATCAGGCATGAAACGTCTATGAGGTTCAGGGGGTTTGTTCCTCTCAAGAGCAATAAAGTATTAAGATTTTCAAACATGCCAAAATATCCCTGCCTTCGATAGACCGATAGCTAATTCGATCAGCCCTGAGCGACTCCCCGCAAATCTAAGGTCACAAACCCCTCCGATTTGTGAATTTGATTGACGGTCGTGCGCCTCGCTGATGAGATTTCCAGAAGTTTCTCTGCTTCGTGCTGATTTTACTGAGCTATGTGATTCGCTGGAGGCCTCGTGGGACACATTGGAACACTGAAAAAAAAAAGTTTCGTTGCGCTCGGTTCGCTCTACATACTGTTGTGCTTAATGCAGAGGGTAAAAACTGGTCACTTCTGTTGCTTTAAGATTAATCAGCCGGGAGGTCGAAGATAACATGTGCGTGCTGAATCTAGACGATTGTTCATTTCTAATGGTGCAGAAATATAGTGACACTGTAAAAAACGCAAAGTTCGGACAATTACGCAGGAGGCGAGTCACAGTCAACTTCGATTTAGATCAAAATATGCGGATTATTTCGAACCCGGAATTCCTACTGAGTGAGGCACTAACCGATGAGTTTTTTTTTTAATAGTCTCATTCATTACGTGCAGCTGCTTCCAATCTATTGACATAAGGAGGAAATAAAAGCTAAAAGCTCCATAGTTTGACTTGTACAAACCCGATGCATTAGCACAATGACCACCTGCATATTTTCCCCAACCTCATTAGCGTGTTCCTCTCAGACCTTCGGTCTATCAGTACCTTAGTGTGTGTAGCGTGTAATTTGAGTGAGCATGAGATAATAAAATTATATGAAATGAAATTACATACATGAGCAAGAAAAAACAACACGGGCTGAACTCTGCGTGACCGTTACCTCTTCCTGACTGTAGATTTACGAGTCGGTGGGCGTAGAGCGAGAGAAGGCCCCCGTTTCAAATCTCTCGACCAAGACGAAAGGTTAGCACACGACTCCTGTTGAGACTCTCTGAGCTCGCCATCTTCAAAGCGGTTCGAATTTGGACTTTCGTAATTAGCAGACACTTCTTACAGCTCGTCAGCTGCGGCGGTTCCCCGGGGAGCTCTCGTCTAATGGAGAGCGGCTCTTCCATCTGACGCCGTGTCGCTCTGTGTGCCACGCCACACCCCCACGCGCGGGCCACTGCTGTCGTATACCGCCATGCCTTGGCACGTGCTTAGCTGTTACCCTTAACCACACAGGAACGCTAACTGGCATGCACAACCTTCATCTCAGCCCTCAGGCATTGAGGGACCGTAATTCTCTTCAAACCCGAAGTGTGCTTTAACTTTGTCCCATGCTAGCGTGATTGAAGGTTATCCGTGCTCTAGTCTCGCCCACGGACCGCCCACAGTCCGTTCGCTGACCGCCTGATGCACACAAACCTGGCAAGCGCTTGCAAAAATCGCGAAGTCCAATCAGAACGCCTGGATTCATACGCAAGTCACAGTGCACATTTTTATCAATCCACTGGTATAAATTTGGGTTTTGTTCAGCAGATCACATCTGATCATTTAAAGATAGTGTTTAGTTTGAGTCACTTATCAGACATCCGCTTTGTTGGTTCGTACAAAAAATTCCAAACACATATTTTACCTCATTTTTCTTTACATTTGTTTATGAACTGCCATAATTGGAATTATTTATTCATTATTTGCTTTTTTATTAAAGTAATGCATTTTGCCTCAAGTTTACAATAAAATGGTCACTTTACGAGTCAGTCGGATGTTTTCTTATTTACTGTAGATCCCCGCTGAAACCCCCACCCCAGCTAAAATCAGTCAACACTGAAAAGATATTTGTATTAAAAAAAATAGATATTTTTTACCTGTAAATTGATTTAGGTACGTAATGCCTGTACATTTTACTAGAATCATCAACAATGTGAAATAAACTTCAATCTTAAAGTGGAAATAAATAAATGGTCTAGTAAATAGTATTTAATAGTAGTAAAATCAATAGTATTTTCTTTTATAACATAATTAGTAACACTTATTGTATTTAAAGATTAAAAATCCATGTGTTGGTTAGCTGGTCTCAACTGCTTTCAAAGGACTAGTTTAAAGTGGTCAGCTGCTCTCTCATCTTGAAGTGGTCAAAACCCTTGTAAAACCAACTTGCTAACCAACTATCTTAGGCTGGTTTTAACTGTTTTTAGCAGGTTTGCTGCCAGCATAAGTTCCAAAACAAGCAATATTTCATGCTAAAGCGCACAATTCATCCTACATGACGTTACAATGCATAGTTTTATTTTACTAAATGTTGCATTCAAAACTAATTCGAAGTGCAGAGCAATTACACATTCCCCACACAACTCCTGTCTTTGCCTTTTTTGCTAAGTGAGAATCGAATATGTTTACAGTTAATAATGAAAACTTTTGAAGGTCACTCAGTCGCCCCCCTTGAGTTCTGTAGTTTACTACTGGCACATCAGTGTAAGAGTACAGGTCAAGTGTGTTCAGTAGGTCAACATGTTTGTATTGCATTGGTAGAGCATGTATTTTTCTGTTTGACTTGTCTGGCTGAAAGCAACCATTCCAGGGCAAGGATTTGTGCCTCTGTACATTGGCATGATATAAGACTATGTAAGATATTTCAATAGATGCACTAGAAACATACCTAGTAGCCAAACCAAGTGCTGTGACTCAATAACACAACATGATAGACAGTGATTTGTGTTTAAACTCTCTGTGATGGGTTTGTTTAATTCAGAGCCTGGCCAAGGGGTGAGAACAGAATATATATATATATATATATATATATGGGTGTCGGGAAGATATCGCCGCATTTTATGGAAGATATCGCCGCATTTTATGGTCTCGACTATCACGGTGACAAAAAAGCATACTTCATACCCTCTCACGGCTGACGTGTGTGACATCTGGTTTTCACTTAGGCCTGCAGGAAAAATACCTTGGGAAATATGATGTCCAATATGGGGACTGGAGCTAATCTAAGCCAGCGGTACACAAATCATCTCTCACTCTCAGGCAGAAGAGAGTACTTCTCTCCAGACCAGCAATGCATCTGTAAACAAATCATAGTATTAATGGGGATGGAAATGAATCATCCATCTCCACTGGCCTGTCGCCCTGCTCATGACAACAACATGATTTCTCTTCAGGCCTTTAAGTGGGATCTGCTCAGGCAGAGAAAGAAAAAACGTGGCACGCTTTAGATCTACATGCCATAAAATATGACTGTGCAAAACTACTGTGGGTTCAGCTGCTGAGATAAACACCTAGACATGCTATGGTATTGAACAGAGGGTGCCCTATAGTTTTGAGGCCTAAACAGAGCAAGCAAAAAGTCATTTTAGGCCTTTACTAGTTAGAGCTGGCCAGTATGTGCTGTAATGTGTTGAGGAAAAAAGATGATTTTTTTTTCACATTTGGAAATGAAAGGAAAAAAAGTACATTTTACAAGAAAATGTTTAGTTATAATTAATTGTGAAGTATATTAATTTCTTCGTATACATTTTGTTTTTAAATAATAATCATTTTACTGCTTTGACTCTTTAGAAAAACTGTCAAATAGAATACTTAAGTTAAAAAAAAAAAAAAAATAGAAAATAATGAAATACTGTCCAAATTACGTTATGCTTGTTTAATGTCTAAACTGTTTAATTGAATACAGAGCACACAAAACTACACTCTGACATATACTACTGTTGTCTTGAATAAAAATAAACCTTAAAGTTTGATCAAACCACCCACCCTTATTACTAATGAAATCTAGCATGAAATTTAGTTTCATTTAGGCACTTCTTAGTTCTCCATGGTAAAATGAGGGCTGGAAATTTTGGATAAAACATGAATTATGAAATTAACTCATGTTGAACGTGATACCTCTGAGATGTCATGATGGTAATACAATTGTATTATTTATAGCACTTTGTTATAACAAGTATGTGTTGAAACAGAACGTTAGGATATAGTAACATACACCATAGTGCTTTTTTGTAACAAAGTTTTCAGTATATTACTACTGAAAGAGTTATGAAGATGTCAAAGCCAGAAGCTTATAGAGTCCTTGATGTTACGTTAATTATAGCAGGGCACATTAGAGACGTTTCCCACGAAAAGAAAGTTATTAGAAGTAAATGACCTTCTAAACTTTACCCATTTCAAAGAAAGTGTTAAAGCTGGGTTAAAGGTATAATTCAATTAAGATGGAACAGCAGGACGTGTGCTTGATAAGCTCAGCTTTGTTGATTAGCGGCGACGATGAACTTTAGCCAATCTCCCTACATCATTAAGAACTGACTGACATAATGAACGCCCGGCCGTACATCGTTGTTCCAGTTTTGTTCCAGTTAAAGTCTTGCAGTAGCAGGGAGGCCTATTGTTGTTGTTGTTTTTTTTCTTTCTAATTCCGATCTGTTTATCTTGGTGAGAAACAAACACGCTCAGTTTTTTCCTCTCTTTTTTGTTGTTGTTGCGCTGGTGTATGTTGGGGGTGGAGGGAATTCCCTGGGGGTTTTCACCTCCTCTGTCTCTGCTTATTGGATATTCAAATTTCAGTCAGACGCGCACAATAATACACATTTAACATCGTGTGACTGACACTTTGGGAAGGTCTTTGTTTTCATAAAAACAAACACATATGCAGTGACACAAACAGACAAGAACAGAACAGCGTCAGGAAGCAACGCTGACAGGCTAACATGACGAGTTAAACTAAAGCAAGGTCATGTGATGCTCTGCAAACAAAATAAGAAAATGTATGATATTCATGAGGAAGCGAACAGTTCTGTGATCCGTTCACCATGACCCCTTTAAAGGAACATGTCATCCAAAATGAAAGCTCCGTCTTTATTTATTCACTCTCAAGTAACTTCTTTGCTTTTATTGGAACACAAAAGACTTCATGAAGAGTCTTTTTTCCCCCCATGCAATGACAGTATGAAGCAACCACAGATGTCAAGCTCCATAAAATGACTTCACTCAAAGAATGACATTATTCAAAGCCTTCTGAAGTCATATGGTAGCTCTGTGTGACAACAAGAACTTTATTTACTGAAAATCGGATTCTGAATCGACTGCATATTCAAACTCAAATGAAACCAATCAATGACAGGAAGTGCAAAATCTTTTATTCATACCAAAAGATCTCATGAAACCTGTCTTAATTTGCAACTTTTTGTTATACATAAATTCTATAAATATTAATATAGATAAACAGATGTACTTGCGTGTTCATTTATATTTTGCCCTTAATGAACTGCATGGAGGATTTCTCCAAAATACTTTTCTGCTCCATGGAAACAAATAACAGCATTTATTTTGAATGAGTTGGACCGACATGGGGGTGAGTAAATAATGGCAGAATTTCCATTTCTTTGGTGAGAGCTAACCCTTTAAGGAAAATAATACAAAATAAACAGCGGCGAAAAACATTGTGCTTCACATCTGTGCAGATATAATGGAAAGACTCAGCTATATCATTAAAATTCAGATCAGATGCCTCAACATATTTAGGCAGGCCGAGGAGGAGGCTGCCCATAGCTGTTTCATTGATTGGTTGCAGGGGCGAATGCTCAATTTCGTACCTTGAGTTATTTCGCATTACCGTCCAGATGGTATTTATCAGGCTATGTAAATTAACACAGTCAAGCTGATTGCATGTCAAAAATAAGTAGTTAAACCTTGAAGGCATTTATTTTCCATGTGCGCTAATGGGCGCTTCTTGTGTTTCTTCAGACGAGGTTCCTTGTTGAAATTCATGTTTGATAAATTCGAAGGATTTCGGGGTAATTTGGCCATCGAGAGTGCTGTTGATCCTTCGAGTGTATATTTGAACCTCAGGGAGTTGAACATCACATCTGCATATCCGAGCTCAAATATATACTTAGAGTGATTGGTTTAAACATTAAGTTGTTGATCTTGTCCCAGATAGATTTGTCAAAACGTCAGCCGCCCGCCCCCTCGTTTTCAATTCCGAACGGTGCGACTAATCCTTAAATACCACTCTGAAATACGTCTTTACTAAATTCATTGATTGAGTTAGTCAAACTTACATTCCGCCCTAATTTCGCAGTCAGGGCATGGAATAAATATTCCTCAATCCATTTATTTTCCATAAGGGAGGATAAACGGCTAGGCGAGTCCTTACATTTCAATTAGACGGCGAATGAGAGAGGAGAAGCGGTGGTCAGTGGACTGGCTGTCAGGGTAATCACAGCGGACAAGCTGCCGCTGGCCCTTAATCCGAGCAGATAACAACGACCGCAAATTCACACTCGGCACTGAGAAACCGGAGCAGACAAATACACGTGTCATGCTAAACCAAACACGTTTAGCCCAGGGATCCCACCATTACCGGCAGATCGACACGATAACCCGGCCGCCCTTTAAAGGAGTACTTATTTGACAGATAAGATTGACATGGGACTTGGCCTGCTAGAAAACAACAACTTATCCATTTAAGGACAGATGGCTCTGTTCGAAATGGAAACCTAGTGTGCGTAGTAAGTGAAAAGTAAGCATGCATCATGCAGGCATAAGCATTTCCAGCGTTGTTGTCACACAGCCTCATCAATTTGTATTCAAACGTCTTGGACTCTGCTATACAGTCCATGCGCTGTGCTTCGCGTATTTTGGCAAATCTGCATATCCCATGCATACAAAAGCTTGCATATTTGCATTTGCAGAATGCCAGCATGCTCTTCTAACAGAGCTAAATAGCATGTATAAGCACTGGTGTAATGCTTCATTTCAGCAGCTTAGCTTTGACATGCTCTACGCCCTGCTTTATGCATTTGTGTTCCAGCAACATGACGTTCATAGTTTGTTAAGTAGTGGGGACAGATTTCTCCGGCGCACCATATGTAGACAATGACGCTAACAAGTTAATATGGCAAGCGTAAATACGTGCCTCGTATTATTATACCCTCTTAGCAACATGCTCAAGAGCCTAAAAATTAATTGCTAGACTAAGCAGAGACAGCACAAATGATTTTTAATGTGGCTGAATCGCTGGTAGTTATTTATTTTTGCATGGTATTACACTAACCGCAATGTTTTGCTGAAATTGTTAGTCAGCATCAATGAATGCAATTAGAGTTTAATGGGCTTTAAAGAGAGCATGAAGAAAACAAGCAGAAGAAAGAGATGCGGGGAGGGACAAGTTGCAACGTGGATTCTCAACCAATCAGGAATTGTCTTCTAGTGGGTAGACAGACAGATCGCTGCTGTTTAGATTTGGCTATAACTAGTTATAATAGGTCAGTTAGCCACTGCTTGTAAATACGGTAACTATACAACCAAACTCTTGAAAATCAAATTTCTTTATTCAACTGTATTCAAAGGTTACTGTGTTTTGCATATACATTTATTATTATTATTATTATTTGTATACTGTAGCACATTTTGTTTTGCGATCAACAAGAAATAAAAAAAAAAATAAGTGTAATTTTATTTTTATTTTTTTATAAAGTTGAATATTTTATATTTTATTTAGGCTTTAATTAATCATTTTGTTTCAAAAACTATTAAAATAATTTTAGCTTTAGTATTCCTTTTTTTGAATCATAATTTGCTACAGATTGAAGTAAGTTTGCTAGTGAGCGCACATTCTTGTTTGCCATTAACCAATCAATTTCTAGTTGTTCCTGAGTGTCACATGGTTACATGGCGTTTTTGACTTAAGGGACTAGCAACTTCTATAATCCTGAGAAGGTCACATACTAGCGGAGCGACTGTCATTGAGATGAATGGGAATACTTACGGATAGCTTTCTCTTGGTATTACATGACTGACTAGCTTTTGTATACATTTGCATTAACTATAAATCTGTTGCATAACTTAAAAACTGAAATACCTCCATCTCCTTGGCACTGCTATTTTCTAATTTTCCAGTCAGGACCTGTTCAAATCAAGCCAAATTGGATCCATACCTGCAGTGTGTAATGTCATATAAATAATTGCACCTTGTGTAAACATATCAATTTCCCTCCACTGCAGTGAGTTTGAAAAACCATTTGTGGGACCCCGTACAAGGTCATCTGAAGCTGGAAGCCTGGAGTCATTGAGCAGGCACGTACACACACACTTACAGAAGTGTGTGAGTCCGAACACAAGCTCCTTCTGAGCGCACTGGGCCTTAGGGCAACAGCAAGCCATTGCACTGTCATTAAGACCAACACATAGCAGCTATTTATACACAGCACTGCATCACATCATACATACTATACATACTTGTGCACGCATGCATGTGCGAGCACCCTGAGGCGCATACGCTTATGCTGTATTCTCGCAAACATTACACACACAACCGCTGGAATAACGATACCAAATTAGCATGCACAAAAACGGGAGTGCGTGAAAGGCAAATAGGGTCAAAACTGGCTGTTCGTGTATTCGCTTTAAATTGCCATGTGTTTTTCCAGATGAATGCAAATCAAGTAGTCTTTGGAAGAAATCAGAACTAACTTCTTTCCACTGGTGCAAATGACTCCGGGACACGAAAAGTTGAAAGTGTCAATTATATTCTAACAACCTTTGAAGCTGCTGCGTTGCTCTTGAGGTATTACGCTTTATATTCCAATGATTTTTGCTTTTGTGTTTCATCAAGAATGCATCTCTCCACCAACCCACGTTTGAAGCTTTGAGCGATATTCATATTGTATGTTTCTTTGTGAATATCTTCACCAGGCAGTTGTTAACCTCACCGTGTCACGTTCATTATAAATAGTTTGAATCGTACCAGTGCCTCAAGCCAGGGAACAGCGTATTCTCAAAACAGAGATGCTAGATTATGGCGATCAGCAATTGCGCCGAGATGAACCGCCGCACATTAGATCAAGGCGACACGTTTGCGGGCCCCATGAATGTAAAGCGCAGGGCCACTCTTGTAGGCGATTACTCACGCGGCTGAGAGGATATTATTCAGAGTGAGTTGTTAATAAGGGAGTTTATTTTTTCTGACAGAGTGAAAATGGGCTTCCTAACGCAGGATGGATAACTAAGCCAGCCCGCGGACGCCACCCGGACAGTTGCGCGCAATTAGGAATAAATAAATATTAACGTCTTCACTTACGCTTCTGACGCTAACGTGCTAAATTGGATTAGCCCTCCGATGACCTAATTGCATTGTCACGGCGCACGTATCTAAAGAGGAGCACTTTGTGGAAAGGTAACATCAAATTAATCTAACAATCAGTAATTGAGACAAATGACACGCCGCGGCTGGCTGTCTGGGTGAAAAACTAGATGAGCTGAGAAACGCGTTGTAGGGTTAAAAGCCAGTGCGGTAAGGCAGTGACTTAATCTAAAGACTATTAGCATTAGTTAACCGTGTACTTTTCAATTAGAGCGATCATTTTGCATTTCGGACCCGCTGATAAATATCTTTTGTCACCACGCACAGAAGGAGGACGGCGCAGAAGGACTTGTAGGGTTTAAATGCATCACACTTAAAACGGAAGGCCAAGTGGAGAGTACAGTCGGCGCGAGTCGCTGTGTGGCATTTCGCGAAGGGGGTGGGCGGCATGGGGCTCGTATATTGGAAAAATAAAATAAAACTGCAAATCAAAAGGCCCTTTGTATTAAATTACAGTGGGGGCTTTGCAGGAACGAAGCCTGTGCACACAGACTCTGTGTGAATCTAATAATGAACTTGCATCCAACCTTAATTAAACAGTCTACATCCCCTCGCATAGCCATATAATGATGTCAAGCCGGGAAGCAATTAGCTGCCCTTCTCTGAAAGCAAACAGTGTTTGTAAGTCACACAAAGTACTGCGGCAGGCGTGCTTATTGAAACCCTCCTGAAAAATAAAATTAATTAGTATGTTATGATTTTGGAGATGCCTTAACATTGGACCCAAAGGACAAGGGCCTGAGATTAAAGATGAGCCCCTCTTTCTGCCAGCGCTGGTAACGATAACAGCAGGAGAACCATCTCACCGTCTCATTAGTGGCAGGCCGGGCCAGACTACGCGCTTTGCCCCGCGACATCATAACATCCATTAAAATAAGCTGTCATGCAATTGTAAGAATAACAACCCACAGTAGACCGAGTCATTTGAAAGGGAAAAAAAGCTAAGTTTTCCAACAAAAGGCCCCTCTCCAATGGTTCTTAGGTGTACGCCGTTTATTTGTGTTTAGAGATCACCCCTTTTGTCTGCCTCGGCTAATTAAAGTGATGCCGCGCCGCCTGGCTTTTGCAAGCAGCCGGGGGAAGCACCAGCCAGCTGAGACACCCAATTACACAATTAAGCCTCCTACAAGATCTGGAAATTGTCAGGCAAAGAGAAAGCGTGCGGTTTCACTCTTTGTCTTCGCCGCCGCCGTTTGCGAGAGTATCGTTTTCACGTTCTGAGAAGAAGGCGTACGTTCGTGATGATGTAAGACGTCATTTCGCCCGGCGCCCTTCGCCACCGGGCCTCCTTTGTTCTCTCTGGAGCGGGGCTGTATATTTGCGTCTATTTACTCGCGTCGAGTTTCTTTTGTCTCTCGAAGTTGTTGCGCAGGCGGTCATTAGCCGAGCCGCAGCGCTAACTTTGTTGAGCGAGAGCATTTGGAGACGCCGCTCTAATTGGCGATGTTTTACAAGGGAAGCACTTATCACTTTGCTTATTAAAAATGCTTATTGGATGCAATAAAACACACATTATGGTGGTGAAATTAATATAGTGCATTGCCCAGAACATAATGCCGTTCTAATGTGTGTCTTGTTCACTCTAATGAGTGCTGCCGAGTTTATTAGCTCTGATGACAGAGGGGCCGAGCTGGGGCTGTTATTGTTTGGTACAGGTTGATGGATTTCGGATGCACTCGCGCGCACGCCCACGCTCTCTTTATTACAGAGCGCTGGTGTCGTCTAGCCTGGTGGCTTGGCTTCAATGCGGTATAAACATATAAATCTGAGGCGACTCTCTCTTAGCCTGCAGTGGAGAGTCTCCGGTCGGTCCAGAGTCCATACGTTCTCGCTTATTTCCACCGCTGGAGAGGAAGCCATTGATAACTCCGTGACAAGGGCGGTCCCGGGAGGGCCGGACAGGGGGAACGGCACAGGATAGGGTTAGTAGGTCATTACTGGCTCAGCACAGATCCTTTAATTGTCTACTGAGCTGCTTTGGATCTGTGTCAGGTGAGTGCTTCGGCCAGAAAGAAAAGTGCAACCTAATAGTTTGGCTTACGGACGAGGAGATCGGTTAGACTTGGTAATGGATGTTTGTGCATGTGAGACCCCTTTGTTTATGGAGAAGGCTCTTTGTTTTCCAATCCTCCCCTTTTTCCACAAGTTTGAGGCAATTTATTTGCGATCCAATTTCAGCGAGTCTTGCAATCAGGCAATGCAATCCAATTATCTCTTTGATTGGACGAACTGATTAAAATGTGTAGCCAGACGTGATTATCCGTCTCTCTCACTCTGTCTGAACATATGAGGGAGAGACACACAAGGCAGCTGGAATTATAAACACACACTGTATGGTAAAGTGTGCATCACACAACATGGCCTAATGCAACAATAATGCACTGTGAAGGCTGTCAGCTGGTGGAGACTTCTCTGTACCTTTTTGTATACTATAGCCAGTGGCCAGAACTGCTTTATTATTTACAAGTCAAAAGTTCAAGATGAGTTCAGTTGCTTACAGATGGCTACATTGCAATTGGATACACACAGTAGATGTATGGTCATTTGTGTGTGTTTGTGTTTCTCGGCTCTTGTATGTTTTTGAGTCTTTGAGGTAACTCAATTGTTATATAATGAGAAAACAGAATTTATTTTGAAAACACACATTTATGCATGTATAACACACAAATTAAAATAAAATACATTTATTTCATTTAGTTAGGATTTAGGCAGTTGTTGTTTACCTATGTAAATATATCTCATAAATAAAAAGTCTGTTTCATATTCATTTAATAGATAAAAAATTGCACAAATTAATATATTGATTTGTGTTTATGTTAGATTTAAGATTTAATTTGATTTGTTTATACGTATACAGTGCATATGTGACCCTAGACCACAAATCCAGTCTTAAGTTATATTTGTAGCAGTAGCCAAAAATGTATTGTATGATAGATATTTCTCTTTTTGCCAGAAATCATTAGGATATTAAGTAAAGATCATGTTCCATGAATATATGTAGTAAATTTCCTACCATAAATATATTAACATTTAATTTGATTAGTAATATGCACTGCTAAGAACTTAATTTAGACAACTTGAAAGATGATTTTGTCAGTATTTATTTTTGCACCCTCTGATTCCAGATTTTCAAATCTCAGCAAAATATTGTGCTAAAAAACAATACGTCAATGGATAGCTTATTTATTCAGCTTTCGGATGATGTATTAATCTCAAATTCAAAAAAATTGACACTTCTGACTGGTTTTGTGGTCCAGGGTAACACATATTCTACAGAATATACCATAATATACTAATTATCATTATCAGATTAGCATGCATTACATGTTTTTAGTTTTTTAATAAATTGTATTTATTATTAATATTTTATTTTATTTTTTCATAATTGATTGTTTGGTTTTGGACACAAGCTCACCGTGTATGCTAGCAGGCTTTCCCATCACGTAGGTTTTGACATACCATTTTCTCTATTTAGAAACAGCTCTTGTTCAGGCGGAGGTTTTGTGAGCCGACTCTGACGGCACTAAACATTTCCTGGGACACTTTGGGTTGAAGGTCTTTCCAGTGTTTTGAAATACAATAACCGGCTTGTTTGATTGTTAAAGTGATAACCATGAGAGCAGGACTGCCCCATTTATCAAATTACCAACTTAGTGAAGGCTCGCAGAAGTCTGCCGGTAATGAATGACAGGAGAGAAAGTGAGAGTGAGAGAGAGAGAACAGGCCAGCATGTGGACGACGGGCCTCGTCTGTTATCTTTCTTTTTTTCCACGCCAAATCATGTGTCCGGGGCTTATGAAATTTAAAGTGGTGTCTGGCTTTTGCCTCCATCAGAACGGCCTTGACGTGGCTTAGCGTGTGTAAGGAGAATGTGTGATAAGGCAGGCCAGACCTCCTGCTGAAAACGTCACTGGTGACCTGGGCAAGGGTCAAGAGTCAACCGGCAAATATATCTCCTGCTCCCTTTAAAATTGATAAAGACAGACGAGAAGGCAGATGGAAGGAGAAGTGGTCAGGAAAGAGGAGGGAGAAGTGTCAGGGTCCTCAATAAACGGCACTTTGTGACGCATCATTGGAAATGCCCTCCCATAATGCTGTGCTGTCTGACCTCACACTTCACAGGGTAGGTGAGAGCTCAGCGGTGACCTTGCTAGGGATTCAACTCTTGTTATTGTGGTCAGATAAGGCTTCAACCTGCACTGCTCCACTTCTGTGACGTTTTCTGGCCTAGCTTTCCAGTCGGGTAGACATTCAAAAAAATGTATTTAATTTAATTTGATTTAGTTTTGTATGAATAGTATAAATGCTAACACTTCAGTAGGGACCAATTTTCACTGTTAACCAGTGTTATTAGTATTACAAAGCACATATCTACATAACCGTATTCTACATCCCCTACCTAATACCTGAACTTAACAACTTACTAATGAACAGTACTATTAGGTAACACTTTATTGATTATCGATTGCATTGGATCTCCTGTATGAGTAAATGTAAATTGAATTGTCCTAATATTATTATATTATATAAAATGAAAAATTGCAATGACAATATCCTAATAATTTATATTCATTGTAATGTTTTTAAACAAATTTTTGTTTAATTATTTGATATTGTTTATGTGCAGTGAATACATTTAGTAAATCATTTAATCAAGTTATTAATAAAATACAACAATTAACTAATCCATAATAATTAATGCAGTCAAAATAAATGATTTATTATTTTTATTTTTTTTTATGTTAGGTATATATTTTAATATAATGCATGGTATGTATATATATGTATATATATATATATATAGAGAGAGAGAGAGAGAGAGAGAGAGAGAGAGAGAG
>JAUCMU010000021.1:15443647-15462770 GCA_032275025.1 Enteromius treurensis
ATGTATATATATATATATATATATATATAGAGAGAGAGAGAGAGAGAGAGAGAGAGAATGGGGAAAATACACAGAATATACTACATACAATGTATTCTAAATTGTATTTTTTACATATATACATATATATATATTTTACATATGTGTGTGTGTGTGTGTGTGCGGGTTTATGTGGTTTACAAATGTGTATAATGACATGGGTATGACATATGTATTACAATATGAAGGTGATTTCTGAAAACATTTTCAGTCTCCCCGTAATTCAAAAGGCTTAAAAAACATACTGAATGGTGTTTTTTTGAGAACCTAAAAGTGCACACAGTTTCTTGTAAGGGGTAGGTTTAGGTTTAGGGTCAGTGTAGGACATACCACATACAGTTTGTACAGTATAAAAACCATTACACCTATGGAGAGTCCCCATAAATCACAAATGTGTGTGTGTGTGTGTGTGTGTGTGTGTTTAACATTTCGTTTATTATTATTTTATTAACAACAAAACCCTTGGTGTATCACAGTACAAGACCCTGCCCATATAGATTTTGCTTTTATATACATATATATTATTCTTTATAATCACGCATTCTCATTGAACATCATATAGGTTTCTCCCACTATGCATTGCATTAGTATTGCACCGCTGAAACAACCCAGCCTTCTTTGCTGTGATTAGCTGCTTTTCTCTCAGGAAAACACATTACCCACTCACTACAAACGCTGATCGATTTCTCTAAGACTGCCTATCTGATTGCTTTTATACCTTATTGATTCTTCAGGATTAACGTTTATGGCTGTCAATTATTCTCATGTATGATTGTTCACATCTGTTTATTGCACGCTGCATAATTGTAGAAAACGATGACTCTGTTCAAGTTGATAATCCAATTTCAATACGAGAAACAAGCCCTCCATTTTAAAGAGATCAGCACTCTTATATCAACTAGTGTGAGCGTGGCTAATCGACCAAAGCTACCATTGCAAATGCCTGACGTTTTGACAGAAGCATTCTGTGTGAAATGCGATGATCATAGGCTTCATTACAAGAGCTGTTAACAATCACAAGAGCTGTTTTTCCTGGATCTGCCATCATGTCATTCAGAGGATTTGGAAAGATAGTAGAACAATTCTATGTGAAATTGAGGGTTTTGAGCAGTGCTGGCTGCTCAGGAAATGTTTCAAGATAAAATCTTTCATCATTCTGAAAGAATCTCACGTTTCAACATGGCTATAGCTTCAATTGGTATTCCCTCCCTTTTTGCACGACCCGGTGAAATTGACAACTAGAGTTTATACACTTGATAGGATGCAGATGCATTTCATAAGTGTCTATCAAAGCTGGCTGTGAAGGGCCTCTGCCAAATTATGACCGGCATTGTTCACAGCAATCGACTGAAATTGTTATGAATATAAGTCAGATGTGGGCGCATACAAATAAGACTATCTTCCAGTGCTATACGGTTGAATGTACAGGCTTATTTCAATTCCATATCAGTTATTGTTGTTCAGACGAGAGGATATCCCACTTGATCTATAGTTATTACCTCAAGAGTGATACTTTTGACAGATATTACTGTCTGTAAGTAGAATCTACTTTTATATAATGTACGTTTTTCTATTTGAGTCCTCAGTGTTTTGAACACTGAAGAGCTGCATTTATTGCATGCAACCTAATAATCTGTCAATGATGTCACTTATAGCATCATCATAATTCAAAGGCCGCATGTAAACACCACAGTCTGATAAAATGATCTGATTTAGCTTGATCTGAGCAATATTTCTATTCAGCTCAAGCAGATTGAATGCTCGGCCGTTTGTTTTTTGTTTTTTTTATCTAACTCTTTCTTTACTACAGCCAAAATGTATTTTGTCAAATAAGTTTATTTTATGTTTTTTACTTTATTAAAAAAGGATGCATACAATTGACAAATGGCTCTAATGTTGTAAAATATTTTTTAAATACATTTTTTTTAAATCTTTATTAACTTAAGAATCCTGAAAAAAAATGTAATTATATTAATAAGTATATTAATTGAAAACTGTTTTTTTCTTATATATATTGCAATAATATTAAGCTTTATTGCTGTTTTTTGATCAAATAAATTAATCAACATTATTTTGAAGCATCATGCAACATTCTTTCCATTAAGTAAAGTTAGCAACATGCAAGTAAAAATGCCCTGGTATATTTTTGTTAGAAAGCTCTTTACATGCACCAAATTTTTATTTGTAATTCTTGCAGCCATATATAATGCCTGACTTTTGTCTGACAGCATAAAGTCTTGCATTTGCATATTGCAACTATTGCAGTAGTGACCAATCACCCTTTTTTTTCGCATATTAAAAAAAAAAATGCATTCAGAATTTGTAGTCCGGTTGAATTTAATTAATATTGATGGAAATCTGTGCATGTAAACAGTCAGTCAGAGACTCGGATGTAAATACAGCATAAAAAGGACAGCAGCAGAGGGAGATGCATGAGTTTAACATGTAGTCCAGAGTAGAGGTAATTAAGGACTTTTTTATTTGTTTTGCTTTCACAGGAACATGAGAGATGCCGCCCAGCTCTTAATGAATAGGTACCGGGGTTCACTCTCTTTCTTTTCAAATACAAATGGCACACATACGCACACACAATGAGCGGCTCGGCCCACACTTGGCACCGTCGGGCCTCATTGTTGCCAGTCCTGTGGAGGTGGTTCAGTTAGTGGGTGTGGAAGCTAAATTAGCCTCTACCCCAGGCTGTAGGCCCTCCCGAGGGGGGTCCGCACTGCCCTGTGAGTAAGCTTGTACTGTGCCTGCCCTTGACATGCCTTCTCCATGGACGCTGGGACGGAGGGGTGCGGTGCCAGCGAGCTGAATGGCACAAACCCGTGCCAGATGGTACCAGCTGCGGCGAAACGCTCTCTGCGGTGGACACCTGTCCACTCCGCGCACCTCCAGGAGCCATCAGCGCCCGCCCTAAAGAGCCGTCAGCGGGAAATGAGGCGCTAACCCGGGAGTGAAAAGCCTGCGGGCCCTCGCCGGGTGCATGCCGGGTCCTTGCCGAGCCACTCTAATGAGGACGGGAACCCGAGCCAAGACACGTTTAGCAGCCATGCTGTTTACTTTATCATCATTACTCAACGTGACCCTGGCCTCCACGAGTCTGCGATGATGCCTCGGCCAGGACGTGTCGCCGGGTTGGACAGACAGTCGGCACATCTTGACTCCGGGGCCGAGAGACAGAAGGCATGCTGGGATTGGGCGCAGAGCGGATGTGTATTTGTGGAGGCCATCACTCAATGAACGTTGCGTGAGGTTTGTGAACAATATGGAGGTTAAACCACAGATTCTGACATTTTTACCCAGTCTAACCTCTGTTGTTTTAAAGAATATACTGGCTACTTTTTTTTTTTCAATATGAAAAAAAAAGTTAAGGATAACTGAGGATGTCAAGCTCTACAGTTACAAATAAGCACTACCAAAAACTGGTATATAATTTATAATGATTTATAATGAAAGTCATAATGATAATCTTGCCTTCACATGTTCACAAGTTAAGCAGCAATGCGTGATTCATAAACTAATTGCTTTTTTATTTTTTTCAGTACATAAAACCTCTCTGAATGAGTCAGTATGGATTCGATATTTCAATATTTTTATTCAAAATTATATTTTTGCTTTGTTACATTCATGAGTTAAGTGCCTATGCATGGTTGACAATTTATTTTTAAACCAGTCTGAAAGGTTAATTTAAAAATCAGACTGATTCAGTTCTTCAGTTCAGTTAAAGGGATAGCTGACCTATAAATAAACATTGTTTATTACTATGTCACATCAAAAAGTAGTACTACAGCTGTCAAGTTTAAAAAATAAGTCAATATGGTTTATTCGCTCTATTCCAAGTCGAAATGTTAATCTAGTCCTGTCATGTTAATGATTTAAGTAGCGATGTGTCTCAAATCTGTTCAATGAATCAGTTAATCAGGTTCACTAAACCCGTTTAAAAGATTCATTCACTTAACAGACTGATAGAGTCAGTTAAAAGGAAAGTACTGTAATCTTTTACTCATCCTGATTTCATTCCAAAGCTGTCATATGGATGGCTTTTATGCAGATTTTGCATTTCTTGTGCATGCAAAGTGACCGATGCGTTAATTAAAAAGTTTCTTTTTTAGATACCAGAGGGTGAGTAAATGATGCGGAAGTGTATGTTTAGACATTCCTTTTCCTTCAGACCCAAAATGTAAATATGTTTTTTGCTTTCTCTCTCTTTTTTAAAGTGACCAGTGCAGCTAAAGTAGACAGTATGGCTCTCACAGATTCAGTCATTGCAACATTTTGTAAGAATTTGTGGTTATATGCAACATTCGAACTAATTCATAGCTATGCAGTTACAGAAAACAACAAATTCATTTGTCAACCAGTCGCCATCAATAATTCAGCACTGTGGCATAATGTTGCATAAACAAATGTTTACAATGTCTTTCTTCCCAAAAAAAATAACGATCAAATAATAATAATAATAATAGTAGTATAAAATAACATAAAAACCATCTCAGAGGGCCCGTATCTTGGCAGTGTGTGAGTCTTCTCTCTGTAGCCTACAGCTCGTTCAGGGATATTAAAGAGTCATTAGATGGAGGGTGTCCTCTGGGAATACTTCGATATGAAGCTCTGTGGTGTCACAGCCCATGTTATTTGTGTGTAAGTGACACTTACCTGCAAGACATGACATGAATTAAACACCGTTCTGTACCTTCCAGTCTTTTAGCATGCTGCCTTCTTACATAGAATACCCTTTTACATATTCCAGCCTGATTTTCTCTTTTTATTTTTAGTGAGTAAATTGCCCTCAACTGAAGAGGGAAGCAGAAGTAATAACTGGAATTGCGAGGCCGGAATTGAGTTGTCTGGTGGCGAGTGTTGGCATGGATGAATATAAATTGAAAGGCATATTGGGACGTTTGTGGACTGGACCGTGAACGAGACCCTCGCTCTTTCAGGTCCAGGTCAGCGGCGGCACGTTAAAATGTGCATATCCGGAGCTGATTAGCAATGTTGGGCTAGCATTCGCCAATGGGATTGAGGTAGAAAGGAAAAGGAGGCAAGAATGATTTGTTTTCACAGCGGGATGGATTTTCATAGGAAGATAAAAGAGAAAACATGGAGCGTGGAGTCAGGTTGGGTGGTTGTCTCTCTGAAGCGATGGCTCTTCAGATGTTCACTAACCGAATCCCCGCTCTTTGCGCCGCGGCCTCCTTCCCGCCTTCACCCACCGGGCGTAAACACAGCGAGATCAGTAGCGCGTTAAAACGGCACCCCGTCCTGTTCGCGATCCGCCTGTGTTCTCTTCTGTTTGGGTTTTCATGTCGTACCGTAGATAAAATAAGCCCCACGCAGCGAAGCCCCTTTATATCCTCGCAATAATTGATTTGCATTTAATTGTTTCTTGACGGCTTGAGGGTGCCGAAAGCGGGACGAAGCAAATTTTGAAGGCGCATCTTTCCGGGTGGCTATTTGTGTTCACAGTCAATTTTTTCCTATTATGTTGGAGTGAGGATTTTGATAAAACATGAAGGTACTTTCTGTAATACTTCTTTGGTTGTCGTTTTATCGATCAGCCGTTCCCCAGAGAGGCCCTTACTGCGGGAGGCAATTATGAAATCAGAACAAAGACTTGGATAAAACAAGATATTACACTCGCACAGTTGGCTGCTTGTTCCATTCCGTTACAAGACTGAAGAGATCTTTCTTTCTCTCTTTTCCGATATTGGATGCAGTCGGAGAGAGTAAGGGTGGGGAAAATGCCCATAGTGTGTGGCAATTTCAAAATTATAACCTAAATGATAAAAATGATGTTTCCTTGATGATGATTGAAGCTGAGTAGCTCATTCTAGCCGTGCTGAAATACACAGCATTTGTGTTCGCTATATCACAGCCCACAGATAAACTACCTTAGTTTATGTCAGAAACTATATTTGACTCAAAATAGAGTCAGAAAAATAAAAATGTTCAGTGGAAGAAGGTGTTTAACCTTCAAATAAATTGGACAGGCAACCACAATTGACCAAAGTAGGCTATGTACGCTACCATTCAAAACTTCGGGGTTGGTGAGAGGCTGAATTTATCTGATGTAAAAATTCAGTAAAAAATAAAAAAATAAAAATACTAATAAAATTGTGAAAAACTATTGTAAAAAAAAACAACAACAAAAAAAAAAAACATTAATTTATTGTCATTTATTCCCCCAGAAATCATTCTGATATGCTGATTTGCTGATCAAAAAAT
Source organism: Enteromius treurensis (assembly GCA_032275025.1). Classification (NCBI taxonomy): domain Eukaryota; kingdom Metazoa; phylum Chordata; class Actinopteri; order Cypriniformes; family Cyprinidae; genus Enteromius; species Enteromius treurensis. Next base: position 15,449,915 of record JAUCMU010000021.1, read on the forward strand.
GTTATTGTCATCAATGTTTAAAACAGTTCTGGGGAGGGTTGATGAATAATAATTAGAAAAGTTTATTGTTTATTAAAAATAGAATTATTTTATAATGTTTTAAACGTCCCTTTTAATTATTGAATGTATAATTTAATTTTTTAGAGTTTCACCTTATACATTTTGCTTGCTTTTTTTTTTTTTTTTTTTTAATCATGTTGAAACATGTCTGAATATAGTTCACTTGTGATTTTTGGTCATTTTCTAGCAATAAACATTAAATAATCATTAATCATTAAATGAATAATAATCAAAATTATATTTCGTTATATATCAAAATCCATAAATAAATAGACTGCACCACAAAGTATGTTACACAATGTTAGAAATAAAATACTGGTTAAGTTTCAACAATTACTGATTAATGTATTTTTATTAAAATATATAGATATTTTTATAATTATTTAAGGATAACAGGGTTGTATGTTTGAGCTTCACAGATGCAGTCAATGCTAGCATTTATGAAAAAAAAAATGATGATTTTGAGTTTAAAATGTCTTGAGATGGTAACATTTGCATCTCTAACTTTGTCCAAATGCAATAAGACACTCAAGGCTGTGCTTTTTTTGGTGAATCCCCTCAGTCTTCCCTAACAAAGTCACTATACAGCACAACCTTGCACGCTTTTCTAGCGCGTTTTCTTTGTGTTTGCAGTTATGAGGCAGAGCGAGGGCCCGCTTCACACGCCTGATATAAGTTTCACCTGCGGTATATTTATATATGGCATTATTATCAGGCCCTCTCTGACATGGAGCAGATGGCGCTGGTGCAGGTGGTAGCCGGTGTTTAAAAGGTGTGTGCATATGCACCCCGTTCGCCTCTTTTGTTCCAGTTAGACGTGTGTGGCCCGGGCTCTAATGGTGCTAAAATCGCCTTTTGGAAAGCGACACCTTGCCAAATCAGATCTGTGAGTGTTGAGGTAATAGCGCAGGATTGATCGGCGGACAGACGGCCTGTGTTGTGCAACCCCTCCGCTGTGACGACGTTTGCGTGTCACTTGCAGAATTGTTAATAGATTTTCCTCATTTGTGCGAGATGCCGCAAACACTCGGCTGAGACCTTTCCATTACCGGCCCGAGCGGAAGCCAGACGGCGACATACGATGCAAGAGCTAATATAACGTTAAAAACACGCTGAAATAGCATCAGGAACGACTGCGACTTCCACCTCTTGACAGCATCGCAGCTGTAGACTAGCGGTAGTAATCCTCCAGTGGCAGTTTTAATTATCGGCACGGCTCTACTATCAGCAAGTGTGTAATTATGTGTCAGCTCGCTGGCTGCTGGGTATGAAGGGTGAAAGTGAGAGATATGATGATTGTTGAAACTGGCGAGTCGTATTTAAACAATCCGGAGCGTGTGTGGGGTTCTGTCATTAAGCAGACAGAGGCTGACCCGTCCTGTCGCTCATCATCTCACTTATGCAGATTTTTTTTTCTTTTCCACTCTCTTTGTTTGTGTGTCTTCGTAGGGCGTCACACTTCTAAGAGGAGAACGGGGCAGGAAGTGGCTGAAGGTGCGATGAGAATGTGACACTCTGAAGGTTTCTCTTCTTAAGTCGAGCACACACTGTTTTAACATGCTTACGTGTTTAAATCAGCGTGCTGTAGGCGTTTATCTGTTTAATATTTATTTCTGTACTTTTTATTTCATCCCTGCGTTTTCTTTTTTATTGTTTTTTTTTATGATACTTTCAATGATACTTTGACTTCAGGAATGGGAACTTGAAAGCAAAAGCAGTGTGATGCAAAATGAAGCAAGCGTCTGGGGAATTAAAGCTGGATGTCATTGCAAGTTTAAAGGCTTCACAAACAGTTATTAAAAAAAAAAAACCATAATAAACATACTTTTAATTAGGAATCCAAATCATAAGGAATTGAATGATCCTGGTTCTTAAATAATTCCATTAATGATTGTTTTAGTGCTTTTTAGGAATACATCATTTGAAAAATTTTAGGTTCATGTTAGAGAAAGTTGGTATAAGTTCATCAAAGCTTCATGCAAAGTATATGTATAAAATAATTAGCTTTTAGTTTTAGATGCCTTTAGTTTTTATCTCACTGAATACTTTCCAAAAATATTTAATGTCAACTGTCTGCATATAAAGGTGTGTAATTCAACCTATTTGTCCTTACTTGTCCTCTTAAAGTTATTCATTCAATCATTCATATTTATCTGGAATATCCAATTCTGATTTATCGATTGAATTTTTTCCCCAAATTCTTTTGTTTAATGACATTTTTTTTGTTGTTGTCCCAGGCAACAATTTATTACAATTCACTGCTAGCTAGTTGAAGCTATAATCTAATAGTTTTAATTCTGTAGTTCATACTATGTTGTATGTCAGTGTTTTATACTACTGGTCAAAATAACTGGTTTGAAAAAATTAAAATAAATGTGTATATTTATATAATTTATTTTTTTTTTATTTTTAGGAATTCTCCTTTGCTCATCAAGGCTGCATATATTGGGTAAAATATATAGTAAACACAGTAATATTGTGATATATTTTTTAGAATTTATTAAAACTAAATTCTATTTTAATATATTTTTAAATGTAATTTATTCCTGTGATAAAAGCTGCATTTTCAACAACTTTACTTTAGTGTCTCGTGATCCATCAGAAATCATTCTAATATGCTAATACTGCTCAAAAACAATTCTAAATATTATACATTTTGAAAAGTGTTTCTCAAAAATAAAGGTACAAAAGCTGTCACTGGGGCAGTATATTTTCAAAATAAATGGTTCATTTTGGTACCTAACAGGAACCTAATAGGTAATAGTGACCGCCCCAGTGACAGCTTTTGTATTTTAATTCCTGAGAGTGTATGTACCCTAAAATGCTAGGTTTTATTGTGCGCTGAGAGACCGGTCACATGACCTGCTCTTCTGATGTGAGATTCTCCTGAATGAGTCTCCATTAGACAGCAAAATGCACCTTTGGTATGATGATCTGTAATAAATTCTCCTCCTTATCTTTCAGGCACTCGCACCAGGGGTCTGTGATGTTAGCTTTGGTGATTCGGCCTTAGGCTCGGGTGGCACGTTGTCCAAAAACGAATGTTTGCAGACTCTTTGATCGGATACTGATTATTTCACAATGCCTAACATTAAAGTTTGGGGAGTTTTTGCAGACAATAAGATGGTGTTTCCCAAGGACGAGAAAGAGCTACCCATACCATAGTGAAAGGCATTATTACCTGCAGTCCCACCTCTGCACTCCAGAATAATGGAAATCTGCAACATCGAGGCCTCGGAGGATTAATTAGTTGAACACCTCAGAGACGGGATGATTTATTTTGATTTACATAACAGAACAAGTGGACCAGGCAGTGGGCCGTTGGTAAAATAAAATCCACACGTCTTTTATTATGGCAAACGTGCCTCGGTCGTTTAACTAGGTGAGCTTTAGACGATGAAAATAGCCGTGACTCTGGCCTCTGTGGGCTCCGTCTGTAGCCTGATGCAAAAAGGTGACAGAAGTACAGGCTTAATTTAAAGAGCACTTTTCGCCCCCTGTGGTTTCTATGATAAAGACATCTGACAATAGTGCTCCCCTAATTTATGGCCAGACCAAGTGCATTAATTGATTTTTACATTTCGCATCGTCCTGTTCCCTTATTAGAGGGAAGCGTGAGGCAATTTATCTGCCTTGATATGCCATATTCATGGCCCTGATTGTAATTTTTTGACAAAGTGGCACATTTCTCTGGAAGGGACTGTACGGCGTGTATGGATATACGTTTAATTATTTTCTAATAAGCTCTTTTAGAAGGATTTATAAAAAATCCTCTCCGAATACGGAGTGAATTACTGTAAGGCGGTTAATGCGGTCTGACTTAGGAGTTCATCTAAATAAATAATAATACAGAATAAAAATGTCACAGAGTAATCAAATAACCCATTCTGCCATATTCACCATTATGTCTGTGAATGGATCAATTCTACAGTTATTAATTATAAATGCCGTCGTAATTGACATGGATGAGCTTTTCATTTCCCACTGTTCAGAAATTAGGATTTCTGTGCTTTGTGTTTTTTACATGATTAACCGAATGACGATTCTTTCTGAATAATAGAGCATTCACACATACAGCGAAATGAGTAGTTCATTCATGGTCCTTCCTGCTCATTTGCATAAAGTTAAACTTGTCTCAACGTTGTAACAACGTTTGACATGCCTACTTCACAAATTTAGTGTGCGCTCAATTAAAATACATCATAGCAGTAAAAAGATTGGAATATAAAAGATTTGAATAAGAATTTTGTAATGTACTTTATTAAAATTTTATAAGAAATTCAGTCGAATCTGTTGTATTGAAAGTTATTACATTTACAAATTATTATTACATCATTGAAACTTTATTTTTACTTTTCTCTTATTTTAAAATAACTTTTTTTCTATATGAAAGTAGACTGTCTTCATTCAACTAATGCATTTAAAAATATATTTTATGGGACACAGAACAATTATGTGGAAAATTCAGCTTTGCTGCACAAAAACAAATGACATAAAAAATAAAAAATAAAAATAAAAATATATATATATAATGTCAAATGGTTTAGAGTATATCAAAGTAGGTTTTTTATTATTTAAAAAATATTAAAATATATATTTCACTAAATGTAACTTTATTTTTAATTAAATAATTGCTACTTTGGGGAGCATAAGTAAATTTAAATAAACAAAATGAACAATCATATTTGTCTTAGTAAGGGAAGTATAACATGTATTTTCTGAATATGTGTGTGTGTGTGTGTATTTGGTTGTCATACAGTAAAAGTGGATGATGACTTACTTCAACTTATTATTGACCGCTCTTTCAGGCTATTATAAAGATTACTAATTATGTTCCTTTCCTTAGGGCAGCAACTGTGGCTAATAACCAATTGAGAGAAAGGCCGAAAGCTCCTTTAACCTTTCTGAAAAGCTTTTTTTGCGCAGAAACCTCTTATATGCGCCCAGAGCTCGGCTGATGTCCTCTGCAGCAGCAGGACCAGAGGAAACAGTGCAATGGTGAAGTGTTATTCCATCAGACAGTGAGCCCCAAAATCTCTGATGTGGATTTAAATTTCCGCTGGATGCAAACCAAAGCGTGTCCCTGTGTCTCTCAGCAGCTCTCGCTTACCTTACAGGCAGGAATGTCTCTGCGAATGCCATAGGCGGTTTACGAGGATGTACCTCGTTCCCATGAATTCTGACCGTTCCGTGAGCCGCGCTTATTTTGATTTGCCGTAAAATGTCAATATTGTTTCTGCATTAGCTCACCTCCGATAAAATGACACGTTTCTCTCCAGCCGGATGACATCGCCTTATTAAAGCTCTATGCTTGTATCAACATTCGGGCAGCAGAAGAAAAGCGCTTGCGTTCCAGAGGGTCAATGCACCAGAGCGCTAATTTGTTGACCCTGAAAGTGGAGGGGTCAGAAGTTCAAAGCCCAGCTGCTGGCGGGATAACTGAGCACGTGTGAGCGTACGTGTGTGCGCGCCTCGGTAGGGGTCATTTCCTTGAGAGCCCCTTCAAATACAGAGGATATGGCCCTCTCACTAAATCGTCCTTTAAATGGCCTGTACAGTAGAAACTGTTGAGGTTAGGGGTTACAGGAGGAACGAAGAAAACACATGTGCTTTAGGAACACTGAAGGAACATTCTGGGTTGAGTAGCTTGTAAGTGAAGCCCTATTGACAGCATTTGTAGCATAATGTCAGTTCTTTTTCCAGTTTTTAAAAGGTTGAAGAAAGAAATACTGTTTTAAGTGTCCACTGCGCGGGCTTGGCCGAACGGCATCCCTGTTTAAAGTCGATCGGAGACGTCTTCCTCAGCTTCTTAGCTGTAGTCCGTAGTCCAGTGCCCTGTGGTGATTGACAGCAGCTATCAAACATTCATAGTGATGCTGCTTCCACTGTAATTAAGTGTTAATCACTTCCTTATGCTAATGGGGTTTTTTGGAGTGGAGTTTTTCCGTGCCAGGCCATTGTTACTGCGCCTGAAATAATTTCTGTGTGATCACTCCCCTAGAAATCAAAATGTGAATAATTATTCCCTAATTAAGAGAGTGGGGCCTGCTCCTGGAGTTAAGGCTGCATTAATTTGAATGTTTTTACAGTTCTCTAATTGGGATAAGGGCAGTTACTGATGAGGGGCCCGTTCGCAGGCAGAGAGAAGGCCTGGCTCCTGTACGCCGCCACTCAAGGTCAGCGCGCAGAGTCCTGTAGCTCCCGCAGAGCCCTGCATTGTTGGCGGAGCATGCATCTATCATCTTGACAAGCATGTGCTCTCACGTCTTCAATTATTAATTGCATTAAATACATTTTTTGAATCCGGGATGGAGGTGTGTTTCCAGGAGAGTGGCCTTTAACATCACCGCATTGTTGGCGCGCGGTCGCACAGTCTATTTTCCGCCCCCTCCTATTCGGGATCTGTAAACAGCAAGAAAGCGAACGAGGCCAAGGTGGGGAGCGCCTTTTTTAAAATAAAGGAGTTTGTCTGCGGTCCTGCCTCGTTCTTACGCCGTGCGTGTTATGTAACACAGGTGCCAGGGTTGAGGTCGTTGGATGAGAGAAGCAAGGCAGACGGAGAGAGAGGAACTGCCTTAAGGCGCTACAGGAAGGACAGAGAAAAATGTAACCATTACTTGTCTTTAAAGGAGCCACTTTCAGAAATAAATTAGTACTCAGATGCTTGGCAAAGTGGTTCAGATACAATTTTGGAGGAGTTCTGGGAGACTCGACAATTGAAAAATAACCTTTGTTGGCCCTAAAATATATTGGGACTATTAAGACGCACTGAAAAAACATCTGAATGTCATTGCATTAAATAATAAAATATGTGGAATTTGCAAACAAAATATGCGGAAGCTTGTTTCTGTAAGTGTTCATGTGTTTTCCTTGTTTCATTGCGTTTTTGACCTTGGACTGTTTTATAGTTTTTTGATTGTTTGCTGTCTGCCCTGACCCTTACCTGAATTACTCTTTTGCCTTTGCCTAGATAGAACTTTTTGCTGGTGTTTGATCGTGGTTGTTTGACCACGTTTGTGAATAAAGTGTTTGCATTTGGATCCGCCCTCGACCCTCAGTCTTTTTGTAACACCCAGACTAGAGTGGTTTGGTTCTGTCAACTTAAAACTAATCATGTAACCCTGAGTTTCTATAGCCACCATCATGGTACAGGCCCCTGGTGTGTTTGATTAGAGTTGGAGAAAAACTGTGCACAACTGTGGCCCTCCAGGAATTGAGTTTGAGACCAATGGGTTAGCGGTACTAAACCATCACATTGCAGCACTGTTTTGACTAATTTTACAGTACCACACAGTTCTAATGAATTTATTCTTTATTGGAATCAAAATAATGGAAATTGCCAACACTAGGCAAAACAATATATAAAATAGGAGAAATATGCAATTACTTAGGGGACACTGTTATTATTTTTCACATAAATATGATTGCAATTAATTGCTTTAATATATAATTGTACTTGGAATCACTTATCTATATATATTTGCAGCTGATTAAAAGAAAATATACTACTTTTGATTTAAAAGACCAGTAAAACTCATAAGTTGCAAGAAAATCTCTCAAAAATCTATTGTACAAATAATGTTTGCAATTAATGCATTCAATTAAAACTAAAATTTAGATAGAATGAAATAGTATTTTGTTGTAAAAATAAACTCTGATTATCTTTGTTTTATCTTAACTTTTGAATTTTTACAGTATAAATTATTTTTTTCACAAAGGTTTTTTTTTCTGTATTTTTAACACTATATCTACAGTTTGTTTTTATCTAAAACAAACTATTATTTTTTTCTTTTGAATATGTGTTTGCGTTGTCTTTAAAACTGATCCTGGTTGGTTTGATAGTTTATGTAAAGCTGTGGCATTCAGACACAATTTCTGCCCTTACTAGCCTTTCGAAAACTGCAAAAAGTGCATAACAGGTTTCCCAAATACCCTGCTATTGGTCAGACAAATTAACAGTGCCGCCTCCAAAGTCATTTCATTGGTTGAATGTACTATCAAGCTTGTTTAAATTTTCCAAAATAAATAAATAGATATTGATACAAAGAATTGGAAAGTAGCGCATTGAATTAAACAAGTAATATTTCCATAAATGTTATGGGTAAAATATGGACAGGACCAGCGACTGGGTTTTTTTTTTTGTCCCAGCGGCTGGCTAACTATCCAGAAGGTTTAATTAAACGTTTAACCCAATTGCTGCTTCTGTCCATATTTAACCCAGGAGTGTAACTAATAAGACTGTTATAGTATTTTCTTGTAAATGTACTCAAAAATGTAGATTTGTTTTTTAAAGTATACAGCATTTCCTTAATCTTAGTTAATATTAATTTACACCTTTGATAATACATTTTTAAAAGAGTAAAAGTTTTATCTGTAATGCACTCAAAACAAACATGAAAATAACATTTCTTAACTTTTCTTAACTAACATCAACAAAGGAGAATACATGCTATGCAAATATCATGTTCATTGCCCTTTAGTTCATGGAGGTTAATGCGTTCTTATTGTAAAGCATTACCAAGAATATTAATATAATCCGTGAATCCCTTAAAGTCTTTAAATAATGTTTGAAGACACACTTTTGGTGTAGAAAGTCACTATTCAAGTTTATAATTTTATGACTATTTTACAGCAAGAGGCAGAAATCGGTTAGGTTTGATTCCAACAGGTCTTTGTCCCTCGGCACAATCGGCGTATGCTGGTGTCGGCGTGATGCTGTTACCACCGGGCAGAGTGGCGTGATATATTGGAGGCCTTCATCCTGTGGAGAAACTCTGCCTGTCACTTACCCTGATTAAAGCTCCCGCTGCTTAGGATAAAGCCACCGTCACCCCGTGCTCCAGACAAATGGAGCACGAGAGGAGCAGGACATTTTTCAGACGCCATCTTTCCCCGCCAAACGCTCCTCTACAGCCTCGCCTCTGTGTAATACTTTTGAATTAATTAGGAATTTTGGTAAATGACGTAAAGTGGCTCTAATTTTTTATGTCTGCCATGAGAACAATTAGACCATTAGGAATAACAGATGACCCAACCGGGTCCATGCGCCTGTTGCTGATTTTCGAAGCACATTATTTCTGACGTGGCAAAACAAATAGCCAGATTTTCGGAAGCATCTCGCTTGCAAATGATACTGTTTCATGAGTGTTTTCCCCTCCTCGTGTTTGGAACAGAGGCCTGATCCCTGGTTGCGAGACCTCATTAGAGCAGGGACGCTCTCTCTTTTCACTTTCCCATTCTTCAGGTGAACCTTAATTTACATGGAGGCGCGCTACGATCTTCCCGATGAGGAGTCGACCACTGTCGAGAGATGGAGCACTCAAAGGGGCCACTCTGCACTTAAGATGAAATTTTTGCCTCTTGAAACCTGTCAAATCTCCCGGTGAGAAGGCGAGAGGTAGAGGAGGGGGTGAGCGAGTGGAGAGGAGGGACCTGAGGTGCAAAAAATAGTATTTCCACCCTGATAAATGAGTTCTATCCTGACTGCATATGGTATATGTTTTAAAGTGCCTCCCCCCGGCCTGTGTGCGCAGGAGCCATCCTTCATAATGAGCTCGGCCCCTCTCCCTCATCTGGGGGCCCCGGCGGTTGCCAGGCAGCTGCCAGTACAGTCGCACCCCGGGTCGCCACCGATGCATCTGCGCACTGTAGCCTACAGTCATTACGTAGGTTGTTGTACGACTGCTCTGACACGCAGTCGGTGCCAAGAGTGTTTGCGCTGTCATTTATATCGCCTGTCATTCCACTTTGTTCATACATCACGTCGTTGGAATCAAATAGGAGCTTTTGAATGTTTTGTCAGGTCATTTATAAAAATGTTTCTGGTAACATCTAAAAATATTAGATCAGAAAAGTATTAGATGCAACGCATTGAAAACATGCAATAAATCCACACTTGTGATGCACATCAATATGCAATTACAGACTGCTGTGGAGAACTTTATGCATGCAAAAAATAGTTTCATCAGATAATTGTGTAAATATATAAACAAATGTTACACTATATATATATATACATATATAAATATATATATATATATATGCATGCATACATATGCACAGTAGCAATGCTTTATTACTATTTCTATTATTATTTGTAGAGTAAATTGTTCATAAATGCAGTTTTAAATTTTTACTGTTGTCTGTTTATACTTTTGGATTATTTCATATGACTGAATCAAGCTAATGTAGTTTAACGTTTTAAGTTCTGCTACAGTAAAAACACAAATCAAGTCAAGTACGTGACTTTTTTTGTTTTGGGTGGTAAAAATTTGTTTCATCATGTCATGGTGGATATTACATGCGTTATTGATGCCCGAGAGCTAACCTTAGTTTGAGTGTGTGTGTGTGTGTGTGTGCATGTGCGTTTGCACATGTATGTGTGGACCGTGTGACCCAGAAAGAAGACGAGGTGTCGGCCGTGCCGGCAGAAAGCAGCCTTTCCTGTCACCAAATGATGTTATGTGGGTCAGCATTTATTAGAGAGTTATTTGTCATTCTCGTCTTGAACAGACTGGAGTGTGAAGTCGTTACTGCTGCGCTGCTGTCTCCAGCTAGACCCATTATTTCCTTCACAGGAACTCACAAACCTCTTTGTTACATCTCAAGACCTGCAGGATCCATGCAGTGCACGCCTCTCTGCTCTCCAACTTTCGCCTGTCTGCTTTTTTTCTCCTCACGAGATGATTTTCTTCTCCAGTTATGCTAGTCCCAGATGCTTTAGTGGATTGAATAAGACTGTGACTGATGTGAATTCTAAGATGTTGTATGTTTGTGCTTCTGTGTGACATGGATGTCTAATTAAAAGCTTTTTCAGTGTATAAGCTTAGACTTTAGGAGTAATGTCAGCCCAAATAGTTGTGCAAATTGTTAAAAGTTAAACCAGTCTTGCTGTTTCCTGCAACAAAGCGTTCAGAACACCCTAGAAATGTCCAAACTCATCTCAGTTTCCACAAAATATTAAGCAGCACAACTGTTTTCAACATCCATAATAATAAAGTTAGTTGAGTAGCAAATCAACGTATTATAATCATTCCTGAAGGGTCATATGACTTTGAAGATTGGATGCAAAATAAATCAGCTTTCCATTGCAAGAATAAATTTAATTTTAAATGATAACTAAATATAAAACTGTTATTTTAAATTGTAATAGTATTTCACATTTTTACAGATTTTTCTGTATTTTTGATCAAGTAAATGCATTCCTGGGAAGCATAAGAGACTAAAAAGATATTAAGAGTCCACACTTTTAAATTGTTTGTTTGAAAAATTTATTAGTTAATATATACTGTAATTTGTACAAAAAAAGTCTGGTTTAAAGTGCTTCTGACAAAACTCAAATAAAAAGAGGTGTCCCCTAAGTAACCTCACACTCTTTTCTCTCTCTCTCTCTCTCTCTCTCTCTCTCTCTCTCTTCTGTCATTTTACAGTACGTTAGGCGAATATTAACATGCAATACAAAAACCAAATTCATCATATTTCTTCATGTAACAAATTACATGGCATTTGTAGTGACAAACAGGAGGTCTTAAAATAGAGCTCGGGTCCAAATGAATCCAGGCCAGGCATTGGTGATGGCAGAATAATCAGCTATCCCATACTCCCCTGTGCTTAATAGAGACAGCTGCTCAGAATTTAAAGGACAACAGCAAGAGAAGTCTTAATTACTAGACAGAAGTTAGCCAATAATGAATATTTTATTTTAGGCCGTCCGTTGGCTGCCGGTGAATTATGCCAGAGAAGGGACGAGGCTGTGAATCATCACGTCCAGGTAAATGCCAGGATGATGATATAATTGGTTGCTGTGGAGAGAAGTGCAACCTCTGTAAAATGTTAGGCAGGTTAGGGTGTGAGCTCTGTAATTCATTACACACAAATATGAGCGCCTCCGATTATTCATCATTCCCTCTCTCTTCCTGTATTTACATCTGTCTCTGTCACTAATGAGCAGGTCCAAATGAAATCTACAGGATTTCTTTCTATTTTTTTCTTTTTTTATGCATATCTTGCGACGATCCACCTGCAGAACGGATATAGACATGCTAAGAAACCTTATAGTTACTTATAACCTAACACTAGCCCCTGTACATCTTATATTTACTTCTTTCAAGGAAAGAATTGCACTGGTTTCATCACTCTACACAACAACAATCTGTGGAAGAAAGAAAGAAAGAAAAACAGAGTGAGAGAGAAAGAGAGAGAGACTTGCCATGCTCACTAAAACAGACATCATTAAGCAGGGTGGCCTGACTATTTCATGCACTGAAAAATTTATGAATGTGGACACAGAGGTCATGGGGACACAGCTACCATTAAACCAGCCCAGCACCCCCTTTACACAGCCCCCTGCTAGCAGCTGAACTCATCTTCACCACCACATAACCCCGACATTTCATTCTTATTCTCCTCCAGTGCTCCACATTGTGTTGAGATGTATGTTTTATTTGTAAACACTAATGCTAACTAAGTTAAATTGGCATTTTGCAAAGTAATTGGCAGTGGCACAAGAATAGCCTGGTTTTTGTGTTATTTGCTTTGGATCGGATTTGCGTGGAATATGTTTTCTGTTCCATAACCTGAGATTGTATTGAAAGTCTTAAGGTGTCTAAGAAAGAGTTAAACAGATTAGAGGAAGGATGCATAAATGCAAGAAAGAAGACCAATCACAATTCAGTATAATAATAGCACCATGATGCCATTACTGTTGGTTAGATATGTAAATCAATAGAAAAATGCTATATATATATATATATATATATATATATATATATATATATATATAACAGATAAATCATTA
>JAUCMU010000021.1:15472098-15489185 GCA_032275025.1 Enteromius treurensis
TCTTCTCTGATTACAGATGTCGTACTTGTAGACATGTTCACACTGGTTATAATAAACACATTCATGTTACACGTGGAATCTTTTTTCAAATGTGCATTAATGACTCACCTTGGACAGTAACAATGAATGTCTTTTCACGGATTCCTTTGCTCCAGCTCTTGATCTGATAATGTCCGGAGTCTGTGGTAGTTATGTTTGTGATGGTGAGATCACCAGTGCGTTCATCAAGCTTCAGTCTGTCTGTGAATCTCTCTTTACACACATCATCTGTACAGAGCTCACTCAGATTTACTGTGATCTGAGCGATGGGCATGTCATTAAAATACCATATAATTGTGTCATTTTGGTGTATATTAAGATCAATGTGTAGAGTGACTAAATCACCCTCCATGACTGACACCGACGCACCTGAAAAAAAAATCCAAATAATTTTGCAATGAAAAATTTTGACATAATTATCTGACAGGAAGATGAACTGTAACAAAATTATTTACTGTGCACAAGGTATGCAAGCACTGCGAACAAAGCGAGAGACGCTCAACATGTGTCGCTCCACCTATCCCCACTTTCAGTTGATATATATACATTATAATACAGCAAATCTTATTGGGGTAGAAGTTTGAGCATGGCAGTCTTTAATATACAATTTTATGAATGATCTACGCTGTTTGTACTATGGCCGCAGCAATTCTAGTTCTAAAAAAAAATCTTTACCAATTGATTCTAACTTAAGATGAATTAGTAAGACATTTAAATGCTTGGTGATGGCATCTCTGAGAACTTCAAACAGAGCTGTATATGTGAAGCTCATGACATTGTCTGATGAACAAAACAGTCTTACATCTATGATAAAGCACAATAAATCAATTAAGATTTTATTGCATTTATCACAAAACCGACGCAGACATATGCTTCAACACTGAGCAGTTTTAAAGCTGGGAGATAAAATAATCTTCTGTTTTGTATAATATATATCAGGCTATTAATATTTTGGCCTAAATTAGGATCAGTGAATAAGCACAAACTGATGATAATACACTGTAGTTCAGTAAGACTTGGACAACCCTGCAAGTCTTTGTTCTTTGCTTTTTATCTTTTAAATTTATGGTTTAATTTTACAATAATAATTAGACTATAATACCATATAGTCCTGCATCAGTGTGAACTGGAGTTTCATGTGTGGATATTGGGAATAAAAACCTTGCTGAAACCATGTTTGCATTGTTTTTTTTTTTTGCATAATTATTTACTCAGCTGTTACTAAATCTAATCTGAGCTCCGAGTGATTTAATATTTGATAATTATTCAGGTCTACATGGCTCAAATGATTGAGTGTTAATAACTGAATCTAAATTAATCTCCTACACAGATTAGAACATGCACACACAATGAGGATGTGGATACATAGATAATTGGATTTTTAATATGTGATGTCACAAAAATAATTAGGCATTTTCAAAAGAGAATGCTTATCAGCTCAAATATTTTACAAAGGTGGAAACAATAAAAATGTTTTCATAGCTACATCACAGCATTCATCAGCACTTCATACAAAATGTTTGTGATGCACTTAGCAGCACAGCTCATCTCTTTAAACGAGAACATACAAAAAAGGATGTCTTAAAAACATAAAATCAGCCGCTTGCGTTCATGTTTCTCCATTACTAAAAATACAATTAAAGATCATAATTTGGGTATAAAATCCCAACTTTGTGCTGATCCACCAATCCTCAAGGAAATATGAATAAAGCGCTATATTCAGCTTGTAGAACCTGAAACTATTATCATCAAGTGTTTGTTTGTAAATACAAAATGTATAACATAAAGTAAATAAATAATAACTTCATCTGATTAAAATTGGTTCAGCAGATAATAATTAATACAGACCCATGTTTATAGAGTTAGCAGCACATAATATTTGTGTAATATGACAAAATTGTAAGAAAAGGAATGTGCATGCTCAGATCTACAACAATAAGATTTTCCATGTTTTAAACCAATGGAATTGGGGGTTGTCGGAGTGACACGTGTTGCCCCACCCCTCATCCAGGGGTGCATTTCCCAAAAGCGTGGTTAGTCTACTATGGTCGCATGTTCTGTCGTTACCAGCACAGTTCAACGATTCGGTGTTCCCCGAAAGCATAGTTCGAAAGAACATTTGCAGTCAATGTCACAAACGCTCGTGGTTTGAACTACAGCATTGGAACTGTGGTTAGAAGCATAGATTTTTGTTAGTAAGATATATGGGCAAAAGAAGCAAACTAACATGCATTACTATCTTTATCTTTCATTCTATCTAAATATAAAATGCATTTTAATTACATATTTTCACACAAACATTCTAAATGCTATTTTTAAAAAGTGGGCATATGCACAAAAAAGGCTAAGAGAATGAAGTAAGAGGAAACCCGCGATGATTCAAAGATCAAATAAAGCATAATGACAGTGAACAAAAATAGTAAATTAGTCAATATGTGTCATGTTCAATACAGCAGCATCTTGGAGATCTCTAATCAGTTAAATAGCAGTTATTCCAGAAGTTATTCCTCCACCACATGCGTATGACGTTAACAATGGCCCTATGTTGTTGAACTAATGTGGTTAGAGCAACAGAAATGCGACCGTGTTCGGGAAACAGTCGTGTGTAGCTAGTTCGTTTCCAAAACAATGCATCGTACTATGGTGGTTTATCAGCGAGTTACATCGTTGCTCGTGAAACGCACCCCAGAGCATTAAACTCCTGCCTTTGTTGTTTAACCACACCTTAACCAGGTCGATATGATGAGTGAGTGAAGAGTGCATGGTGTTTTTAAGGTAAAGAATTATGATATATGCCTATATTATCTCATATAACAGTATTATATGTAAAACACATCTATCTATTTGCACTCTCACATAATTTGTATAACTAAATGTCAGTTTTGGAAAGACGCCAGCATGGATAATGGGCGGGATTTTGCCTCAGTAAAAAGAGCGTGTTCAGTTTACTGTGTAATATAATATTCATAAACGTCCCGGTTTTGTGAAATCCTCCGTTATTACTTCTCTTAGTACAAAACTTGCTTTGCATTCAAAAAATGAACGCTTCTAGAACATTGGTGAGTAGCCTATAATGTGAGATGAGGCGTACGTTTGTTTTTTTCTTGCACAACTTGCTTAACAAGCGGCCACAGACATGAAATTAAAGTCTGATATGAGATATGTGTATTTAGTTGTATTGTAAAACTGGCATCAACCTTTGTACATTTTAAAACTCATTTACATGAGGGGCTTACAAATTGATAGTTGACTTCTGAGCAAATTCAAGAATGCAGGCAGGTTGGTTGTTATACGAGTCAAGATCAACTGCAAAGCTTGAACTTCTGAAGCTTGAACTTCTGAAGAAAGTCCCATTTCCTGGACTTGGTTAAGCAGGCCTGAGTCAGCTCATCAGCTCATGATTTGAGCTAATGACTTTGTACATAACCTATTGAATTACGCTTAAAAAAGGTATTGATTCAGTACTTTATACATGCAAGATTAACCAGAACATCTTGATGTTCTATGGAGGCCATAAAGCCCTTGAAAAACGTTCTTGAAAATGCAAGATACCAAGGACATATGGCCAGCAAATATGCTGATCGGCTCATTAGGTCTGCCCAAGCAGAAAGTGACTGTGGTAAACCTTTTCTTGCTTTATTTATTTATACAACTTTTTGTCTTTGATTTCTTTGATTCTTTGAATTTCACGCATTTTGTCTGTTGAAGTTGAGGCTGTTATCTTGCTGCTGTTCCTCCAATCACTAAAAGGTCAAAAGCATTTCTCCTCAGGCATTTGTTCAGGTCTCTAAACAAGGTAATTTTTAAAATTGTAGCCTACCAGTGGAAGTGCAGATTGAGTCTTTCGTACTGTAAGAATATGAATTTATACCATGTTTTCAATTCTTTACAGGTTTGTACAAACATTCAGACCCTTGTTTCTAGTGTTAAATCTTTCCAGCCTTTCCTGCTCTGCATTAGGGAACATGAATAAACTAACCAGAAACTACATCATCGTGGACAAAAAGGCAATGAAAAGCAATATGTGAGTGTTTTCGACAGTGATGAACTCTTCAAAGTTCACTTCGCATTCAGCACATGGTACAGTGAAGCACTTTGCAGTTGCACCACAGCAGACTTCAGGAACAAAGTTACTGAGAGGTACGTTTCTGATGAGTATTGATTTAACAGGTCAGGTTTAAAAATTCAGCATTTCCGTCATGTCCCGTGTACCAACAAATTGTGTTTGCACTGTCCATCACTGCCAATTAAATTGTTTTTTGGTTTTGTTTTTACTGTTCTACTTTTAGTTTTCACACAGGCTGTGTGGAATATAAGTAGTTTTGCGTCTAACTTATATTTCCTTCTTACAGTTTTAAATATATACTGAGCCAGAGGAATAAATAGAAAGCTTTACACTGGTGCTGGAAATTGAATTCTGGCTAGTGAATTCATCATTATTCCTCTCTTGCTAAAGGTCAAATTTAGCTCTATGTGGAGTTATTATTAACTCTATTTGGGAATTATTTCAGTTATTTAAATACCTATTTAGAGATCGGGATGATATAAAATCTATTAGGTTCAATTTAAAACAGTTTTGTAGTGTGTGATTACCAAATGAGACTTGACTTTTATGAGCATTTGTCAGATTTACAGTCGCTAAACAATTTTTAATCATTTCTGTGTAGCTTTAAAGTATTAAACCATTGGGCAATTAATTTTTTTTGGGTGAACTATACTTTTAAGAAAAACTTCAGAGACAAGTGCTTTGCATTTCAAAAATTATTGCACTGCAAAAATACTTTTCTAGCTTAGATTTTTTGTCTTGTTTCCAGCCAAAATATCTACAAGTTATAAATCAATTAGGACTTAGGGAAGTCATTTGCGAGGTGGGACAAGCTACTGCATATTGAGATCCGCGAAGGTATAACGTACTACTGAATCATGCACAGGAATGAGTATTAAGAAAGTAATTTTGATTGTTTTATTTCTTTAAGCAAGTTTTTTTTACTTTATCGATACTTCAGTAGATAAGTGTTGCACGTCACATTATCAATATTGTTTATTTTTTGGACCCACAAAAGAAAATATTTGCAATCTTCTAGTTGTCTTTCTTTCTATCTCTGCACCCAGCTTATAGTGATCCCCTTTTCACCCCCAGCTCTGTCTAATTTAATCTCACGCATCAATGACTTTTAATTAATATGATTGGCTGAAGGATTCTCGTACTGTTACATGGTATTTTTCTGCCTTTCTGACGGTGACAAATGCTATGGAAATAAACGGCAAACCTACAATACATAAACCAACAATACCCACTAAACCAGCAATCTCCCCACTGGGAGCAGATTTAAGCAATGTTGGCATTATTAGTCAAAGCATTGATATTCCCTACACTAGCTAGAGTGATACAGATGCAGTAATGCTAATCATGTTCCTGCTGGTGCTTCCTGCCTTTGTCTCTTGCTTATCTTTTCCCCACTTGCGATATCACCACACACACTGTAATGTGGGACTCTTGTACGGAGTGGGACGTCCTCTTCAGCCAGCTGTATTGAGAGCTCTGGCTGTTTATTTAAAATGTGCCAATGCCCAGTGCGGCTCCTCAAAGTCAGACAGAAAATGCAATAACCAAGACGAAGTCTCCACGTGTTTGTTCAATTACGTGTGCGCGTTTTGATCGGTCACAGTGTAGCGGAGCCAAAAGTCACACCCTATTTCCCTGCTGGCGTTCACAGGATCGATAGAGGTTAACTGTCAAGTAACCTTTTGTGTATGTGCGAGGGGTGTGTATTTTTGTTTTGTGTGTGTATGTGAACGGGAGGTTCTGGACAGTGTCTGGTACAGTGCGGTGTGCTGCTTTATAGCTGTGAGATGCCGGCTTACCCCATAATGATAAGAGAGTGCAGAGTAATTACAGGCGCTGCTCCAGCGAGCAGCCAAGGGCATCTGTGACTCCCCTTCCTGACTAAGGCCAAACTAGCAGGGCTTCCCTCAACCTTTATTAGGACTCCCCACCAGTCCCCTCTCTCTCTCTGCTGTCTCTCATTCTCTGCAGCTCTCAGCAGTTTTTCCCCTCTTATCTCGCTCTAATTTCTCATTGTTCTTTTCCCTCTCTTTATTTCTTCCTCCTTCATCAGATCTTCCCTCTTGGTCTGTCCTCTTTCTTATCTTACCTTGTTTCTTATACTTTCGACCTCTCTATTGCAGGGGTTTTCAATGTTTTCAACCATGGACCTCCCTATAAACACTGCATCATATACTTGGAAAGTAATCACAGCAGACCAAATCTGTAATAAAATGTATTACACATCTTGTCCTAAAAAAGTCTATGGTAATTCATATTTTTTATATGTGATCCCATAGGCATCTCTCTTTTCCCCCCCTCTTTTAATGTTTGAATGCAGTGCAGTTCTTGTGTCTTTAATTCAGTTGGCTAAATTAAATTCTGGTTTGCTTTATTTTTTTAAGTGCACGAACCAACATTTTTTTTAATGTTTTCCTTTCCAAAAGTAAACAAAATGATTCGATGTTCTATTTTACTTTCTGCACAGAAATTAAAGATTTATTAGTTTTTCCTCTTTTGAATTGGGATTAAGATGTATTAGTAGTGCTGCACTAAAATTGTATTTATTAATTAATTTATTTATTTTAACTGAAAGACAGTACCATATTTTGGTTTACACCAAAAGTTTTCATTAAACCAAATACCGTAAATAAATTTTGGTTATTACATTTGGGTAAGTGAACTCAGTATGCCATTCACTTCTTTTGTAAAGTTCTAAAATGAGCCACCTTAGCTGGAAATATTTTATTAATCATGGTTGTAATTTATTTAGATTATGGCACAAAATATACACTGATATGGTCAAAATGCATCTTTGGAGAATGCTGATTAAATTTCACTGTTTGGGTCATTAACTTCGGCCCTCCAAAAACTATTTCAGACAAAACTAATAATTAATGTTTTGGTGCATCACTAATTTTCAGATTGCAATTTTAAATCCCTACAGTTAGCCATAAACATTAGCTACTCCTTAAATCAAGAGGAAATAAGAGATATCTTATTGATTAATCATAATGGACCAGGACCAGCATGATCTATGAATATGATTGTTGATCTATTATCTGTGTCCTTATCGTAGTTCTTATCCTTTGCTCTGTACCGCAACAGCCATGTGACTTGCTCCAAAAAAACATCCATGAAAGCTTTTTGAAAACAATTCTATTTCTGATCCCACATTTCTATAACAAGACTCAACTGAGTGAACATTACTGAGCGTTTATGGGTATTAATCTTTTGGCAATCAACAATCCAATCAGTCAAACTTCTCTGTCTTCCTGTATTTGTATGCTTGACATGGCCTTGTCAGCATCATTGCGTGACCTCAAGGGACCGTCTCCTGAGATGATGGCCATGTCCAGTCGATTGTCATTTACTGTGAATTCACAAAATAAGAGACTGAAAGTATGGATAAATGTCAACTAGCAAGTTTTGAAATACTGTAGCGCAGGCTGCTGAATGTACAAAACTTAAATGAGAGGTGGTTTTACATGCTGGTTTGGTTCCGGTATTTGCAGTGGAGGACGTGTTATATGTAACTATAAAGCAATCTGACTCTCTGGGATGACAGCCCAACAGTAATGGAGCCTTGCCCACTCATGACGTCAACACCGGCACTTAAGTGCTCAGAAATTACTGAGGTAAATGTCTACCTTTTCTGTCTGCCGCTCCTTATCCTCTGCCCCTTCTAAAACACACACAAACACACACACACACTTACACTTCTTTTGTGTGTCTGCCTCTTATTAGAGGTCAAACTCAATCTGTCCTTGTCAGGTTTAATCAAAGTATCCACAAATTCAATTTCAGCTGCTGTGTGAGAGAGGCTATTAAGGCATTCTTTGTCATTCGCAATGTCATTAGGCAGTGAGACGAGAGGGCATGAGGGTGTTTCCGATTCTGATGCATTTACTCATCTTTTTAGGGTAAATAAAGCCCAAGTGCTCTCTGTCAGCACCTAAAGGTGCCAGAATTCCTTTACTCTGAAAAATTATTTGTGAAACTGTGATACAATATAACTAATATTAAGGCTTAATTTCTTATTTTACATTTATCTGTGCATCAAAATATCACATTGGTCAAAAATAATTTATAAACTGTATTATTGTTTTCCAGAAGAAACACAGTTTAAACAAGATAATAGAAATAATTTGAATTTTTTTCTGTTCTAAGAAAAAATAAAGATACATTTTTACACAATTACACAACGTGTTTAAAATTGAACTGGAAATTAGGTGCTGGGCGACCGGCCAGAGGAGAACTGGACCCAACAAAGCCTGGTTCTCACAAGGTTTTTTTCCCCCCATTCTCTCATGGATGGGGTTTTGGTTCCTTGCCGCTGTCGCCTCTGGCTTGTTAAGTTGGGGACACCTAATTTCTAGTGATTATCGCCGTCTTGACTACAGAGGCCGTCTCTGCTTTTGATAAATAAAGTTTTATCTCGTCGTCATGCATTAACATCACTATTTTCCTACTTGATAATGTTCAGTGCTTTGCCACAATCTTTTTTGTCAAAATCACTATATAAATAAAAGTGACTTGACTTGACTTGACTACAGAAATCAGAACTAGAATTGATACGTTCCTTATGATTTCCATCCCTGCTGCGCTATGCTCAAAGAACAGATTAATTTGAAATTTATAGGTTCTTAACCTATTTAAGATAAAATTGATAAGACTGTGTTGTGCTGACCAAACACGCTAAAAAAGTCCCATGTTGAGTCGCTCCATATTTCATCTGGTTCTTGAGAGGGCATCACTTTGCATTGTCCTAAGTGCTGTTGACAACCCAATTGAATAAAAATCTTGCATGCATGTGCACATTTTCAAACATAAATGTTTATTTTGTCTCAATTGTTCCTGCTTGTACTCTCTCTCACTCTCTGTTGTGCAAAGACGTATTGATTCGCCCGTGAATCTATAACACCAATGAACTTGATGGAGTTCCTGACAAGCACAAGTGCAGCTCGGCACAGAGACGCGTTTGTGCCTGTGTTATTTCTCTCGTGAGGAAACGAGCAAGTCACAAAATCCAATATATACACACCGACGGTCCTCACCGTGTTCGCCGTAACACTGTAAGACTTCAGCCCGGTAGTTTTACTCTGCAGAGCTGGTGAGGAACATGATGAAATATGCATGAAACTGATGTTGTAGAAGTGACACCTAAATGACTTTGAGACAAAAAAAAAAAAACTTTACCAAGTTTACCCTTTACCGCTCTCTCTACCTTTTTTGGAGGGTTGGTGGGAAGCAGACTTTGTTATGTGTCAAGGTATTCGAAAGAAAGGGATGATTTTGAAAAAGAAGACCTCCTCTGGAGAGAAGACATTACTCTACCCCACCTTCATAGTGTCCTTAATACGGCAGGTTTGCCTCTCAAAGACGGCACTACAAACGGACGCTGCTCACTTCACAGGCCACTCATAATTGTGAGAATTCAAACAAATCTGTGTGTCAGGCAAGCAGATGGAACTTCAATCGTAGAGCTCAATCGCATGTCTGTTACCTTGAGTCGAGTGCCTTTTTTACTCCAAAAAATATGGAAAAGACTATTGATCAGGGCTGCTCACCCAACCACCTGGGGTATAAACCGGAGTGTGCTTGTGTGAGGCTGTTCAGGATAATCTGCATCACTGATGTCTGGATTTCCCACCATGCAGTAGAGATACATCATTGCAGTTCAACAGCAGAGGTTAATGATGGCTTGGTCAGACATTTCTTCTGTTTTCATATTTTTAAGGCTATTTTATACCTTTTTTTTCTTGTATTTTATCTAAACTATTCTTGAATCAAGATGCGTTTACTATTTTATATCTTGCATTTACAATTTACTATATAAAGTTTTCTTAAAAAGAGATTAGAAAAATAATCTGACCTCAAACTTCTTCTTTTTTTCTTTTTTTTGCAGTATACAGTAAATTTCCTCACCCTCGGTCCATCTGAGATGTACAGTAGGTAACTTTCCTCCCCTTATTAAAACACTAAAGAAGATTTTTAGCTAAAACCATGGTTTTAATGATTAAAAAAAAATTTGCAGCTACTGCAATTTAAAGGGGTCTTATGATGTTGCTAAAAAGAACATTATTTTGTGTGTTTGGTGTAATTCTATGTGTTTATGAGGTTTAAGGTGCAAAAAACGCATTATTTTCCACATATTGCACATTTTTGTTTCTCTTCTAAGTCCCGTCTCCTGAAACATGTCAATTTGTAAAAAGCTCATCGTTCTAAAAAGTGAAGTGTGCTCTTATTGGCCAGCTATCGATTGCACTGTGATTGGCGGAAAACCGCACACATGTGGCGGAAATGTTATGCCCCTTACCATAATATTCCATGTGCTGACGCTATGACACCACAAAACAATAAAACGCATTACAGACGAGGCATTTGTTTCATCCAATGGAAACAAACTAACATTTGAATAGTAAGTAGCAGGTTCTTTTAATAAGAAAACGTAACCTACTTAAAGTTTGTGAGTCAGAAGCGCCAGACTGTCCTTGCAGAGGAAGAATTGCTCCACTTTATAGTCTTTATAGGTTTTAGGTCCTCTAATACAGTATTGTATTCTGGAACACTGTTGTGAATACAACTTGACCACCCATTTCTTTTTCTGTCCTTTTCTGGAAGCACAAACAAAGTAGTTTCATTTAAACAGTGATGCACAGTGTGTCAAGCAAGCGGTTTATAAAGATCACGCTGTGATGTTGCAAAGAGGGGATGTGTTTAAATGAGCCTTTTTAAGGGAGCATGGGCAAGTCATAACTTTTAGAAGAAAAAAAATCTCTTTGGTTTTAACACTTTTAGTCTTTGAAACTTTACAGATCTTCTTTATGCACCAAGAGCTTGTAACACACTAAAGAGAAAGGAAAATTTAAAATAGAATCATATGACCCCTTTAAGAGTGAGAAATAAAAAATAAACATAACAGGCAATGCAAAATTTTATAGCTCCTTAAAACACATTGAGGTCTTATGAAGCAAAATTATTAATCTGTGCAAGAAACTGAAAATTTTCATTACCTGTAATCCATAGCTTTATGCAAACAGGGGATTTTCCTTGAATTGCTTCTTTTGAGACAGTTTGTTTCGTTGATTCACCAGTTTATTACATACTATTATAATTTAATATTAAAGCACCCAATAATGAGCAGATGTTTTGCATGGTTAAACCATATGTAGTGAATGAACTAATCTTCATCAACTTACCTTTGAACAAAAAACACCATTCAAATATTATTTTGCCCCGTCATTCCTTTTTATTTTTATTTCAGTCGAATCCAAATTATTAATGGATTACTTTTCATTTATCATTCATCTGTAGCACAAAAGTGCCATTTCGAGCCATACCACCACCCACAATAGGTGACATTCTGTGAAAAACTGTGAAAATATGAAGTGATAATTACTTTTATCTATGTGTTTATATGTTAATGAGTGTAATAGCAGTTCACTTCCCCTCACCCTTACACGTGTACAGCATCTCCATCCGCACATTCTCAGAAAAAGCTTTCTGTTGTATTCCTAGGTCAGCACATCAGAACTCTAGACACTCTTTCAATTACTTCTAAGCTGACATTTGCCTACCCTTTATCGGGAGATCTTTAATCAATGCTGACTTGAGAGGAACAGGGAAAGTTTGCTTTGATTTAATATCTCCACCACGGTAAAGGTGAATGTGAAACATTTATGATAATCTGTAATGGAGGTAGAGGAGGCTTGATGAGACTTTCTTTCGGTGTCAGACAAACATCTTGTGGCCTTTGCGTTCCATGTTTCACTCGTGTTCTATAATATGAATAGTTAAACTCGGCATATATGACATAACTTATCGTCAGTAAGGGTAAAGATGAATAATTTCACTGCTATTTCTGACTTTAATTCTCTTATCTGCAACATTTAAGCTTCAAAAAGGTCACGTGATATATTTTTTAAAATTTGGAAAATAATTCACTCAAAAAGTAATTGATTAGCATTGTTATTTTGTCATTTGATTGCCTTCAGATTGATTGATTGATTCGTTCATTAGTATAAAATTTGCATACTACCACTACTGCTACTAATAATGCATAATATCATGTTTATAATAAAACAATTTGTAGTATTATAATTATAATTTACAATTTATATAATCTGTAATTTGCTTCATAGTTTATTTTATTTATATTTAATTATAATATTTTATTTATATTTATTTATAATATTATATTATATTATATAAATATTTTATTATTAATACAAATTTATTTAAAATATTTTATTATTGTATTGTATATAATTAATAAAATACAATTAGCACAATAATATTTAAATGTGTTTATTTATACGAATTCTGCATTATTTTGTCATGTTTAACAATATGATTAATACATTTTATTTTTGATATGGATGAAAAGAAATTTGTACCAGTTTTGGATGAAATGAGAGTAGGTAAATGGTTTAATATTATCTGCAAAATTTAAGCTTCAAAACAGTCATGTGAAATGTTTAAGTAGATTTCAATGTGCTAGTTAACTTATTAAAACATTCTGCATTAATGCAGTGTTTACAGCATGTGTCCTTTCTCTCCTGTACAGGTCTCCCTTTGGTTTGCCCATCAGCGCTTTTGGTAATAGCGTTTGTTAAGGCCGTCATCTCCCTTCAAAGGTTATCCACGACTCTCCATGAAGCCGATTACACAAACACAAATGCTGACTCGCAGGTAATAGGCCACAAACAGAGATTCAAGTGTCATGCCACTCTATTGCATTTGATCTGTGCGTGGTTTTATTAGCCAGCAGAGGTGGTTCTGTCCACTGTGAGACTGAGAAGTGGGTCATCCTCTGGTCACTTATTATTTTTCACACTTGACTGGATTTACAAGAGGTAAACGGGTTACGTTACTAGTAGTGTTATGGCTTAATTCTGTTTATCACTCCACAGGCCTGACACGAGCTAGACATGTTTATTGTCGGCCTGGCATGGCTGCATAATAAATAACTGCACATGTTTCATGGCTTCGTTTTGGCATCATGGAGCTTGATGCTTGCATTTTGATTAATTGTGGAGGAAACGAAAGCTAACCATTCAAAACCAGTGCACTTTATTTTCTTAATGTCGACATCAAATTAAAATACTTCACCTATGTTTTTATTTTTTTTTATCTTACAGTCAACTTGAAATCACTTTTTTTTAATGAATATATTCTGATGCACCGGTTTTGTGCAAAAAAATAAATCAATAAAAAAATAAAATATATAAATATATATCCCAAAAAATATATATATACAAATCGTTGTGAAGTGCAGATCCTGCTGTTATATAAATTATTATTATTTTTTTAATATACAAAGTAGTTTAATATAGTAGTTTTATTTTAGTATCTTTATATGTGTGTTTATGCATAATTTTCTTTATTTGGGATCTCATTTGATTTTTAATGCAATTTGCTTCATAAATAAATTAAACTTTATAATTTTAATTAAACTTCTTTTGTCATTATTAATGATTTATCAATGCATGTAATTCCAAAGAAAAACTACATTTTTATTTTTAGAATAAAAAATCTGAAATTATAAAATTTTCTTTAATTATTATAATGTGGCCATTTAAAAATATTACAACAGAAGTTAAAAAAGGATGCTGTTTGATGCTGACATAAATGTGACGACACAGCTTTTTTAATATATAATTTTATAGTCTCTGCACATTACACTTAAATAGGAAAAAAGTACACACTTCACCTTTAAGGTTAAATGAACATCTTAAATGAATTTCTCATCAATTTTACTCAAATTAGCCTTGGTCTCAAAGGGTTGCCGGATACACCTGTTCAAATCATTCTCT
Organism: Enteromius treurensis; assembly: GCA_032275025.1. NCBI lineage: Eukaryota > Metazoa > Chordata > Actinopteri > Cypriniformes > Cyprinidae > Enteromius > Enteromius treurensis. The sequence goes on from JAUCMU010000021.1 coordinate 15,486,001, forward strand.
GGGTTTGTAATGAAATATGTTTTAGATACAGCTGAACTTTTGAAATATATTAGTCAATGGACACACAACGAATTCCTCTCAGGTGGCTGTAATCCATCTTTGTAATTCAAAAAATATCTTTTTTTTTTCTTCCCTCTGAGTTGCTGGGCATGAAATATGGACCGGCTGATGTTGTTTTTGGACCTTGTTTTTGGAAAGGATTGCACAAGACAGGCTACTCCTCCTTAAATAAGGTATAAAAGTGTCACTTTATGAGAAATTTACACCGCTGGAGTTAGCCACGGCCCATTAAAGACTATTTAATGCTATGTAAAGCTGCAGTCTTACATCATAACTGTAAAGGCATACTTCAGGAAAAAAAAAAAGAAGTTTAGGAGGAAGTTTAATATTTGCAGCCAAATTATAATGTGCTTCAGGCACTGGACAAGAGATTTTAATGAAAAATGAATGTGAGTGTTTCCTGTGTGGCCCCTTACAGACACTTTCATGCAGTTGTTATTGAGACTTTGTATATATGTTTCGTCAGAGATGCATTAGTGATTTATATTTAAATATGAGTGAATTATACATCTTTCTCCCTTTTCTGTCACAAGCCTGAGCTGAATCAGAAGCGCAAAATCAGTGTCAATCAACTGTAAAAGTATCATTTTTAGTCAATGTGTGTAAATGTTAAAAAAAGTACCTGAAGTGACTGAACAAATGTGCCAAACCCGAAATCCCAAGACTGTTTGTTTACACAAAGTTGCTTGATTAAGCAATCAAGTGTATTATCAAAGTGTGACAAAACAGGGGGGTTGCACACATTTTGCGTGAAATTGCCTCATTATTATGTTTTGCCAATATTGAAGTTATGTATCGTTGACTGTTCATTAAATATAGCAGAAATGATCAACAGTCGGGCCCGGTCTCTCCTTGGGGCTCTGCTGACATCCTAATGATGTTGTTTTAATGACTGATCCCCTTCTCTCAGGAGTTTACCCTAATTTAAGAGCCATCTTTGGGATGATTAATATTTTATAGCTTTCAGAGAATCCAGGTAAAGAGGTTTTTACAATTTTTTTCTTCAGTGAAGATACAACCACCGTACAGCAAATTTGATTCCCATTAAATTACATTTTTTAATTTTAGTTTTTATTATTTATTGATTTTTAGTTAAAGAATTGAAAAATACAAATATATATATATATATATATATATATAACAAACCTGGACTGTCCTAATTTGCCAGTGTCTGAAATCTAATTTACATGCCATGATATTTAATTAAATTTGGTTAATTTCATTAATACCTTGACTTGGCAAAGGATAAACACACATGCCGACCGTATTATGAATCCTCATGTTTATTCATTCATGATTTATGCATGTCAGAGTCAGCGGGTCAAGTGTTAAACAAGTGACATGACAGGATCTTATAATAAAAGACCTTTCTGTTTGCTTATCTTGGAACACTTTTACACCGCTAGTGTTACAAATATTGTAATTGCAACAGCAGTAATAATAACAACACTGTCTAATAATGAGCTAATTATGTGCATTTCTATTCATTTTTGCTACTTTTTATTTTTACAAACTGGAGCACTGTTGACAGTGTTTCCTCTTAAAATATTCTGTAAAAGTATCAATTTGTGAAGAAAAGATGCCATTTAGTCATTTTAATTTAATTAATTTAAGTTCATAATTATCATTTATCAAGTCAAATTCAGCAGGAAAAAAAACATTTAAAAAAATAATCATTAAAGGAAAAAATAATGCTTCACATAAAATTTTTTCATATTGAAAAAAAAAAAAATCGCCACAATATCTAAGTTAAACCTTTTTATTATTATTTTTATTTCAGTCTCTGTGGCAAATATGACACAAAAGTATGTAGGCCTGGATATATGGTGCAGACAGAAACCAGCGTGTTGGATGTTGTACCAGTGCCCAGTGCACAAACATCCCCGTCAGCTTGCTGATGAACCAATCTAATTAAAAATAAGAGACAATGCCTGCGTCCGAAGGGGCTGCTGGAGATAAAGGCACCAATGTATGCCAGCAGCCGTTTGGAACCGCGTGGTTAATGAGCTCAGAGTTACAGGAGCAGTGAGGTGAAGAGGAGCAGAGCGCGACAGAGACCGCCAAGAAGCTCTTGAGGGGGGAACAGAGCCGGGTAAGAGGGAAGGGGGCATTTTGGAGAGACAGGGGTCAGTTGTGGTAATAGAATCCTGCCCTGTGCAGCCCCCCTTGAGCAAAGTCGATACCGCTGAGGTGAACGGAACTCTTCAGAGCCGCTCCTCAATACCGGTCAAGGCCGCAAACCAGCAGGTTATGCATTTATTATTGCCATTAATGCACGCTAATGTGCCGCTGTTTATATTCATGAATACTCTGTATTAATCCAGACAGGGTCAGCGCGAAATAAAACACACTTCACCTTTTCAATTTGAGTCTTGATCTGAAAGTGAGTGTGTGTATGTAGGGGGAAATTAAATTAAAGAAAGTTCATGCAGTCAAGATTTTGGGTTGTTGGCGGAGTCTGATTCCTTGATTTGTGCGCTTCCTTGTTTTTTATCTGTTCAAAAGCACTGTTCCGATGGGATTAGTGAAGTAAATGATGTTTGATTTATAATTATCAACACAGGACTGTCATTTCATTTACTGATTCTGATGGGATTGTGGTAGCTGTTGCATTTGGGCGTTAGAAAGAGATGCTATGAAAGGTTTTGCTCTGCTGTTTTGACTATATATATATGTATACACATATATAATTAGACAGCACTAATATATATATATATATATATATATATATTAGTGCTGTCTAATGATTAATTGCATCCAAAATATGTTTTTGTTTACATAAAATAAATATGAGTACTTTTATATTTATTCTGTCTATATAAATACAGTATATATTTTTAAATATGTACTGTGTATTTATATTCATATAATTTGTATTATATATGAATATATTTAATATATAAACATAACATAATACATGCATGTGTGTATTTACATATACATAATAAATATACAGCACAATTGTCACAAATTGTCACAGCACAAACAAATAATTTTAATTACGATTAATTATGATTAATAATTCCCCTGCCCCTTTAAAAACAGTATATATATATATATATATATATATTTTTTTTTTTTTTTTTTTTTTTTGACAGTTGGCAAAACCTAAACGTAAATACACA
>JAUCMU010000021.1:15493090-15523450 GCA_032275025.1 Enteromius treurensis
TGAAGAACGTGGTTTTCCCCTTGCGACGCCCAAATGCAGATGTTCAGCCGCTCTGCCAAGAACTAGCGAGCCTTTTTCTCTCCCACCAGTCCCAGGACAGCATCACACAGCCGTCCATACTGGCACAAACACTACATTTGTGTGTGTGTGTGTGTATATATATACATATATATATATATATATATATATATATATAATTTATTTTTTACAAAATACAGTTAATGTGCCGAATTATGAAATTTTCCAGACAGTGTTGCAACCAATCAAAATTGAAACCTAAAAATTGAATAAAGTGAAAGATTGTATATATTTTGAAGTTGTTTTAAGTTGTTCTTTTACCCTTTTAAAGGTGAAATGTTCTTCGCTGAAACTGCAATTGCAGTATAAGCACAAACCAAATATGACACAGAAGCACAAAACCCCTTAATCTTAAAAAATGAGAAATAAAGCAGTGATCTTAACTCAGTTTTGAGCGCCCGGCTGCAGGCCGACTGATTTGACAGTACAAATGTGCTCTGCCAAATAATGTAGCATCAGGCCCACGGAAAGACAAAGATACAGCGGGTCTCGACAGTTGACCTCTCCGGTCTGACCCCGTCTTCTCTGTTTCCACAGGCCATTCCACAACTCTCCTGCCAACATTTAAACACTTCCTGTAAGACAGGCGGGCGGCAGGAAGTTGACCGGAGACGCTTCAGTCGAGAGCATGAAAGAAGCACAAGCGTGCCGATCGTAAGTAATAAACAACGGCTTTCATCACGCAGTGTTTTCCTTTCTGCTCATCTACCTCTGTGTTGGAACACTTTGCAGTGGACATGCTGAAGTTTTAGCGAGCGGCAAGCTGTACGTGTGTGTGTGTGTGTGTGTTATTGGAATGTGTGTGTGCTGGTGCGGATGGGGTGGCTGATGAATGAGGCAGTGTGGCAGATTCACAGTGCGGATCTTACTGCAGCTGTAGGGGAAACTAATGGCTAGCAGGGACCACCGAGGTCTCTGAGCTAATACCTGCTTCCTCCATCACAAAAACTCATGCCCTGACACACACAACACACACACACAAACAGACATTTTTACAGCCTGCCAAATGAAAGCTTCTCCTCACCGCCAATACACTCAATACAAGCAATAAACCTCATACAGCGAATACATCCAACACTCTCAGAAAGAAATGTGCAAAACTTGTACCCTTAACAGCACCCTCACTTCTGTGCCTTACCTACCCCTAAAGGGTGCATGTTAGTGCATATCGCACAATAAAAACATACATCGAAGCTGAGTACTAAACTAAAGGTTATTATGCAATAACAAGAAAGAAAAATAAATAAATAAAAAAATAAAAAAAAATATATATATATATATATACATATATTAGTACACAAATGTATAACATTTATTGTATTTAAAGTTATGTAAAAATGTATATAAATGTATTATTATTATTATTATTATTAACATAACAACATTATGCTGCAACTGCTGAGAATGCATAACAATTTACAGTTCAGTTCCTGAAATAAAATGTATGAATGTTTATACGACCGACTTTTAAGTTTGCAGGTTTATTTTTCTCTTTGAGAGACAGATACAGATAGATAACTAGATCCTTTAGACCATTTCTACTTGTTCTTCTCCTTTCTAAACCTGTCATTTCACATTTTTACCTCCTCCTGTCTTTCTTCATGGGAATTATGACACTTGATGAGGCACAAACTAATTTCATTTCTTCTTGTGTTCTCATTTGATCCTCTGAAAGGTTGCGCGCTCTTAGGAAAGTCCAAAAATAATATGCATGTGATAAGTCATTAGTCATTTCTTAGTCTGCATATGTTAACTTGACCTGCCGTATGTTAATGCATGCAACAATGGCCCCACATATGGCTGCATGTGCAATCCCAACTGCAAGAGCTCCTGCGTGGGGCCTCATTACAGAAAACTTCCCAGCCGCGTCATTAGCGCAGAGGTGGAGTTCATGAGGAGCTCCAGTCACACCATCGGCGGGGAGATGAAACACATACTATCATGTCAGACAGACTTATCACTCTAGAGACAGGTGCTGGGAGAGACAGCTGAACCGTATGAAACAATAACTGCTTTAAAGGGCTTTTTCAGCACAGCTCACAAATCTCTATATTTAAATCCACTGCAATTTTCTCTGACTACCAATAGCGCACAGATTATAAAGTGGATCAATTCAAACAAAAACGGTGCTCAAATGTATGTTTTATAAGTGCATGATCCTCCGAGCTGCAGTCTGTCCAGAGTTCCAGGCTCATGTCTCCAGTTACCCGCTGGGCACTGCTTGGCGATGGGCATCATCCTTTCAGATTCTGGGCGCTGGACCAGCAGCGGCTGCCAGGGCAGTTTACCCCCAACTGGACTTTAATACAGTACAGCACTTCATACTGGGGGCAAAAAAACTGTCTGTACACCAGCACATAGATTCATCCTGATTTTTTATTTGTATATTTAACTTTTATTGTATAGGACATTAAAATAATGTCATAGTAGGTTTTGGTAATTTTTTTTAACAAACATAAATAAATAAATAAATTCAAAGAAATAAAAAAATGTATTTATTTATTTATTATTGAATACTCTTAAATTTGTTAACTATACCATTGTACAATAATTATTATAAAAATTATCATTTTAATCTATAATGTACTTATGATGATGCAACTTTACTATCTGAAATGAAATTACAGGTATTGTTCATATTTTAAATTTCTTTTTTATTTTAATTCATACTATTTACATTTGTAATAAAATGGTCTGTTGTAGGTGTGTTTTTGTTTATAAACTATTTTATTTGATTATTTTTATTTATTTTTTTCAATCTGAAATTAATTGTAAAAAAAATCATTATCACTATATATATATATATATATATATATATATATACATATATTATTGATATAATAATAATTATTATTACAATAGCAAAATTATTCAAGTATTGTACAATTATTAAAAATACGATCAACTGTGTGTATATATATTACCTTATTATTTGATTTTGATTTTTTTAACCCTGGAAAAAATTTGATAAAAAAAAAAAAAACACCATGGTATATTATACCACATGCATATAATGGATGTAACATAGCACATGACACTTATACTGTAATAATTTTTATATTATCAATCAGTCAACAATATATATACAGTACCTGTAAGAACCAGTGCCTTATATCATGTACCATCTCTGCACCATGGTAACCACAGTTTTTTACTTTTTTGTATTGTTGTCTTTTTCATGTCCCTAATTGATCTGAAGATCTTGAATGTCATTAAGATAATAAGAGTTCATGAAAGCTGGACACGTGTGTGTGTGTGTGTGTGTGTCATCCCATGGCTGTGATGTTTCTCATCTCGAGTTCTCTGCTCTACCCAGCATCTCTAATTGTTATTAATCTACAGCAATTAAAGTGAGCGTCTTTGCTGTCACATGTCTCCCCTCCTCTCGTTGATGAGCGTGTACACGGCTGACATGCAGGAGACGGCAACAGGAAGCATCACGGCATGCGTTTCCTGCCGTTGCAGACACGTTTAGCAAACCCAACAGCAGCCAGATAAAGCTCATATTTGAATAGGCCCTGTTATCAAATACATTCATTAGGTTACACGCTCTACTTGATTAATTATATTTAAAGAAATTGTGGGTACTTTGGATCTTTCGTCGCACGGCGCTACGGCATGCCATAGATCCCTAATTTCGAGAAGAAAAGGGGGCTGAGGGCAGTTTTTTTCCTGTTCTCTCTCTGCCTATTCTGGACAGCCTGCGCGGGTCCCCGAGGGCCTGAACGTATTCAAATGTATCTCCATCAATGAGCACAGTAATTATGAATTCCGCACTAATTAGTGTATACACTACTTCCCTTGCATATTTGATTTCCACTGTGAGATGGTAATAAGGGAAATGCCCATTTTTGTCCTGTCTCATGAAAATTCCAGAATGTTAGAGGGGGGAGGGCAGATGGCGAGAGAAACGGGGGATGCATTAAATATGAAAAGAGAGAGAGACAGAGAGAGAGAGAGAGAGAGAGAGAGAGAGAAACTTATAATAACCCTTACAAATATACCATGGGAAACCAGGGTAACTCCATAGGTCTTTAGACACTAGCCTGATGATAATACCATGGTATCACCTTACAGTACATACAGTACCTTACAGTACATAATTTACTCTTGTAAAGTGTAATATACAGTCATTTTATGTATGTATATAGATTTATGTGTGTGTGTGTGTGTGTGTGTGTGTGTGTGAGTGTGTATTTATTATAATTTATTGTAATAATACAGTGTACATTATATTTATTATAATATAGAAATATAATCACAATAGTGTTACTATTGATAATAAAATATGAATTATTTTTACACCAAAATATATATACAGTTTTAGTATACCATATATAAATAATAATGTATTGATTAGTTTATTTACTCCAAAATATACTGTTGTATGCCATATTATTCTTTATTTATTTATTCATTTATTTTTTAATGTTTGTGTATTTACTTTATATGTGTGTGTGGTATAATAATAGTAATAGTATTAATAATATTTGCTTCATTCGTGCTTTACATAATGCATTTATTATATTCTGATACCATCATTAGACAATTGTGAAACATGGAAATAAAGGATATACTGTAACTCTGGCTAAATATGCTTTTAAGAGACCCTCTACTAAAAGAAAGTTAGAATCTTTCAGGTATGATCAGTAAGTTTTTTTTTTAGTAGTCCTTTTTACCAAATTTTCTTTTAATGTATATCACAGAAATATCATGCAGCCCTGAAGCCATTTCTTCCTGTATACTTGTACAAATACATATCTGCTTGTGTCTGGTGCATAAACGATGGCCTCAAGCTCATTGTGAACAGATATATTTCCTCCCTCGATACTTTGAGAATAAGGCAAGGTGATATTTGACTCAAAATAATAAAACATTATTTCATTTTTTAGTCCGTGTCAGTCTCTGCTAGTGGTCATAAATTAGCCACATATGAGGTGCTAATAAAACTCTCTTAAAATGCTTTGAGTGACAGACACATGATTGTATGGAGTGAAATTATTGGTCTGTATTATCTGAGCGGATCTCACAGAAGAGTAAACCACAGTCTAGTGACTGGAAATACAGTCCTGCGGCTCTTAGTGCTTATAACCACACAAATCATCACCTGTACCTTACAACCAAGCCTGCTGGGGCATTTGTGCCCGTGTACAGCTTGCTTGCTTTCTTTTGTCTTTTGGATATACACTCGCATGAAAATTATTAATGTACAGCTTGTAAAATCTAAACCTATATATATATATATATGTATATATATATGCCTTAAATATTGCATGCAGACATATGAATATGAACTGTTATATTAAATTTCTCTATCCTTTGCATATGTTAATATTCTATAAGTCATTGGTTCGTTTGTTTTGTTTATTTATCTGTTCTCATTTTCCAACTCTCAATCAATCATATATTCTGAATATTTAAATACAAACATTCATGCATGTATATATTTAATAAAAATTGTATGTTTATATATTAAGAATGTTTACATATATATAATAAAATATTTTCAAAATATATACTTAAGTGTGTTTATAAATACATCATAAATATACACAGTATACACATACATATATAATATAAACTATTTTTTTTATAGTATTATTTTGAATATTTTAATCGTTTGACAGCCCTAATTAATATTAATAATATACTTAATATTCATCTTATTTTTCCTTTTATTTATGTAGCTCAACTATCTTCCCTCTTCTTCTCACAGACTATAATCATCAGCAGCATCTTTCCTTCCTGTTTTCTGGACGCCTTCATGATGTCATTTCCTTTTGAAGGTCCAAGATAAACATTCATTTCTGGATCACCTGGGGTAGAGCTCTGATAGACAGCTCAAGGATCCGAGTATTCCCTTACATAATTAGCAAAACCAGGCATGGGCATAATCGCGTTCTCCAGACCCAGAAATGATGTGCCCTAGAAAGACAAGTTATTTTTATTGATTTATTGATTGATTTTTGCTTTATTCTTGTCCCTCCGCTGTTGACACCTGAAGTTTATGCATTCAGATAACTCCTCCACTCGGGCTCTGTTTGGAAATGTGAGAAAAAAACAGAAGAAGTTTTGGAGAACACACTGCTCTGTGATCCGGTGGAAAGGTTTTGGTGTGTGTATGCTGCGTTTGATTGACAGCGAGCCGGAGATATACCTCCGTCTCCAAGCGGGAGGGAGATATTTAATCATTCGTAATTAACGTTTCTGCTGAAGCTAGAAGACAGCAGGCATATGCGATTATCTGTGCTCGAGACAAAAGTGATGATTAAGAAACTAGTGCTAATTTAGACAACACATGTCCGTGTTTGACCAATCCTTCGCATTTCAGCACTCATGCATCCTTTGAAATGTTGATATTGAGCCGATTAAAGATGTATGTAAACAGCTTATGGTGAATTCTCAGAGCTGGTTAGATAAGTGTGCAAATATTCAGCGTTTGCAGCTCTGACATTTGCAGGCGTTTTGTCTCTCGCTTTGTGTTCGGGTCGTGACTCCGTGGTCGGTTCTGCATGTTTGGACACTTTCTTTTCCTTTCATTTGACTTTTTTTCTCTTTGATAATTCCTGTTCCACACACGCTGACCTCCAAATGTATTCTACCCGGAGCTCGCGAGGCCGGTTCTCTGAAGAACGTGGTTTTCCCCTTGCGACGCCCAAATGCAGATGTTCAGCCGCTCTGCCAAGAACTAGCGAGCCTTTCTCTCTCCCACCAGTCCCAGGACAGCATCACACAGCCGTCCATACTGGCACAAACACTACATTTGTGTGTGTGTGTGTTTGTCCTCCCGCTCACCACACCACAGCAACCAGCTGAGGAACAATTTCTGATGTTTTCCACCTTTATTTTCTTCACGTTCCTTTTGTCTTTCATCCTCTATTCTCCCCCTTCATCAGGAATGATCGCTGGGCTCTTACCATCACGGATAATTACTCAAATGACAAACTGAATTTAGTTAATGGTGAGGATCTGACTTTGGGATTTTTAGGATTTCACTCCTGCGGCCGTGCTAACCAGAAACACGCTTTCTCCATCAAATAGTGGTCTGCAGCTGGCTGTGGGAGTGCTCGGCGCTGGTATTCATGCGTGGATTTGTGTGTGTGGGATATTTCCTATAGTTTAAATGAACACCAGGTGGCCTATACAATCAGGCCATTACTTCATGACTGTGAGCACCGGGTCAGACATTAGCCAAACTGTGAAGACGTGCTGACACCAGAAACTCCCCAGAATCACATGTTGAGGTTATGTATGTTTGCTTACAGCATATTCTGAATTTTTGCAGTTCTTAGTGAGTGTTCCCATTGCTTCTGCCATATGCTATTTAAGATGCTACAACATGTGGTAACCTGACATTAGTCACAATGCTAGTGTAAAAGAATAACAGGTAAAAACTCTTAAGTAAGTTACTTAAACTGTAAGTAAAGGGGTAACAGTAACATCTGCAGTTATCTGCAGTAACTATACTACAGAATTACGAGTAGCATGGCAACCCAGGATTATTGGAAATATACAGAGCCCTCACAGATCATGATTTCATTCCCTTGAGGATTTTAGCGTTTACTCCTAAAATATTTGCTTTCTCTTGCAAACTTTCCCTCTAGAAATTCTGGCATTATTTCCAAAACATTTGAGTTCTTTTCTAAAAGTATTGCATTCTCTTGTAAAGCTTTGCATTCTCTTCCCAAAGACATTGCGTTCCCTTGAGAAAGGTTCTCTTGAAAACATTTGCGTTCCCTTTTCCAAAACTTTTGCGTTCTTTCTTAAAAGTATTGCATCCCCTTGTAAAGCTTTGCGTTCTCCTCCAAAAGATTTGCATCGTCTTGCAAAAGTATTGTGTTCCCTCGAGAAAGGTTCTCTTGTTCTCTCACAAATGCATTGTGCTCCCTTGATAAACTTTGCTTTCGCTAACAAAAGCATTTTCAACAGCGCAACATTTCTGCAAAATCTGAATGTTTGTAAGGATTTAATATTGCATTTATACAATTATTTTGTCTGTTTTTTCCAATTCATTCAAATTCCAATTCACACCAAGCCTTCCTCTTTTCACATCGCTGCTGCTGCAGTACAACTTCAAGAAGTGAAGTTTACAATGTGACTTTCCCTCATACTTGACTTTCTTTTTTTCTTTTTTTCTTCTCGCTGCTCATTTTTAAACTCTTACTGATGTTCACTCATCTTCTTTATCAAGTCATCCCTGCAAATCACACCCCATTGGTCATCCATCAGTCTGCGGCGATCACCAGAGACTCCCGCTCTCCCAGTAGCATTTTTCTCTTTCCGAACTATCAATCGCTCCATCCGCAAACCAGCTCTCGTTTCCCCAAAATGACCCTCCCTCCCCTCTCCGACCAGTCAGATTGATACGTCTCACGCCGTCACGAGAGGAGGTAAAATATTTCCTGTCATTTAAAGTCCAAGAGGCACGGCTGCTAAATCGTCGAGCCGAACCCAGAAATCCATCAAGCTCGACTTTGCACCAGAACATTTCATGCGCAGCGTTACAGCATCGCTCCGCATCTGCTTTGCCAGATCCTCCTCGGGCCAGAGGTCAATAATGAAACAAAGTTTGAAGGAGCTGCTGGAATATTCACAGTATATGGTTAAAGGGCTTGAGAAACACATCATTAAGTCCCCTGTAAGAAAGTCCGCCTCATTCCAGCGACTCTTGTATTCATGGCATTCCCTTTTTCGAGCATCTTAACGATCACGCGCTGATGTATGGATCACGCCACTCTCTTCTCTCCTGGCGCGTAATGGCAGAGCGAGAGTTGCCCTATGGCTAATTTGTATCATTCAGTAGCGTGACTGTTTGTCAGAGCCGAACTGACTCTCTTGACCTTCTATTTCTTATGGCGGCCGACAAGTGGCTCTGCCTCTGGTAATTAGTTTTCAGCCGCTCTCGGTGCATGCGTGTCTGAGCGCCTGCATGTGTGTGTGTTTAAAGTTGAGCTTACGAGGGCCAGCCGATGCAGAGTGCTGGTTAAATATTTACTGTTCAAGGCAGATTCACACAACTTTTTAAAATTAATGAGTGGAGCAGACTGTTTGGACAGTGGCAGCGGTATTGAACTGTTTGTAGAGCTTTTCCACCTCGCACTGGTGACATGCAAGTCACTTCGCATTTCCCTGCTCTCTCTTCTCTCTCTCTCTTTCTCTCCGGAATTAATGGAGAAATGGCCATGTGGTTTCAACCCACGCGGCGCGCGAGCCGTTGGATGTGCTCTCTCTATATTAAACTGTATTTGCAATGGATCACTGCCATTGTGAAGTAGTTTTCGGAGAGCTTCAGTGCTTCACTCCTCAAGCATTCAGCTACACTGCTTTTTCCTTCTTTCCTATTGTCCAACTCTTTCACTTCCCAGAGGAAGAGGAATTGCTCTTTTATAGCTTGGGAGACTTAATGAGGTCTCAGCTTTGTTTATTTTAAAATATCACGGTTGTTTTAGATGATTCTCCTAAAATTCCTTACAATTTATATGCCGTACAACAATTTGAAGCCAGAGTATAAAAAACGTACTGGAAGTCAATTATTTTCACGACATTCAGATTTAGAAAAGTAGTGTTGATGAGAAATAATTGACACAGATGAGATCTTGTGAAGACTGCTGGTGTCTCTCAACTGAAAAATCACATTTCGATCTCGTTGCTCTTTAGGAACATAATCTGAGATATTGATGAGAAGGTTTTTTTTTTACATAACGGAGGAAGACGAATCACCATTGTTTCAGATATTTCTCCTAAAATTCCTTTGGAGATATAAAATAGACAGTATGTCAATAGCTTAAAATATTTGGGTATCATAGCTTGTTTAAGGATTTTTTGAGACATTTTTTAGATCTATTTTGAACCTCAGATGTTTCTCCTAAATGCCTTAGAAATGAAACACAGAGTATCTTTTTACAGAACGTTTTTTTTAATGGAATACTGTAAAAACAAAATATGTGAAAAGCATAACAGGTTTAAGGAATTAATAGTATGAGACATTGCTGAGATCTAAAATTCATCATTCTCCTAAAACATCTAAAAGTTCCAAAACAGAAAAAAAAAAAGACAATATATGAATAGCTGAGTGTTTTTGATGAGAAATTTTGGAGTTCATATTGAGACAGCTTACTTCTGTCTTATCTTGGGAATTTTAGCAATTCTAGGCAGTTTGAAAAAAGTAATTTTCTTGAGGTTCTAGAAAAAACATGGGTGAGCTCTCATCACTTACTCTCACTCACAACTTATCGTGTTAGTTTCTCATTAGTTTCATCAGTCGCTTTTAAACCCTTCTCCTCGTTTTTTAACACTCACCTTCCAGATCAGCATCTGGAAAATGACTTACACATATAGAAAAAACAAAACCAGAAGAGGAAGAAGGGCTGCGTTTTGATCAGGAAGGGGGTGTTGAGGGCAGGCTAAAGGGATTTGCTACAGTTAATCTTTTCCATAGAGTAGATATGTGGGTTCCTTCGTTCAGTGCTTTGTTGACAGAAGTGGGCTCCATTGTAGGGGCTCCAGAGGAGGGGGTCTTTTGAAGGGCCTGCTATCGTCCCGCCGCATACACGCCGCGCTCGTCCTGCAGCCAGCTGATAGGCCGGCCTCGGCACGCTGGGAAGATTGAATTGAAGTGTCACACTTGAGGCGTACGGTGCGATCGGCCCTGCGTGAGTGCGAGGTGAAGAGGGGAAGATCACGACGCTTCCTCTCCGACTCGCGCGAACGAAGCGAAGCGGCGAACGAAAGAACGCATGCACGCCCTCCCTCTCTGTGCTTATATTTGACTTTGTGTGCTTGGCTGGTTTTATTATGACAGGCTGAATGGTGAAGGGGGGGATTAAACTGTTAAGCAGACATCAGAGGCTGTCTAATGTTTAATGCAAGAGTGTGTGCATGTAAGAACTGATAATGAATACAAACAGGACGACATCTTATTTGCTGTGTTTTTATTAGGATGACTGGAGAACTTGACATTCTCTGCTATCCTCTCTTAATCTCAAAAACCCCCAATCCACATCAAAAAAACCTTCCTAATTCTTGAGAGCCCTGTGTAGTTTCTGGGGTTGTGCGGAATGGATGGGTATTGGTAGCTTAGAAATTACAACAACGGACAGATGTATGACTTTATTTTATGATTGGTTTCCTTGGTGTTTTTGAGTGGTGACTTGCATCTGATTGGTTAGAGTTGGCACAGTATACACATACTGTACATGGTGATTATTACAAAGCTTTTCATCACAACCAGTTTATTATGCATCTGTAACCATATGTTTAATTTCCCTTAAAAGAGATATAAATCATTTTTAAAAATATGATAAATCATATGTAATGTATATAAAATAAGTACTACAGTAGGTATTAATGCTAAATAAATAAAAAGGGGGGGGGGGGGGAGTTCAGGAAAACCTGTTTGAGATCATTTTTGCAATTCTATTTAGTATTCTGTTTCCAAATTCTTCTTAACTTATGCATAAATAAATAAATAAAAATACAATTCTGTCATCATTTACTCACCTTCTTTTTTTTTTCCAAACCTGTTTCAATTTATTCATTTATGTTTTGCTGTGCAACATTCGTTCATTCATTTATTTATTCATTCCCAAGTAATGAACATAAATCATGTGCAACATTGTTTTGGACCCCACTGGTGCACTGTATGGCCAAAAACAGTTCTGTCTTGTGCCTATAGAAGTAATTAAACGATTAAAAATCCTGTACACTGACCTCAATCTCACCCTTTGTCCTTGAGAGCTCATGTGCTTAAAATGACCAAATAAGTCCGTATGACCCAGTAAACGCTCACTGCTGTAGGTGCCGTTCTTCTGAGTGGGACGTACGGTGTCTGCTGAACTCACAGAACAAGTTGGAGATCATCACCTATGATAATGAAGAGCAGATAGGAGCCGGCGATGGCGGCTTTAAAGGTCACACGTTGACGAATAATTGCTTTTTACATCCTCCACTACATTTAACAGGCTCGAGGCTTGACCCCGCTGGCAGAGGCAGTAAATATGCCATCTTCACAACACTCACAGATGTACCGACATCACCGGCTTGTGTTCGGAGCACGTTTACTGATGTGAGGTCAGAGCGTTGCGTCCAAGGGCCCCTATTAATCAAGAGAAATAATGCAACAACCCCGAACACATCTCAACAGAACAGGACTGACCCAAAGATCGGGGTCAATTGATTTGGAAAGAAATTAAAAATAAAAACCCATTTTATGATGGAGAATTAACTAGTGCGCTCATTCTTATACTCCCTTAACTATGCATTTGAGATACAAGTTCCCGCAGGATAGAGAAAGCCTCAAATGAGATTTGTATAATATCTCAATTGTTTCTACTAGACGGCAATGTAATGAAATGGAGAGAGAGTGGAAAGTTTTGCTTAAGACTTTTGCGTCTCGGTTTCTCCTTCAGTTTTCTTCTCAGAGTTTCTGAAGTGTTGTCAATACGAACTCAAGCTTATTTTATAACCTGAAATGCCACCAAAACTGTTCTTTCTCCTAGACAGCAATGTAATTAAATGGATTTTTTGTTTTACAGTTTTACATCAATTTCAGATTTTTTTTGTTTATGTTTCTGCTGGACATTTGGGGGGAAATCTCAAAAAGTCTTAATATGAACTTAAATATTTTTAAATCAAATTATTCCTAGAGCTAATTATTTTCATACACTACAAACGTGGGGTAGAAACAATTTCCTCTCATGAATGACTTAAAATCTGAATTAAATACCATGAAATGGCAAGTAAAGTAAAGCAAAGTGAACATTTTTTTAATTATTATGAATTTTTGTAATTTTGTTGCTTTCGTTGCACAGTATGCCAACAATTTTCTCGTTTGTCAAAAAAGTCTCCCTTGATATTTTAGGAGGAACATCTGAGCTAAAGTTGAGACATCAGATATGTGAAAAGTCTCCTGAGCAACCTCTGTGCAGTAAAACTTTCTCCTGGGTTATTTAATGCTCCACATTGGGCTAAATAAACAACACAACAGCGAGCGATTCTCCTCGCCATATTTCAGCAGGCTTCGTTTAAACCACATGTGTCACCGAAAGCCCACAATAACAGAACACGAGCGCAAATAGGAACCACCTTGCAGTTCAGATCAGGCGTTGAGAGCTTGAAATAGTGACTCTGACACGTCTCGGAGGAGAACGGATACTCTTTGGGAATGGCATCTTACTGATGAAGTTCTCTCATCGGGGGACTGGAGATTGTGAAACATGTGGTCGGAGAGTTCTTCACCGAGCTCCCCGCGTGCCGTCTGACTGCTTTATGCGTCTCAAAACACACTCGCATACTTTCAGGGGTTAAAACAACAGGAAGGGATCGAGAGGGTTTATTATGATGACATGTTTAAAGCAAAGAAAAATAAATCTACTGGAAATGAATGAACCGTTTCATTGAAGCAGGATGTTAACTTCTCATTCAAAAATATTTGACTTGTTGATCTTGTGATCTAACGTTAAAGTATTTTTTAACGATTTGGAGAGCAGAATCAACACCAACGTGCATTTGCTGTCAGCTACTACTGGACTGAATTGCGATGCATCGATTTTTAAAGGATGATAAAATAACATTGTTTTCATATACACTTATGGATTTTAGTTATTATTGACATTTCCACTAAAATGCAAAGTAACCCTTTGGAAATAATATTGCTTAATGGATTATTATTTTTTCGTTAGTCTCTCCGGCCCGTGCTAACAGGAACGACTTAGGAGTTTTTAGTCTTCAGAAAGCCTTTCAAAAGCACTCTGACTTCTCAGAGAGAGGCACAGAGCCAAGACTTACTCCATTCAGCTCTCAGAGAGACTTAATTCAGTGTGTTTGATGGAGGCAGAACCACAGCTCCTCCCTGTGGTATACACACTGGATTACTCCAACCGCAGTTACATGCTTTTTCTCTTCCTCGCTCTCTCTTTCTCTCTCCCTCAGTCAGTTGTGCATCAAATGCAGCTATCGCTGACTTCAAGCCCTCCTGGAAAGTTCCTTAAAAGGCCTCTAAATCTGTTCGATGTGTTCACATGATAATTATGACTTCTGTGCACAGAAGTCATAATTATCATGTGAATACATTGAACAGATTTAGAGGCCTTTTAGTCTTTTTCAGTTACTGATAAAGAGATGCTATAGAAACAAAGTGAATTTGGTTTGCATTTGGTGCTTAATCAATGCTTTAGTCTTCTTGCTCTGCCACAGGGAAATTCCGCATAATTTTGGCATGCAACTAAAAGTATTTTTCCTGTACAGTGTACGATTTGCATGCAAAATAATTTGGACAGATACGATCTGTAATTACGATACATCCTATATGCTTTCGTGATGTTTTAGACATGCTGCCAAAAACGGACAGTCAGGCTTTACATGAAAAAAAGGAGTTTCCTATTGATGGACATTTGCTCGTCGTGTAAATAGAATTTTACTTAAAATACACATTTATTTCATATTTAAACATTGTTTAACTTGTTTTTAAATGCTTATGCTGTCATGCTGCCTCTAACTTGGCAATCTAGTAAATATAATGAACAAAAATGTTCTGCTTTAAAAAGCATTCAATGATAAACATTGTGATTTATAATTTAAATATATATATATATATATTAGATAAAATCTTAAGCCAGATATTTATGTCTTTCTGATTTGTAATACATTTTTAATTGTATTAAATGTTGAATTATGCCATTTTGCCTTGTTTTTGTTTTGAGCATCTCAACCATTGACTTTAAGGTCACAAAACTATCTGTCTTATTTCTGCAATTAATTTGATGATGCTAGTTTTGCGGAAGCAGTTTAGTTAATTTTCTGTTCCTTTCTACAGGTTTTTCTTGATGCAAATCAGTAGATTATGTCTGGGTTTGAAAACGAACATTCATTTCTTACATTACTGATGCGACTCAGGCGCTTTTTTCCCTACTACTGTTATATCGCACTGAAGTGTGCGTGTGTGGGACCCCGGGATTTTTACAGCCCAACCCTTGCTGTCTCCAGAGGGTGCTTCCACTCAGGTCCTGGCCGTTTCCATCCCGGCAGCGGTGTTCGTCTCCACCTGTGTGTCGTGCTCTCGTATATTGCTGTGTGCCTTCTCTCATCCTTCTTCCTCTAGAAAGAAGAAAAAACTCTGACATTTGGAAGAGATTGGTGGGAAAAGCAATCTCAGATCACTCGGTCCCAGCAGATCACACGCAGCTTACCGGGGGGAGCGAGACTCTGGCATTATTTGAACCGCTAACTTCTTTACAGCTAAAATGGCGCAGCCTTGGATATTTCTCTCCTCTTGTCCTCTCCTCCGCTTTAATGGGTGAGTGGAGAGCTCGCGCACCGCCTGCTCGTGACATTCGCCGTTTGCGAAGACGTCTCAGTGTGATGGGCCTCAGCTAAGAGCTTTAGAAGTCCCACACCATATGTTTCCTCCCAGGATCACCTCGTCCTGCAGAATTACAGGAACCCGAGCTTAAAAAACACAATTAGTTAAAGGTGAAACGTTTAAGTCCCTATCGCACTCACAGGGTGGCCGCAGACACCATCCACCTCCGGCTAAATGTGGCTTCGATGCGTTTGGTGTCGTGCCCTTTCTTTATTCAACAGCTTGCTCTGCAGCACATCGCTCTGTATTCAGAACAACAGCACTTTAGTCTTTTTATAGGGGAGTTTTATTTTGGGATGTATATGCTTGGAGATATTTATTCGTGACTAACTAAATAGTCTAAAGTTAATTTGGCTATGTATCCTTTTAAGATTATTGCTGCTATACTGTATATAGTAACTGTGTGTGTATAATGTATAAAAATATTCTACAAATATACATATTTTTCATGTTTTATAAATTTTTCTTGATATGATATTTAGACTTTCATGCAAACCTAATGATAATAATTTGTTTAAAATTAATTATTTGAGCAGCCTAAATAATAAAACAAAATATTATTTTTATATAGACACACCATCTACGTTTCTCTTAAAATCATTTGTCACTCCTTTTATCGTCTGATTGTGCCCCTTAGCTTTTGATGATATGACTGAGATTATAATCGGGCATGAGGGACAGCTCAGAAGCAGACCACCCCACTACTCAACACTGGTTACCCCTCAGATACCCCGAGACTCAACCTGCCGAGACTGGGCTGCAGTAAATGCCAGTCAGTCAATGCAACGATTCCACCCTCACTTCCACCAGTCACCTTCAAAGAGCAGCTCTTCACGTAATGGACTTCATCTCCAATCACAAACTTCCTTTCCCCCTCTTTTAGGAAAAGATTAGCTCATGTTTACAGTCCTGGATGCGGACTCTTATTTCCAAGTCGATACTTTCAGGAGAAAGTGGCTCTTTGTTTGACGAATACATCTGTAACGTGTATCTTTGCTTAAATAATGATCCATTCTGAACGCTTCTTGTCTGTGTATATAGAGGTGCACTATAATAGCAAAATTTTACATCATAGAAAGAATAATGACAATTCAGTTATTTTTACATTGTCAAAAATGATTTTGATTGCAAACTCTTGTGTTGTATGACAGTGAGAGAAAAAGCCATTTTACTCCAAAAATATGAGATGTTTCTGAATGATTCAGTGAAGTGTCAAAACGTGTGACTGAACTTAATTGTATCCATCAGGAACCCATTCGATTGTGCATGTTAAAATAGTGTAAAAAGGGATTTGTGAATCATTTTGGAAGTGATTTTGATCAAGTGTGCCACAGAAACACGTCATAAAGGTACATTTTAATGCCATCTTGACTTTAAAACACCTTTCCTTGTTTAGGACACGTCCTGCTCTGTATGTTAGCATTTTAAGCATATGGGCTTTGTTTCTTTATTGCTCTCACATGTTATTTAGGTTTAGGGATGCTACATGTCAACTGTAGATTTTGAGTCACCCCTTCTGCTTCTCATTTTATTTCCATAATCTGACATGTTTCTCAGTGAAACAAGATATTCAGTGAGAAAAAGCTTTTTGTGCACCAAAAATATGCATTAAAAAGATGTATTTTGGTTTCAACTTAACTTTGAAACGCCAGCAGAATACAGTTACAATATATACTGTATAATTTTAAACAGTAACACTAATATTATTAGTAGTATGGCAAGTTGAGATGCAGAGCGTACTGTAAGTCAACATTAAACCTTTTTGCAACCCATTTTACAAGATATTCAGTTAGGAAATGTAGATGTTGGGAGTTGTTTTTAACATATTATTTTGTTGGTGATTTTGATTAAGACGAGCCTTTTTGTGCACTATAAACATTCATTTTAAAAGAATTTAGATTGTGGGTTCAATTTTGCCCCGTTTCTAAATAATGATAAAAGATGTTCAGTGAGGAAAAATATATATAAGTCAGGAACTAAAAAAAAGGGATTTGTGAAATGTTTCCAGGTGATTATGATCAAGACAAGCCAATATGCATTAATAAGATGGATTTGAATGTTATCTTGACTGTAAAACACCCGCAACATGGTTGTTTTTATTCAAAACAGTAACACTAATATTACTAGTAGCAATGCACGTTGAGATGCCTCATGTTTAAATCAACACAAACCCTTTTGCAACCCATTTTACTTTCATAATCTGACATGTTTCTGAGATGAGACTTAAACTTGCATTAAAAAGGTGAATTTGAGTTCATCTCAACTTTAAACACACCCCGTCCTCGTTTAGGACACTTTCCACTCTGTATGTAAGCATGACTTTGTATTTCCTCTTGGCTCTAGTATAGCAGCCAAACTTACAGCCATATGAATATTTCTGTAACCTGCCTGAAGGTTCCTTTCCAGTTGCTTCTTCTTTGCACTTGGTCTCTCCTCCGCTCTTTGCATCTCTATTTCCTATTTGCTTGTGTTTGGTT
Source organism: Enteromius treurensis (assembly GCA_032275025.1). Lineage (NCBI taxonomy): Eukaryota > Metazoa > Chordata > Actinopteri > Cypriniformes > Cyprinidae > Enteromius > Enteromius treurensis. Next base: position 15,511,004 of record JAUCMU010000021.1, read on the forward strand.
GGAGCAGTGGAGGGCCGTAAGAGGTCTTTCAAGTAAAAGGAGTCTTCATATGTCCCCAATTGGAGGAGTTTGGTTAGGGGCTCGCCCCAAGCTAACTGAACTTTGCCTCTTTCTGCTCCTCGCTCTAATACTTCCTCCAGCGCGGGGGCCGGGGGGCCGGGAGAGGGCCGCTGGAAAACAGCCCGCGGCTCTACAGCTGATAATTTCACCAAATTTGCATCTTTTACAGGCAGTTATAAGGACTCTGCCTCTGAGGCCCACGGCGAGTATTACACAGTCATATTCAGTCTCTCCCACTGTCATCCCCGTCTCCCTCCCTCCCGCTCTCTCAGACTTGCCCCGCGGGAGCTTCTCATCCTCTCCCGTCCTCACCCACCTACCCACTCTCACCGGCAGCGTGTGTGTTTGCGAATGCCTGTGGCATCCTGGTACTTCGCCTGGCATCTGCCATGTTTTAAAGGGGGAAAGTAGAATATGAACACCTTAGTCACTTACAAACTATAGCAACACACAAACTTGCACGTGAATGTGATGTTTTGAGAGATCGGTGATGTCATCCTTCCCTGCTGATGCTTAAAGGTTCTCACTCATTTGATTGACAGCTTTCTGTTATGTTATATTACATTTACATATCCGTTTGGCATTAAAACCTTGTCTATAGTAATATGCTTGTGTAAAAGTATATATATATATATATATATATATATATATATATATATGTGTGCATAAAGCCTTTTCCAATACCTAATTTGTAATAAACAGTATTTAGTAATTAGTAAGTATTTTTTTCTTTATTCAATAATATATATATTTTTTTATTTAACCTTTCAATTTCAAAGTCTTTATATGTATGTATATATGTATATATATATATATATATATATCAGTATTTTGGTTTGGGTACTATTAACCTTTCAGTGGTCTATTAAGCTAATGCAGAGATCTAGTTTTCTTTATTTTTTTATTATTAACATTTATTGTGGTAAACATTAGATATTAAAGAAATATTGCTTAGCTATTGCTTTTTACCAAATAATAAAGATTTTTACATCCATAATTAAGATTAAGATGTGTGTGTGTATATATATATATACTTTTAAAACTTGGGGCAAAATTTACATGGTAATGTCTAAAGGATAGGTTGACCTGACTGTTAATATTCAATAAGCTCTATAATATTCAAGCTGTATATGTGGGTAAATTAGTTAAATTAAGTTAATTAGATAATCCACTTCTAGATGGATAAACTTCTGCCACCTAAAACAAAAAAAACAAAAACTGGCAGAGATTGAATGTAACTTATCAGGGCTGGTAGGCAATTTGTTTAGTTCATGGTAATGCATGTAATGTTTGCATTATAGTTGTATTATACTTTAAGCATGGATTTCATTTTAAAATTTATGCTTCCCAGACTTGCATTGTACTGTAAGTGCATGAGAATAAACATCCGCAGAAAACAGTGTGAAAGCATTCGTTCAAAGTGCTTCAGAAATGACACGTCACCCTTAAATCAAACTGCTCTGGGTTTTTAAACAAATGCAAAATGATCCTGCTCTAGTTTTAAAATCTTAGTAAGTGTTTAATTGACTTCTGAGATCAAAGTTGTGCATCTTTGCATAAGTTTGCCAAGGACCGCAGCAGCTGGGACATTTTATTATGTTTAAGTAGGTTAAGTACTGCCCAATTTAAGCTCTAAGACTGGGCGCATTTAAAATAGCTGTAATGAGTATTCCCGCAATTTACTGGAACAAAGGAGTCATTAGCTGCCATTGTGTGCCATCATCGAATGCTGTCACCTTGTCAAAGAGTAAAAAGTATGTCTCATTTAAAGCTACAATTACCCACATTAGTAAAAGCAGTTTTCAAATGGAACTATAAATGCTTTAAGATGGGTCCGTGTTTCCAGGGCAGGTGATACGCCTGATGTTAAAGCCAAACAAGAGCTTTGCGTTGTTTGAAAGAAGGATCTCAGCATGTCCAATTGTTTAAATGTGATTACAGCCGTACAGATGAATGCGAATTTGTCCAAAAGGAATGATTTCCCATGCATAATGACGGCCTCAGGCTGGGTTTAGCGGATGCTAGTATCATACAAACAGTACCGCTTGTGTAAACAGGCTGTGTGTTAAAAAGAAGACTGACATCAATTTCCACTAATTAGTCCATTGTGTCAACTGATAATTTAAAGGTGAAGTGTGTAATTTTTCAGCCACTTGTGGCACTAATATGGATTGCAAACGTCTGTTCCTGTTGCTCTAACACCAGATATGGTAGCTATTAGAAATTACTCAGGGAAAACATGAATGGATAAAATGTACAATTCAATTCAATTCAATTCAATTCAATTTAATTTAATTTAATTTAATTTAATTTAATTTAATTCAATTCAATTCAATTCAATTCAATTCCATTCCCTTCCCTTCACTTCACTTCAATTCAATTCAATTCAATTCAATTCAGTTAATTCAATTCAATTTAATTTAATTTAATTTAATTTAATTCAATTCAATTCAATTCAATTCAATTTAATTTAATTTAATTTAGACTTTATTTTTATTATTATAAATAATGATATTTAATTAATTTTGATATTTTTTATTGATATGTTTCAATGGTCTTGTTTATTTATTTTCACTGATATCTAGACCTTGTAGGCCTTATTCATTCGTGATATGTAGACTTTTAGATTTGTTTATTTTTATTTTTGATTGATTGATTAATATGTGTCACCTGGGGGGTATTTATTTATATATTTGCATTTAAGTCAAAGTCAAAGTCAACTTTATTGTCAATTCTGCCACATGTACAGGACATACAGAGAATTGAAATGGAGATTGTATATGTAATGTATATTTATGTGTAGACCTTGTAGGCCTCATTCACTCACTTACTGTACTTACTCTCTCACCCATTTATGCATTTATTTATGTGTTTTTGGAGTTAAGTAGACATTTAGTTTTTATTTTGTTCTATTTTTATTGCTGTGCTGGTTTGTTTTGATCGTTTTGTCTGTCCTGTCCTGTCTCGATCCGATTCCCCACTCTCTTGTCCAGTTGTTTCTAGCGTTCTTTGGTCAGACAAACAGAGAGCCTCTCCCTAAGCTTATGCCATTGGATGAGATATTTTTTTGTTTTTGTTTATTGCAAACATACTTCAGTCCCAATAAATAGTTTCAGACTGTAATGGGGTTACCCAACAAATCCTACGTTGTGTGAATGCATTCTGTGTATTGAACTGCAGAAACTCTGACCCAGTCGCACGCTTGTATAACACTGCGGCCCATTTAAGTCACTTGATTCATTAGACGCTTTCGGCAACGGAACACAATTGTGAGAGAGGGGACGGAGAAAAAATGACCTTACGTCATCGTTAAGCTCCTTTAAAATGCACTAAAACTCAACAGAGAGCATTGTCACTGGAAAAATGTTCTGGCGCCTCGACAAAACTTGCCCCCAGATTTCAATAAAATATGTGTTTCATAATTTGCCAATAAATTTGATATTCTTTATAGGTCTATAACCTTCCGATGTTTGACTGATTTACTCTGAAAGGTCATTTTCTACGTAGAAGTGAACGGTAAAACATTTAAGCAGCCCATGTGTCTGCCACTTGGAAGGAATCAAGTACGCTTCACAAAATCAGACTTATGTTCTCCCAGGAACCCAAAACTCCAGCAGAGCGCTGGATGACATTAATAAAAGCGTTTGTTTAGGGATTTTCTCCCTCTGCTAAGTTTCTGGTGATCGTTTGCAGGTCTGGATCGGGTTAGAGCTCATGTTTTGCGGTCTGACTGCTGTAAATCCTGTTTGAAATTATGACAGTTGGTTTAGCTGCATGAGACACAAAGAGGCAGTGACAGGACAGCAGCTGAGGGGCTCTGACCACTAAATACCTGCTCAGAATAACGTGTGAACTGCATTGGTCTCTCTCTCTCTCTCTCTCTCTTACAGTTTCTCATACCTCGTTTCCACTGAAATGGTGCTCAGTGTTGTTTTAGTATTATTTATGTACTGCTTTAGTATTTAGGAATATTTGAAGCAGCTCTTGTTTTTGAGATGTGCAGCTTGCATGTTTTTATTTATTAAATCTTTAAAAACATATATACTTCTTTCTTAATGTAAATACTATTTAGCATTAGTTGGTTTTAGTCATTTTAGTTGTTCAACTTATCGGTGGCCAAGTCAACATTTCTAATTGTTTACAACTAAAACAGTTATTTCACTTTACTATGCAACTAATGTTACATTTATTGCAGACATATTATTCATAATTAAAATCATATATTTATAAGTGTTTGCAATAACTGGAAACTTAAAGTTTATTAATCATGATAATAATGTCTAATGAAAAACATTAAAATAATTTGATGATTTAGAGTTTAAGCCTATTATTACCTGTTTCCACATACTGTAAATCTAATTTTATTTGTTTTTTATTTATTATTATACAAAAAAGTTAAGCCGAAGGCTTTTAAAGATTTTCCATTGTGACATTATTACGTTTGGGTTATATCATAGACTCTTATTGGAAAGCATCTGAATGTCTTTCTTTTTTGCGATTCCCATTATTATAAATGGTAGTTCACATAAGATTATCCTTATTGTAAAACATTTAGGTCTTATTTGTATATTTTACATGTCTAAAACACAAGTAAAAATGAGAGATGTGGAAATGTCAAATAAATAAGGCAATGGACCCATGAGAAGATTTTAGCACTTTTGAACAAACTTTACTTTTTGAATTTTTCATGATTCTCCTGAATTATGGAAATCCATTTGCTGGATTCCTTTAACTAACGAAGCACCCAGCGGAGTCTGATCGCCACCTCACTCTTACACAGCAAATCTATTACCAGAGAGAGAGTCAGAAATAAAACAGAAGATGAGTTTAAAGTGTGCGTGGATGTGAATAATATTAACAAAAGATTCAGAAGAGCAGGAGACAGAATGAGAAAAACACCTGTCAGATGAAGTGATCAGGTCTCATTTCTGAATGCAGTATCCAGGCCTCAAGCATCTGTAGTGTTTTTTCTTTATTAACTGAGTGAAAAATGATGTGTAACATCATGTCCTAACTACACGTGACACAACACACCAGATGTGAACCGACAGAATCAATCAAATATCACAGCCAATCAGAAGCATGTGTGGGCGGGCTCTCTCTGAAGTGTGCTGCACTCGTAACGAAATGGACAGTCTATGTTTATAATCTAATTCATAACTATTAAAGCTTTTAAGCATCATTCAATGTATATACTGAGTGCCTGATAACATCTATTTTATGGAAAAAAATTGGTTGGTTCAGAGTTCAGAGTTTTAGCAGATACAAACAGCTGCAAACAGCACAAACCACAACGGAAATGTTTCAGGGGGACCTCAAAAAGTGGCAAACCCATCTGGGACCTGATTATTTGTTCCATGGCTTTTGGTTTTAGTGTTTATTTTAACAACCCGATCATACAGCCTTATGGATCTCATTACACTAATCTGAAGAACTCCACACTTAACTGTGAAACATTATTTTAATGCTATGTTAGCTAGAGTTACTCTCAAATGGGTTCGTCACTTTATAAGGTCCCCCTGAAACATTTCCTTTGTGGTCTGTGCTATTTCCAGCTTTCTGTGTTTGCAGCGCCTCTCTGTGTTTGGTTACGTTGTGAGAATTTGCAGTTTGCATGTGTTTTTTTCTGTTTGCATGTGTTTGCAGCGCGTTGAGCTCTCTCGACCACCGTATTTCTGGACCTTGACAGTGCTATTTAATTGGCAGTGAATGGGACAGTCACAAGCCTCCTGGTTTTCATCTAAAATATCATAAATTGTGCTCCAAAGACGAACTAAGCTTTTACAGGTTTGGAACAACATAGGGGTGAGTGATTAATGACAAATTTTTCATTTTGGTATGGAGCAACCCTTTAAGTGAAATATTGATATAAAGCATAAGCCATGTTCAACATATTCCTTTGGCAAGCCACTCTTTAGCTAAAGTTAGAGCCTCAGAAACAGACTGGAACGCAACTGAAGCGATCGCTTAGCCTAGCGGTGAGACATAAACAATCTGCTAATGTTTGGTGAAAAAGCACACTTAAAACCGTACACGACTGGAAATATTTAAGATATTTGTCTGACCATGTATGACTAAATATACTTTTTCGTTTCAGTGCTAGCAATGTCACCAGATCCAAACATATTACTAAACATTCCCTTGTCCGACTTTCTCTCACAGTCCAAAAGTAATGTTTATACGAAGAAGTTTTTATTGACATCATGGCCTGATGATCGTGTCAATGGTGTGTATTTCCACAGGCTGCGTTTGCGTTTCGGAGCCTGTAAAACCATGTTTGTGTGCGATGTTATGTCTGTTTACTTTCTCTGGAAAGCCAAATGATCCGTTGGCTAATTGACACGCTGAAATATTCATACAGTCTCGGAGCAAAAACTGTGGTGTGTGTCATGCAGTGTGGCCATCCAGTAATGCAGGTTTTTGGCCAATAAAAGTTGGAGTTCTGGCATCAAAGTAATACCAACATTGAGCGTGTTTGCAGGGCTGGTGAGGAGATCCCAGACGGTGGTTACCCCACAGTAGCTAAGGGTCAAAATAAATCTCACTTACAGGTACAATCAATTCAGTCACTTCGTAAAACTTGAATTAAGAGGTGCTGTGAGTCTTGAATTGTTTAGATTACTCATAAACTGGGGATTACTTTGTCCCTCAAAAGTCAAAATTAAAAAATTAACAAATTTATTTCATTTGTTTTTATTACATTATGCATACAGAATATATTAATATTCAAGATTCATAGACAAAAATTCTAATTTGACTAAACTTTGTTTTTGATAAACAAGAAAAGAGTATAACTATTTCAGTATTTAATTTAATATTTATATATTATAATAATATAGCTAATAACTTTTAAAAAATTATATCTAAAGTGAACTATAAAACATTATATTACTATATATAAAAATACTTCTACTACTATTTTTATGCATGCATTTCATTATTTTGCTGTGAAATCAGTTCAAATAATGAAATTGTGTTTAAGTCAAAGGTTTTGTGAGGTTCAGGCAAATATATTGAATGTTTTTTAAAGATGTTTCTTACGCTCAGCAAGGCTGCATTTATTAGATTAAAAATCCACAAATATTATTTAAATTTAAAATAACTTTTTTCTCTGTGAATATATTTTAAAATGTAATTTATTCCTGTGATACAAAGCATCATTACTCCAGTCTTCAGTGTCACTTGATCCTTTCAGAAATCATTCTAATATGCAGATGTTTTATTATCAGTGTTGGAAACAGTTGAGCTGCTTAATATTTTTTTTTATGATTCTTTTGATTCATCTTATGATTTCTGAAAGGATCACGTGACACTGAAGACTGGAGTAATAATGCTTCGTATCACAGGAATATATTACATTTTAAAAAATATTGACACAGAAAACAGTTATTTTAAATTGAAATAATATTTCACAATATGACAGTTTTTTCTGGATTTTTAATCTAATAAATGCAGCCTTAATGAACATAAAAGACATCTTTAAAAACCATTAAATATCTTATTGACCCCAAATTTGTGAACAGTAGTGTATATATATATATATATATATATATATATATATATACATATATATATATATTGTGTGTGTGTTTGTGTACACAGTAGGTAATGTAATACTGTATGTTTGTATAAAAGTGATAAATGTATTAAATACATAGAAATATATAATATGCAGTAATATCATATAGTACATGCACACAAATTACTGTAATGTAATGTTTTACTTACATAAACTAAAAATAAAATACAAATTACTTTTAGTTATGAATGTATTAAATGTGTAAATATATTTCTAAAATAAATATGCACATACTACTGTAAGCGCATTGATGTTTTATTTGTATTCATTCTATATACATACAGCTAAAAAAATATACATAAGCTTCTATTTTTAAGCAAGAATTATATACTTTAGATAAGAGTGCAGCACTTTTGACAAGAAATGTGTTAATTGCCTTTTCTTTCTGTTATTATTATTAGTAAATAAGTGAACGTTGTTTCTACATTAGGTTTTACCTAGTCACTATTCACTTTCTTTATCTTCAGTCACCGTAAAGAATGTGTACGAGTGAAGATGATGACTTAGATAGCTAGGATAGCTACGTATCTCATTTACGTAATACACATGCTTCAGTACCGCGGAGAGCGGCCTCGCGTCGGCTGAGGCTAGTAAGAGTGAAGGAATGAAGTATCGCGAGTCTTGCGGCCTGATTTATTCAGCATCACACGCGCTCATCCCTCGCGGAACGGATGCTCATCGACGCGCGTGCGTGTGTAGGAGTATCGTGACGTGATTATTTTCAATCCCATATTCCCAATATCATCTCATAGGATAACGGATTTGGAAAAAATCCCCATCGCAGGTGCATCGATCACTGAATGGAAAGCGTCTGATTAGATGCGAGTGGACGCGTGCATCAGCTACACATTATTGAGTGAAGGTAAGGGAAACGGTTCCCACCGATGCTTTCACACCCGATTTTTCTCACCTTTATGCACGCAGAAAAGATGTATTGTGTCCTACATGCAGGTAAAAGCAGAAATGCATGCGAACTTCGCTTGCACTGTTAAATAAAACACCTCCCGTTCAGCACCATCTTTTCCCTTGAAGGGCGCTCCGCGCGACCTCGATACCGCTCTGAAAAGAGCTAAAACGCTTTGCTAACTATTCTTTTGATGCTGTTTTCTCTTACGAGTTTTATCTCGCGTTTTATAATGATACCTCCCATTCGGATGAATGGAATAACAACTTTATGGGAACTAGATTATCGTTTCATATTTGCGAACCACCCCGGCGACATGCCCTTCACATCACAACCGGGTTTGGCTAACGTTAGATCCGAGCGAGAAAAACCGACCAGCAATTGCTGATAATAATCGCTAGCCTACAAATAATAATACATGATAAATAATTGGTTTAAAATATAGCCGCTACGAATAGGATGGTTGGCAAATATTCGCTACAAATTAACGATGTATAATAATTGCTACCAAAAGATTCGTCAAAGGTTCGAATCGTTCTAATAATGTATGATTCCGTCACCAGGCCTCATAAACCGGTATTCCTTATACATTCCAATGATCAACTCATCCTTCAACTTATTAAAAATCACTAGGTTTATGTTCTGAAATTCTGTTATACTACAGTATAGACAAATTAAATCAGTAACTTATTTGTAAAGGTTTCTAGAAAGGTTAGTACTTGGAATATTAGTCTTGTTTGAAAGATCGATCTGACGTCAGTTTGGAGACAAACGTGTGAATTTCATGATGTTTTAAATCATGTTAACATCAAACATGAACCATTCTGAAAATAAAGGGCGTGTAAACGTGTTTTTGCAGGCTGCTTAAGGTTTCCAGTTGTCATGTTTGTAATGCTGAACAAGGAATCATATAGCTTGTGTGCTAACTAACTTGTGTTTAACTCAAGTTATTTCATTGATACCAGACTAAATGGTTGCACTTAGACAGGTGTGATTCCCGTTCACATTGGAATAGAGCTGCTAGTGAGGTTATAACCTGTTTAAACACAACACTCTTTACAGTGCTTCATTCAATATATGAATCTGTGGTGTGTCTGTAATGTGTGTTTTTACAGGTTTTTTAAATATTAAAGTTTGACGTTGGTGATCTGGAAAAAGAGTATCCATGGCAGGTGAGAGCTTACAACTTTTGTTAACATATTTAAGTTATAGTAGTATTTACATGGTACTGTACTCCATACCGCATGATCACTCTCGGAAATAAAGCTACAAAAGCTGTCACTGGGGTGGTGCCTTGTACCCCTGATAGCACACGTACATCTAGGAGACGTCTATTTGGCGACTGCATCTACAGAAGTATTTTTATGTTGTTTGGTCTCATCAATCGGACTTCTCCTTTTAGATGTCAAATAGACGTCTATTAGCTGATGTTTATAATTTAGAATGCATGTAAAACTGACATCTGTAAGACGTTTGCCAGACAGCAGATGCTTTCCGTACGTGTGCTATCTGGGACACTTTCTATTAGGTTCAAATATGTACACTTTTAAGTATCTTTTAAGTACCGAAATGCACCGTTCAGGTACAAAAAGGTACCGCTCCAGTGACAGCTTTTGTAGCTTTATTTCTGAGAGTGTAGCATAGCACATGTCAAAATAGTACTACGGAATTTGTATTAGTTTAATTGGTGAGCCAGAAGTCAATGAGTTAAGTTTTACTTTGTGTTTTTTCCTCCACAGAAAACAACTTCCCTCCTCTTCCACGGTTCATTCCACTGAAACCATGTTTCTACCAAGACTTCAACGAGATCCCAGAACAGTGGCGCACAATGTGCAAACGACTGTATTACCTATGGATACGTATGTTCAAATTTCAGCAAGCATTATATATTATTGCTGTATTCTCAGTGCATATCGTTTAATGTGGTGTGTGCACCGAGTAGATTTCAATCATGTGTCTTTATTCGCCATTACAGTGTCACCTGTGTTGTCACTGTAAACACTGAGAGAAACAGACACAGGAAAACTTGTACAGACAGGTTTTGTAATTTGATCTGACAGTCCAGAAGTAAAAAATGGGGGTGTCATATTACACTTGTGTTCTTTACTGTGCTATAATGAGAATTACAAGCATTAGATTTGCTTTTGAAATGTAGGATATTTACAAAATCCCTTTTTTGTTGGCTCACAAATTGGGAACTATTTTGAAATGGTTCTGGGAGTTGAGAAAGTAAGTGTTTGTAGAGATAAATATAAATTAATATTCTAGATTAGAGTTAGATTACTTAGCAAATAGATTTTAGTCACTGTGTGTCATACTGTACATGTGCATATTTTTCGGTATCTGTCCTGTTGCAATGAATGTCATAATTTCAATTTTCCTTGTAATGCATTCATATACACCACCAAATTATGAAACAAATGCGATGAGATATACATTCTAATGGAACAAAGTAAGTTGTAAAATGAAATTCAATTAAATTCTTCACTCGCAGTGAATAGTGCCACCCTAGCAGCCAACCTGATTGGCTGTCTAGCATGGATGTGTGGAGGGGGCGGGGCAACCAATTTTGGGATGGCCATACTGTGGCTGATACTCTTCACTCCGTGCTCATACGTGTGCTGGTTTAGGCCCATCTACAAGGCCTTCAAGTGAGTTCAATTAAGGTTATGGCATCAGAAATGTTTTAAAAGTCTTTTGAAAACTCTTTGAGTTGTAATCAACTCTTTCTTTCACAGGACAGACAGTTCTTTCAACTTCATGGCATTCTTTTTCGTCTTTATGGCACAAGTGGTGATTAGTATCATCCAGACTGTAGGAATCCCAGGATGGGGAGTATGGTAAGAACTGCTTATTGTGTACAATATAAAAAATGAGATAGATTGATATACTAAATAGATAAACTAGATAGATAGACAGACAGACAGATAGATAGATAGACGATTGATAGATAGACGATAGATAGAGTGACAGACAGACAGATAGACAGATAGATAGAGTGACCGACAGACACACAGACAGACAGACAGGCAGGCAGCCAGATAGATAGATAGATAGATAGATAGACGATATATAGATAGATGGATAGATAGATAGATAGATAGATAGATAGATAGAGTGACAGACAGACAGACAGATAGATAGATAGATAGATAGATAGATAGAGTGACAGGCAGGCAGACAGACAGACAGACAGACGATAGATAGATAGATAGACAGATAGATAAGCAGACAGACAGACAGATAGACAGACGATATATAGATAGATAGATAGAGTGACAGGCAGGCAGGCAGGCAGATAGACAGACAGACAGAAAGATAGATAGATAGATAGATAGATTGACAGACAGACAGGCAGGCAGATAGATAGATAGAGTGACAGACAGGCAGGCAGGCAGGCAGATAGACAGACAGACAGATAGATAGATAGATAGATAGATAGATAGATAGAGTGACAGGCAGGCAGACAGACAGACAGACAGACAGACAGACGATAGATAGATAGATAGATAGATAGATAGATAGATAGATAGATAGATAGACAGATAGATAAGCAGACAGACAGACAGACAGATAGACAGACGATAGATAGATAGATAGATAGATAGATAGATAGACAGACAGATAGATAGATAGATAGATAGATTGACAGATAAGATAGAGTGACAGACAGGGAGGCAGATAGATAGATAGATAGATAGAGTGACAGACAGACAGGCAGGCAGTTAGATAGATAGATAGATAGATAGATAGATAGATAGATAGAGTGACAGACAGGCAGGCAGGCAGGCAGATAGACAGACAGACAGACAGACAGACAGACAGACAGATAGATAGATAGATAGATAGATAGATAGAGTGACAGACAGGCAGGCAGGCAGGCAGATAGACAGACAGACAGACA
>JAUCMU010000021.1:15532940-15560582 GCA_032275025.1 Enteromius treurensis
GGGTTTTAGTTTCAAAACATGCTATCTCAATTCGGTTGAACACTATTTCCAGTCTTTGACAATGACATTCGAAAAGACGATAATGTCATCCAGGTAGATGAGCAGTATGTCAAAAGTTAGATCGCAGAGCACCACACCCCTCAGACGCTGAAATGTCGCAGGAGCATTACAGAGTCTGAATGGCATCCTGGTCCATTCAAACTATCCAAAGGTAGTGGTGACCGCTGTCTTTGCTCTATCCTCCTCCTCTAGCTCCTGAAGTTTGCGACATTGGATTTCTGCAAGGTTCTCTAACTGGCAGTTGATCTGTGGTGCTTACCTCCACATTCAACTGATGTTGCTGTACCACTTTAACATGCAAAGCACCCTCCTTCTCCTCAAATTCGACAAGCTCTTTTCTACATCTTGGTGTGAGCTTCACAGGCTTTTCACTAGAATTTAACACTCTGACGGGAACTTTACCATTGACTGTCTTGGCGAGCACATTAGCGATCAGAACACTTTTAGGCAAAATAACATTTGAGGAGGCTAACACATTCATCTCAACGATGCCAGGCAATCCCTTCAACTCTATCCCATTGGATTCACTCTCTATGATCACAAACACGCACGTTCCATGCAACACCTTCCCCATGTCTGCTTCTAGACATCCTATGATGGGAATGTCAAGGCTGTTTGCTGCTGTGAGACAGACCCAGTTGGAGGACGTCAACACAACTTCTCCAAACTGATTCTTAAAATGTGACTCTGTGATAGTAGTGACTTCTGACCCTGTTTCCAAGAGGCAGATGGTACTGAGACCCGCAATTTTCACGTCAATGGTCAGGGACTTGGAAACATTCTCTTTTTTTTTACAATCTGCAGTATGACTTGGAATAACGGACGGACCTGTGCTCTCTAGCACTGAAGTTTATTGGTCTGCTGTCTTTTCCCTCTCTACTTTGTAAGGTTGCACTCTACTAGAGTTTTCTACATACGTGGTTTCAGACAGCAACTCACTTTTACTCTTCCTAAATCAAAATTTTTTAATTAACCAATTAAGTTTATGAAATGGTTCAGTGATTCGCTTAAAAAAGACAATCACTTGTTTCATTTCTAAATGCATATTTTGGAACAAATTGTTAATTATTAATTCCACTCATAAAGGAAGTCAGAACTTTTGTTATGTTTCTGAATGAAACTATGTTTTTGAAAGAATTGATTGAGTATTGGGAATGATCATTGACTTGTTCTTCACCATTTTGGGGGGGATTCTGAGAACTGATTCTGTTGTAAGAATGGCAGTCATTGATTTTGTTTGTAGATTGTTTTTGAACAAATCAGTTCAGTCTCATGAAAGATTTAATGAATTCACTCATGAAAGAAGCCGCTTGCCATCCATTGGAAGGCATTGTTTTTCTGTTCAAGGCTTGGTTCAGTTCAACAAATACATTTTCAATAGAAATCATATCTAAAGGAGAATTAAATTAACAAATTGGCATGTTGTAAAAATCAATTTAACCAAGTGATTGTAGAAGTTTTATATTACAAGTATGAATGACCATGCAGTTGCACAGACTTTCTAAACAATTAATTCTCTACTTTACAAGAGGTTACATGTATTTCATGGTTCCATGATTAGATCACAAATATTCAACTTGTGTATGTATTTATAATTGAGTAAGAGTTTAAAAAGGCTTGAATTGATTGATTGATTAGTTGTCAAATGAATGAAGTTTATTGAAAAAGTCTGTTGTCGTCTGGTTTGATTAACATGACACCAAAAGGGCAAGTTCACATGCTTTCCTCTGTACTTGAACAAGCTAATAATCATCTATGACCTTTTTCCATTTTAAATAGTCGATAGTTTGGAGGTCATTGTTTTTGCATGGTCAGGGAATTGTTTCCTAAGCATATCTAAAAGGAATGTTGTTTAAAGGCAGAAATGCATGTATAGTTAACTGTATTTTGCATTGAATTGCACTGGAATATTTAAATGGCTACATCACTTAATTGAGCTTTAAATTCTCTTACATTTCTCAGAAAACAACAGCAATTGTTTTGGACTGACATGAGGGTGAGTAAACAATGAGAATTTCTATTTTTCTTTAAGTGTGAGATTTGACTGTAAAGCATCAAGCGTGCCTAGAAAATATTGAAACATTTTGAGAGTACCACCGGCAAGCTTAATGACCTAACAACAAAGGCCTTGAATATTAGGATGAGGCAGGTGGATCTCCTGTGCACCTGTGGCTGGAGTAGCATCACGAGTTGTAATCAGGCCTTCTCTGTGAGGAAAGTCACGGGGACAGTTTTGGAAAGTTTGAACTAGATGAAAGGGAACACAGCGGTTCAGGATCAAACGCCTGGGCTCTAGTCTCTGCCTGTGTTTGTACTAGGAATGCATATATACTGCATAGCATTTAGATTTGGAGCCTTTGTAGAGTTGGAGGCCATAGACGCGACTCTTATTATGCACTAGTGCAGCAACAAACCTGCCCCTTCTTCCATCCGCCTCTAATCCTCAAAGGCGAAGCTGAGACCAAAGGCAAATTCAAATAAAAACAGACACAGCACAGAGGCGTACAGCAGCATGTATTGTTTGTGTTCATAATACATTAAATGGCATGCCTGTATAGATGAAGGAGCTGTGGGTAATTGATCTGAATCAATTTCTCTTTAATGAGTGCTTGAAGCAGGACAAAATACAACATACAACCACTGTTAGTGTGGTCAATTGTTGGAAACTGTGATTTTATTGGGAAGTTATTTATTTATGTTTTATTTTTTTATCCACATTTCCATTACAAAATTACATTTGGAAATGATTTTTGGGGAAAAAAAGAATATGGAAAAATGTATACTTATGATAAATATTTATGCTGAAGAACACAATGCTGTTTGTCAGATAATGCTTAAGAATACATTTTATCCAATTCATGGTTCATATAAATTTTTCAGTGGAGGGGAAAAATGCATTAAATAAAAAAAAATGTAAAATAGTTTTACTTGTTATCACAGACACTTGTATTGTATTGCATTGTACTGTACATTATTAATAGTATAAATAGTTAAAAAAAAAAAAAAAATTAGCACCATTGTTCCAGTCTTCGGTGTCACACGATCCTTTGAAAATTATTCTGATATACTGATTTGGTTGTCAGGAAAGATTTTTTTTCCCTGTATTCTTTGATGAATAAAAAGGTCAAAATAACAGCATTTATTTATTTTTTTATAAAATATCCTATAGAACTTAACTATACATTTTATGAATCCTTGCTGCATAAAAGTTTTTTTTTTAAATATGTATATACACATAATTCAATTTCTTAGCATTAAAATTTTAAATATAAGTAACATTAAATTAAATAAACTATTTTGCTCAACTCCAACATACAAGAGTAATTCCAGCTACTGCGAACATTCCCCACTCCCAGCACTGTCTATAAAGTACGGCTTGGTGGTTTAATCATGGCCGAAATCATTCTGTTCATGTATGCCATGCAAAGTGTGTCTGACAGGGAGCATTAGGTGTCTATGCAGGTGTCTTCTGAATAGACAGCAGATTCACACCTCGCTGGAGAGCAAATGAGGCCCACCTTCATCGAATCACCACTAGCATAAGCACCTGACGCAACTTTTTTCCCCCCAATGCTCTGTCGTTCCAGATCTTAGTTTCCTGTCATCTTCCGGTGAGAGTGTCTGCGAAAGCAACAATGGAGGGTTTCTGTACTTGTGCTGCGTTAAAGATGCTCCGTCACCACAGGAAGTCAAGCGTAGCTGGCGGCTGAAATAAATGATGCCGCGGCTTACCTGTCGGGAAGAGTGATTCGGTGCGTCGGACTGTTGCATTCGGCGCAGTGACAGGCAGGCCCATCATGCTCTAGTAATGGGGTCAAACAGGAAGACGGGGATTTGATGCCCGGTGAGGCCACAGGGCTACGCCCTCGTTGAGCGGTGCGAGCGGCCGATGGAGTCAGCCTGACCTGTTTATTACCGTGTTTTTCTGCTTCACTGCAAACCAGTAATGATCGTCACACTGTTTGATTGACAGTAGCTCTCTCCCCTTGCTCGCTTGCCGGATCCAGCTTGAAAGTGGTTGATGGTGGACGAATTGTGTCTGTTGACCCATCACCATGCCCCGCCAAGGGTTCAATTTACCTCCCCTGACAGCCAAATGATAAGTTGCGGCCCCACGCGTTCAGAAACCTACCTCGCGCTCAGGAACACACGCCGCCGTTGGAGCCAGAGCCTGTTCCGCAGCCTTTAATTAGCCTGGCAGTTTTACTTCACTGAACAAGTTCAAAAAGCTAATGATGTTTACATACATGATCTACAAGTCTAAACAACATGTCTCTTTTCAATTAAGTTCATTGAACATCCATATTTACACCTTGAGAAAACAGAAGGAAAATCAAGAGTATAAATATTGGACTCTTATTCTGGAGCAGATTTCAGTTAAGTGCTGTAATGTACATTAGGGTCAAAACATCTGAGAGCACACTGAAAATGGGAGATTTTTATTTATTTATTGTAATTTTTTTTTTTATTTTTTTTTGTATTTAATCTTGGAAATTTGAAATTAATTGTGAAGGGAAAAATGTCCTTAAACATTTATTTTAAAAATAGTTTATGTATACATATACATTTTTAATTTTACAATTTTTTTTTATTTACACACTAGCAAAACATTATTAGCTATTTAAATACAACATATTTATAGTAATGTTTGAGGCCGTTTTTTTATGTATATATATTAACTGCCACTTTTGTGTAGTTGCTTCCAAATGCATCCTTGCTTAATAAAACTATTATTTTTTTTAAACAAGGATAATATTTGTAATAACCCCTGACCTTTAGTACAGTATGTATTCAGAAAACTAAATATTTACATTTTTAACAACCATTTTTCATTCATGCTGCCATAAATAATGAAAGGGCTCTTTTATGCTAGTAACAGTTTGCGTTTGACTTGACATAACTTTTTATTTCACAATACTACAGAATGGCTGCTGCAAAATAAGATTTTTCAGTGCTATAATATATCAGTTTAAAAGGAACACAGCACCAGTCTTGTATTTGGCAAGAATTATGGTAAACCATAATGGTTTAAGGGGTAATTCACCAAGAACTGCACAGAAGTCCAACACATTACATTTCCAGATGGACGTCTAATAGAGTATTTAGTTTTTTTTTTCTTTCTTTCCCGGGGAAGTTGATGGGACCTTGGCCATAACTCAGACTGCATAGTCATTAGGAAAGAAATTCAACAACCCTGTGAGTGTGTGTCGCCCTGTGAGTTTGAGTTCCAGGCTTCACATTGTTCTCAGCGAGCACTTTATTATTAAGGTTACCTTGTGCTTTCCTGCAAATGAGATTGACAAATATGGGTCAGGCAGCTTTATTCATTCAGGAAGAGTGAAAAGCTCTTGCAGTATGAAAGGTAATATGTTCTTAACAGTAATGGCCACAGATGCTCCTGAACAAAACCTCAATGAATCAAGCAGCTGGTCAAGAAGTTATTAAATTAAAGAGTCTGCTATGTAAAAGTGACTTTAAAACCTTAATGATTTACATAAACCACGTCAAGTTATTTGCCATATGTAGAAATGAGGTGAAATGAAGTGCCTCTGTTTTTAACTCCTTCATATAGAAAGTCAGTTTAAAATAATAGAAAATAAAAATAAAACAATAACGTTAAATGTACAGTAGCATGAATTTAAGTAATACATTAAAAAAAGTGAAATTTTTACTTTAATAAAATATTAGATAATGTAAAATTAAATAAAAACAATAACATCAAAAGTTAAACAGCTGCATAAATTAAAATTACAAAGTTTAATAAAAATAAAATTTGAAATATCCAGTTGCATAAGAAATATATAATAAAACATAAAAAATTAAATGATATCCAGTTGCATAAGATATTTTATATGTATATATATATATATATATAATATAAAATAAAATAAAATCTATGACGTTGCATAAAATCTCTTTATCTATGCGTATCGTATATAGAGTTATGGTTATAAATGGCTCTTTGGAAAATGGCATGGCCGGGGAAAAACCACCAGATCCAAAGAAAGATCACAACGTTCTCTCTTTCTTAGATCAAAAAAAGATGTCCAACATGCTGAGTTACTTTTTCTTAAAAGAAACGCCTTAGGCAAGTTTTTCTTTAAAGATCCAAAACAGACAGATGTTTCAGAATAAAATGGCCTCAGTAGCAGCTTTGCATCACCAAGTTCAGTCATTCCACAAACTCGCAAACACACGCAACCACCTGCGCAATCTTACACCTCCGTTTCAATTATGAGAGCGGGTGATTAGCAGCTGTCTGACAGGAAGGACTCGGCCAGAACTCAGTGGCTGCGAGTGGATGGTGGTGATGAGCTGTGGCACTGGATGTGTGCTAACTTGCAGAGGCACAGATGCTTGGGCCTTAAATAGCATTATATGCTAATTAATCCATCCACTGGCTCTTTCTGTCAGTCACACTGCTGGCACGGTGAGCCTTCTTTAGCGGCGTGCCAAACTGATGTGGTGGTCTTTTGAGTTTCCACTTCTTCTAATATTGTATTAAGGTCTCGGTGTGAACTACATTTTATTGAGTATTGCAAATTAAAATGAGTACAACAAGGTAGGTTATGGAATTGGAAGAGTGAATCACCTTGAAGGGGGTTGTTTTGCAATAATAATAGCTGAGTGAGCATACTTTTGTTTATTGGTGCTATCTTGCTTACTACTTGCCAAACAAAATAATATATATAATATAGGGTTTAATCTATTCTATATTTTGTGGTGAAAAAAGGCATAATATATATATATATATATTTTTTTTTTTTTTTTTATGTTTTGGGTAGTTGCCAGGGAGTTGCTATGCAGCTGCTTCATAGTGATTAATATGTTGCTATGTGGTTGCTAGGGTGTTGTTCTGGATGTTTAGATGTTGCTATGTTGTTGATAGGCTATTTCTAAGCGGGTCAGGGTGTTCTGGGTGGTTGCCAGGTTGCTTCTATGCAATTGTTAAAGTGTTATGAATGTATAGAACACTGATTTGTGGTTACTAGGGTGTTCTGAGTGGTTGCTAAAATAAATGAATGTTTGGGATGTTATTGTGTGGTTACTAGGGTGTTTGCTAAGTGGGTTGTGTTGTTCTGGGTGGTTGCTAGCATGTTGCTATGTGGTCTCTAAAGTGTTCTGAATGTTTAGGATATCACTGTCTTGCTAAGTGGGTTAGGGTGTTCTGGGTGGTTGCTGGGGTGTTGCTGTGCAGTTACTAAAGTATCAAGAGTGTTCAGAACATTCCTGTATGGTTACTAGGGTGTTGGTAATTGGGTTAGGGTGTTGTTATGCAGTTATTAAAATATAAGTGTTCTGAATGTTTAGAATATCTCTGTCTTGCTAAGTGAGGTAGGGTGTTCTGGGTGGTTGCTAGGGTGTTGCTATGCAGTTACTAAAGTATCAAGAATTTTCGTGACATTGCTGTATGGTTACTAGGGTGTTGGTAAGTGGGTTAAGGTGTTCTTAGTGACTAAAGTGAAAAGAATCAAAATGTAATAATTTTAAAATGAATATTAAATAAATGTAAAAATATATAATTTTTCAGTTTTTGTTGCTTTTTTTAACAAAATGTTATGTTTACTACATTTAAAACATTTAAAATAAACTCTGTCTTTGATGGTGGATTATATCTGGAAAGCACATATTCACTCTGCCGAAAGTGTTCTCAGAAGCTGCCAAAGGAGAGTTTAGCTTCTCCGTCCAAAGGTAATGTAGAAAAGGAAGTCAGCAAATCCTTCTCTCTGTGTTTGACTGTTCCCTAATACCTACACAATAACCCCGTGGGGTATACTCAGGCACAAAGTTGTTTTGCTTGTAAAAAAGCAAAGCGATCCCCGAGGGCTTCTCATCGCACAAACGCCTGTCTGCCGCCCCCTGGGAACAACTCCCAATCATCAGGGGTCTCAAACACGACAGCCAATCACAGCCACCCTATTTTTATACCCCGCCTCTTGTTTTTATACCATGTGGGGTCAAGAGACAGCAACTGAGGGATTTTGTTTTATTGTTTTTTTAGTCTAACTTGAGTATGTTTAGATCTGTTTTTTTCTTAAACACAGTAAAATAAGGTGCATACTATGCAAAAAAAGTTGTATTTTTAATATTATTAATTATTGTTGCTCAAAGATTTTTTCATAGCTAAGGTTGTATCAGATGTTTCTCCTAGAAGTTCTTAGTGTATAAAAGTACAGAATGAAAGTAGTAATCAAGATATATTTGACTTCTTCTTCACTCAGAAAGAGATTTTTTGATGCTGTTTATGTACCTTGAAACGCTTTTTACTCAGAAGTCAAATTTCCCAAACAATTAAAAAGAAATCTGCAATTAATCTCTTTGATATTAAAAACAATTCGTGATTTTTATTTTCTTTAGGAAAACTCTATGCAGTCTGTCATTAACATCACATTCAGTGCATTCTCATGAAATTGCACTATAACATGAACTGTGTTTTGTAACAGACAGCATGACCATAAACCTCCCACAGTGTTGAACTTTGCTATGTATCTGTATCTGTCTTTTCACAGCTATAGAACGAAACACCTCTCCACCTTCCCTCTTTCTCTCTCTCTCTCTCTTTCTCTCAGGTTTATCTGCTGGACTATATCACCACTTCATCACCCTTTCTGGCAGATGAGAACGTAGAGTTATTAATAATTTTGTCTGTGTGCTACAGATGTTCCACAAATGAACAGGGCTGCGTTGAGTTCTCATGACACCAGGGCGCCTCAGGTGCTGAGCGCAGACCCAGATCTGTCTCCCTACCCCTCCAGCGCTGTCTCACCCCTCTGGAAATGAATGAAACAGGAAGAGCTGAGGTGAGGACAGGAAAACAGACACGCCCACACATCCTCAGCTCCTGAATGATTGAGAAAAAGATGGATTTGGAGTGAGGGCAGGATAGAGTTGTGTGGTTGACCACATCCTTCCTCTCTATCCTTTCAGGTTTTCAAAATCTTCCTAGCATCCATTCTTTAAATAATCTTGTGTAACTGCGTTTGCATTTATGCATTTTGCAGGAACTTGGAGATTAAGGTTTGGCATTCTTTGCATTTTCTGGGAATCGAACCAATGACCTTGGTTGACATTGCTTGCCATTATAAGTTAATTTGTAAGTATTTTAAGTATTTTAAAGTAAATAATAGTGTTGCAAAATAACAGTGTTAAAAACCTCGCGTACAATAAAGAAATGAAAACAATATAAGGCAATGAAGAAATGTAATCTTAATAATATGTCAAATAAATAAATAAAATGTCTATTTTAAAATACTTTTATTTTGAAGGAAATAAGGATGTCACAAAGTAAGTATTACAGATTTTGGTCAAAAAAAGGCCATATCAGTGGCAAAATTTCTTTTGAATACATTTTCTTGAAGTGAAATAAAAATATCTATTTTAGTTAAAAAGTTATTATAATGGAATTTACATTTAAACCGGAACTTATAAACTGCTGTCAAACACTTTCTAGAATAATATATGAAGAAAACATTTATCCCAAAGAGTAGTGAAAGGCCACGGTGAAAGATGAGAGGGATGGAGAAACAGAGAGCCGGAGAGAAAGTGCTAACTAGTCAGAGTAAGAAAAGCATTGAAAGACTTAAAATATGACTTTTCCATGAGGGGTGTGTGTATGTGTGGGAATTCAGGCCCAGCTGTGGCACACATGACTGAAGAGACTCTTATCCCAGGCCTCATGTTTCACAATGACCTCCACTTCCGTTCTGCCCCTCGCTGCCCAGCTCAGTCCTGCACCAAGCTGTAGCCGCTGTAAAAAAAAAAAGCCTTTCTGAGGTGCTGGTGTGTCAAACATCTGTTTTATCCATTACCGTGAGGCTGCAGCCCTGCAGAGTACAGAAGACACAGAGAAGCAACCATAAATCTTTGGCCTCTGGTGGAAACATATTTTCCACACACTCCTCCTCCCTCGTTCTCTCGCTAACACTGCCTTCATCCCACATCCCTCCATACTTGAGTGTAAAGGGCCATTAACACATGCAGCGATCTGCAGCAGCAAAACAACCAAAAGCCATCGATTTTTAAAAGGATTTTTTGTGACATAAGCGATAGTGATGATTTAAGCTGAAATCCTTTATGAACGTGCATGCACTATATCACCTTTTTTATAAAACAGATGGAATTTTCTTTTGCCACATATTAGCAATATTTTTGTGTGTGTCAATTTTGTAATCCTGAAAAGCTGTGTGTACTACTTTTTTCTTTTTCTTTTTTTAAAGAAATTAATATTTTTATTCAGCAAGGATGCATTAAATTGTAATAATATTTCACAATATTACAGTTTTTACTGTATTTTGGGTCAAATAATTGCAGGCTTGGTGAGTATAAGAGACTGTTTTTAAAATCATAAAAAAATAAATAAAAAACTATCAAAATAATAACTAATGGAATACACTTACCATCACAATACTGTACTTATAAACTGAATAAAATCAGACCAGAAAAGAATGTAAACGGTGTAAATTTTGATTTCAAATTGTCAAGGACAGGTGTTTAGAAGTTCAGTGAGATGAAATGTTACCTTATATGTGGGTAATTTCTTTTATTTTATCACGTCTATCTTCAGACAGTCTCCTGGGCCTTATCTCTAGTTTTATAGAATAAATGATGCATTTTTATGGATGCTCTGTCTCTTTCTAATTTGACGTTATTGTAGGACGGTTGCAGGCTGAAATCCATGTTTGCATTGATATAAAGCTCTTAATTGTTTCTATAGCATCAAATGAGTTTCCTGGCATTCTCTTTTATCTGTCAGTGTAGACAGTAATATAGGGATATGAAAGACAGGCCAAATAAAGGACACAACGTCCAAGGTTTGTTAAATATTTCATAATAACTAGATAATTCATTTACAAAAAGACATTCATTTTCCTCCTGTATAATGGCGCGCTCATCTAAAATGGAGAGCGTGAGCTCAAACTTTTGAAAAATTCAAATATTTGCATCAATTTTTAAAAGGGGTTTATATCTAATGAATTTAGATTTAATTTGGCATGGCATAAAATCCATTTGTACCGCTTTTAATTAAGAATGCAGTCCATGCAATTAGAATTATGGGTAGAGCCTTCATCAGCAAGTCCTGGGAGAACCACAGTCGGAAAAATTATGTTAATGCTTTACGCTGAAAACACTTCGAATGGAGGGCAGCTTTTTTTCTCATCTCTTGCAGACAATGAGGTGCAGCCGACAGCTTCCTTTTAAGCCTCTTTCCTATCTCTACGTTTCAAGCGTGTTTATTCTTTTGTTTACAACAAGCCGGCATGCGGAACATATGTCTGATGTGTTTATGGACCCGGGTCTGTGTGTGACGTTAATGTGTGTTTAAGTGTTGTTTTACAAAATGCAGGGACACTGAGGCTGAGTACTGTGTTATTTATAAAGGGCTGAGCAACTCTTCAAGGCCTTGGCACTCTTCATCTTGGAGGAGGAATAATGAATCTTTAAGCCCAGAAAGAGAGAGAGTACTGCAGTTTGCACCCTGCTGCGAGAGCCATTATTACACATAATTCTAAACAGTGCAGCCCATTTTAGCTATAATGAAGTTTCAGAGAGAACTTCAGTCAAGGTAAGGTCCTTATCACATGACATGTAATTTAAAACCTTCATCTATTTTGTCTTTCATGTTCTGAATACAGCAATTAAAAGATTGAATTTGTGTAAATGTATTTATATCTTATTTTCAATATGCTTCATTGGTACATAAAATCTTAAACCAACTGAAAAATGTTGCAACACCAACAGATTTTACAGCTGTTTTAATTTATCATATTGGTTGATTTGCATGAATAAAAATGGAGAACAAATGGGGATCTATTTGTGTTAATATATACTGTTGTTGATTATTTGTACTTTGAAATAAAAATGTAAAAAATAAATAAAATAACGTTATATATGATGCCATACACTGTAGCTATGTTCCCTGAAAGCCTGCATTTATCTGATATCTACGATGGCCCAGTAGTGCACAACACAACGCAATTAAAAAAGAAAACATAAACTCACAACACAACAAAATAAAAATAAAAAAGCAAACATAAGCTTACAACACATCGCAATTTAAAAAGCAAACACAAGTTCACAGCACAACGGAAATGCTCCTGACCACTAGGGAGCAGTTGGCCTGCAAAAATTGATATTTTGCGAGGTTCTCTCGAGCGCCGCGCGCGGTGTTAGTAATAAAACTTTGCTGGTGTGACCCACAGAATGGACAATACATCGTGAATTGAAATAACGCCAGGGGGTGGTTTTAATGTCAGCGTTAAAGATATCAAAACAGGAACAGACCGCCCGCGAATACTCGTAACACGCGCACAATAGCCTTTTCTTCAGACCAACTGCCCCCTAGTGGTCGG
This sequence comes from Enteromius treurensis, assembly GCA_032275025.1. Classification (NCBI taxonomy): domain Eukaryota; kingdom Metazoa; phylum Chordata; class Actinopteri; order Cypriniformes; family Cyprinidae; genus Enteromius; species Enteromius treurensis. The sequence goes on from JAUCMU010000021.1 coordinate 15,545,351, forward strand.
GAGCATTTCCGTTGTGTTGTGGCTTAATGTCATTGTGGTGTGAGCTAATGTTTGCTTTTTAAATTTCATTCTGTTGCGAGCTTATGTTTTTATCAATTATTATTTAGTTGTGTTGTGAGCTTATGTTTGCTTTTTAAATTGTTTTGTGTTGTGCACTACTGGACTTTCTGCATTCAACCGATGCATTCCTATCCATGAACGAAACACGTTGAGCGAGTCATTGAATCATTCACTCAAAAGATTCATTTGTTCAAACTGATTCGTAAAGGAACCGTTAAACATTACGGCGTGGTCCTTGAAGGTTGAGTCTAATTATTTTTGTTTGTGGAAAAAAAAAGGAAGAATTGGCGATATCACGTCAGAAATGTAAGTTACTCAACATTAACGTCTTGTTTAGTAAGGTGCAGTATAAAACGTTTTTTTGAATATAGGATATTTAAAACGACATGACAGCGCTCGTTGCTATATTATCCGGTGAAAATGAACGCATTTTACCTCTCAGCTTTACCTTCGTTCACACTTTGATACTAATTATTTTTTACAGATACTTTAAAAAGACCTTGCATATATAAACCTTCAGCCTAACTGACTGACTTTGAGTCTTTTCATCTAACGAAACGCTATTTATGAATGCACATGAACTGACGGTGGACTTTGGACCTCCAAACAAACTTTGACATCAAGCACAAGTTCAATTTGCCTTCGTGCATGCTGATACAAACTGCAAATGAATCGTTTTGAATGCTTTCAGCACATTCCCAGTACTTCAAAGCAAGACAAGGGAGGAAATAATGCAATTAGTGACTGAATTATGAAACCGTTCGACCTGCAGCCTATATAAAATATAAAACTGTGCGCTTGTTACAGCACGTAGGGAGTTGTATCTCTGGTGTACCTGAAATATTTGATCTGATATTTAAGGTTGCTTTTGATTTCAATAAAGTTAATAAGGTGTTATGCCTTCTTAGGGTTCAAGTGACATCTTTATTACTTGTTTCCTATTTTGCTTGGTGTTAAATCTGGTAAATTTTGATGAAAAATTGATGCAGTTTTTATGCTTGAAAGGATTGAAAGAGAGACAAAAGGGCATTAATTACTCACCCTCACGTTGTTCTAAACCTACCAGCCCTCCGTTCATCTTTAGAGCACAAATTAAGATGTTCTGCACAATTTCTGGACCTTGATCATGTAAAGACACTTGCTGTCAATCGGAGGGCCAGTTCTTATGGATTTGCAATGACATGAGGGTGAGTCATTTTTAAAAGTTCATGTTTATCACTAACTTTGTAGATCTTCCTGTGTGCCACCATGTTTGTGTGACGACATACTGTAGTGAAATCAAATTTCCTTGTTTCCAAGTTAAAAGTCTCACTGGCTATTTATTGCACTTCCAAGATGGAAGTTGGAAACGCTGTCTTTCCAAGTCCAATTCTTGCATGATGGTTTTGAAAATCTGACTCTTTTGATTGAAACAGAACACCACCTGGATGAAGTTCCTTTTCCATCATATGCAAGTCATCTCTAAAGTAGAGTGGCCTAATCCTCTCAGCATGACAACATCCCATTTTCCCTTCATTTCTCTGCTGCGCTGTAGGTGGCTTCCAACTTTTGAGTCATGGCTTTAATGGGAATGGCATCTGGCTGGATCTCCGCTCCCTCCCGAACGCCCACGCCGAACCGACGTGCAGGAACCCTCTTCCTATTTCCATTAAAGTTCATTTAACCTCTACACACACATACAGCGATTTTAAAACCACTGTATTCACTCCCTTAAACACACGCTGATGTTTCTCAGAAGTGGAGAGCTACGCGGCGTGTTTGGGGGCTTGAGCGAATATACAGGTTTGCTCTGGGAGACATGGTTTTCATTGGCAGCACTTGAGAAATAAATAAGCGGAAACCCAAAAGAGTCCAGTGAATATGCATTAAAAAGTAATGTGAGTGCCCTCTTGTGCATTCTGTGGGGAAATTAGCTCCAGGGTTTAATATGAAGTCAGAGTACTAGAGTATTACTAGACCATTATCAAGACATTCTCAACACTCACTCTGTCATTTCCTACGAGAGTAATTTGTCTCTTAAAATGGGTCGCATAAAAGTGTACATTGTGCAGGTTGGATTATTAAATGGATGCAGAGAGAATGAATCGTCTGATTGTAAGATTTTCTTATAAAGCTCTTTGCGGTAATATACCACGATGTTACGTCAACTTAAACATGTCTGGAAAAATGATTCTGCGAACACACAGGAAATATTAGTGAGTTATTAAACTTTCAAGGTGATGTGTAATAGTTTTAATCTTAAAATATGTTCCCTTATAAGACAACTATTCAACTATTTGGAACTTTTTCTCCCCCAAAAGTTTAAAAACAGTGGTGTGTTAAGTATTTGTTTGGACAACAGTAGTCATGATTTATTGCATATGTATGCATCCAAATAATCTGTTTATTATTTGGGATTGATGGACCAATCTGTGGTGTAAACCTGAAACACTTAATTATATATGGCAATTTTCTCTATCAGGTTAAAAAATAACTATAGCTTTACATCTTACGGATATGTATGTCCTAATTTATATTTCATGTCTTGCAGAATGTCTTAAATATATATGCCAAAAAGCAACATATGTTAGCTTTCATTTTAGATGTGACCAAGTCAAAGGCTTGCATGCAGAGTTCTCACTGGGTTTTTATTGCACTTTCAAATATTAGGTTGAAAATGCTGTCTTTCCAAGCTCAAATGTTGCATTATGGTTCAGAAAATGTGACTCTTTTGATTGAAACAGAACTAAACCCGATGTCATCATCTCAAACGGCACAAAATGGCACTTGATTTTTGCAAAATGTATAAATGCAGACCGACAAAAATCTGATTGAGTTCATTTTGGTCTATGTACTTTATTGCATGTTGAATGGTGTGAGTTTAAGGTGGTAATTCATGATTATTTAATCAGTGCCAGATATGGGAGTACAAAAACAATTCTGTTAATCAAAGGTATTTCGTATTCAGCAAAATATAACCGATACAGCTTAAAAACATTGCATGAAAAGGACCCTTACCTGATCAGGCAACAAAGGATAGCCAGAAGTTAGCAGCTGTTTTGTAGCATTCCTAACTGGATTGATACCCAAAGTGCATAATTTCGATCTTTAAATCCGTCTCTGTGGTTCTATATGATAAATGTCAACAAAGGATTACAGATTCAAAGCCCGTCTGGGTGAAGGAGACTTTAGGAGCGACGCTTTCCCCAAGAGAGTGCTAATACTCCACAGACAAATGTACAAGATTTACTGTGCATGAGCATCTAACACAATTTCTCTGCTTTTCTCATTTGGATCCAATTGACACGTTCCTTTTACGCTAATGAAATGCTTTCAGTTACTCTTACTGTATGAAATGACCTCACGCAAAGAAAAGATTTCATTCGTTTGAGTAACAGAGTGTGCACGTATGTGTGTGGCTGTTTCAGAGTAATTGTTGTGGCATTGCACTGTGGGAGAAGGGCCACATATTGATTGTGGTTTGTACAAATAGTTCATTTTATCAGGCCTGACTGTCCCCATTCTTCTACATGCTAAATAATGAATAAGCCCATCCGTCAATGTTTCAAGGTATTTATTGCGGTTTCGCTTTAGCCTATATAAACCAGCGGAGGCTTTCGTTTAAAACCGTTGGGAAAATTGCTGTGAGTATCCCATGAAGCTCTGGCAGGGTGTCCAACGAATAGCCCTGTTCATCATTTGTGTCTGAATTCTTTGATTTAATTCACTTAGTATTTATATTCATATGTAATATGTAAGCCAGCAGAGGCCTGCAAAATACATTTAGTCTTGAGTAACAGTTAAAAGTGTTTCCAGGTGAAAAAACACTGGGATGAAATGGTACAAATTGAAACTGAGGTCCAGGATTGTAGAGGACGCTATATTATACTATAAGTGTTTATATTATTTTTACAATATTAATAATTTTCATGCACCAGGTTTTTACATTTCTTGGCATCTAAAGTTCCCAAGAACTCTACAATTAGGCAGAATATTTATTTATTCTAATAATTAATTTTTATTAAAGTAGTATATTTAGTATCATTTGCAATTGATTCTAGCAATAATCTATGACCGAGTAAACATGAAGTGATCTAAACCTTTGCAACCTATATTGCAATATATTGTATGTTTTATTGTGCTTTTCATATGATACACTACAATTTTATTGTGCAATATCTCCCTAGCCTTGTCACATGGCAGTATGTAATAATATTAGGTATTAGTAAAGTGTTTTAATTAGGCAAAATAATGTAGTTTTGGTCACCAATCAGTCAGCTGCTTTGTCTGAATTCAGAATTTGGGAAATTGTGGTTGAACAGTCTGTTCTCACAGTAAACTACCAATGCACTACAGTCCATCAAGAGATTTATTATTTATTCGAACTTGTCCAATGCTTAATGTACCTGAAAAATATAGTCTTGGATCACTGTTTGAGCACTAAATAATTTCGCTGATCAATATTTCTGGTAATATGACATAGAATAACGTGCGGTCAAGGCCTTGAATATTTCATCAGATACGGTTGGAGAAAATCTTCAATAGATGTTTTAAAAGTAATCTCCATGCACTTATGAGTAAAAATGCTTTTACTCCACATAGCCCATTAACGCAAGTGAATTATGGATTTTTTTTCCTAGATTCTGAGCATTAGGCTGTGAGTGTAACCAACTAGAAATGATAATACATATATTATACAGCGGTACATGGAGAATTAATGGATGTGTGTCCCACCATCACTGCAGTCTGAGATGGCCAGGGCTTTCCCAAGGGATCCTGAGCAAACTGAGGGGTTTTCTCTATTCTTTTGAACTTGGGTTAATGATGTCATTATTTACCCTCACCCTAAAATTATAGGGGTTTGAGAATAAATATTGGCAACATTTTATTTTTGGGCTGTACTGTCCCTTTAAGGAAAGCATCTGCAGTTCTTTCAGAGTACACTGTTGTGGACCACCCCTAAATGTACCTGATCGTTGTGGGGACTGGATTATTAACCCCTCTGAGTTTCAGAATGCCAGTATTGTTTCTGCATCACTGGAAGTCCAGTGGGCCAAGATCCGGACAGGATTACAATCTTATAAATTCTGTCTTGATCTCATGACACTGGTTAGGCGTTTTAAATTTTGCATATGGAAAAGATTTAGGCTTTACTTTTAGCCAGTCTCTTGTGGCTGTGTTCAAACAAGTTCCAAATCTTGACTCATCAGATTTTTAACCAGCACCTTAAACGCTTCAGCAGGCAAGGACCTTGTTTGTGGCATTCATTACAAAAATTCTGAATTATTACTATGCACTTTTAGTAGAACAGAAAAACCTTGACAGGAAATGACAAATAACTTAAATCCAATTGAATACACAATTTTGTACTGTTTAAATTTGATGTGCAGATGTTTCAATGCAATTGCGCGTTGAATGGATAGGAGGGAGAGCAATATTGCTTGTAAAATAGCCCAATGCCATTTAAAACAAACAAAATTACTTCCAGGCCTGAACACACAAATCTCTGGAATCCCAAAGTAATACTTTCCCCTGTAATGCTTTTGTTAGAGATTAATGAACTTGAGTTAGTTTTACCTGATTTTTTTATAAATATCCTAAAGAAAAAGAAGCTTCTTGGGCAGTTGTGATTTCATTACAGTCATTTACTTGGTATATAAACAACTGTGTTTGCTACCAATTGTGTCTAGCGGGACATCAATGCTCCATGAAGGAACGTGAACATAAATTATATTTCAGAGTATAATTAAATTCAGGTCTGTTTCTCATACAAAGCTATGACATTTCTTTGGACAATGTCATGTAGACCAACAGTTCCTATTTATAAAATTTGTATATTATTTTTTATATATTAATAGTTTATATATATATTTAATAAGTGTTAAGCCTAACATTATTTTAAGGTTTGACATTTTAAACTTTTGATCTCTTAAATCTTTTGAAGCTTATGATTTGGTTAAAAATTAAAACATATTATACATTAAAGAATAAACCAGTGTATATATAAAATGATTTAATTTACAAGTGTCATGTTTGTAATTCTTTTTCATGTGGGCTATAGCTTCTGACCTTTAAATCAAAACATACTCATTATTTTATGACTTCAATTACTGTTTTGTTTAATCAGAAACAAAAAAAAAAGTTATTTGTGAAGTTAATTTTTAGATCTAGGCCAGCAGCACCCCCTATTAGAACCCCTTACCAAACGGGCTTGTTTTTGATGTGGTGACTATGAACACTTATTGTATTAAAAAGATTCTTTACAATTTTTCGGTTTACTATATTAATAGCCTTTAATCCAGAAGCAAAGCTAAGAGAAATGTCATAACTTGTCCTCTTTCTTTGTGCCACTCAATGAGTAACGACAGAGGATGAAGGCTTGTTATTGCCGTCAGTCATTCCGAAGGCGGCCCCAATCATCAAACTGACAGCGCTGCAAGAGGTGTGAGCCTGAGAAAGAGCTAAACAGAAAGAGGAAGTGTGTTTGGGCTGGAAATACACACACTGGAATCTCTGTCCTCCCTGGGGAGTCTTCTCATATAATCTTAGAATTAATTCTATTTGGAATCCTTAAAATAGGTATGGTGAGGCTATGCGGTGGAGGTACCCACTTCTTTCCTAATGAACACATACCTTGCCTTTCTCAGTGTGTCCTTGGACTGTCATCTCCAACCTTTTGAGTCTGTATCTGATTATCCAGGCAGCAATTAATCATAATTAAGCAAGTCGGAGTCTTGGAGCGAGGTGGCAGAGGATCTGGCATACCTCCTGATCAGCTTCCCATTTTGGCAAGCCGGTACTTCGCTTGGTTCCATGATAAAGCCGGTGGTGGGGGGCAGAAAGGGACATATGTGTGGGGGGGTGGGTAAAGAGCGGAGGGGGGGATTTGGACAGGCCCGTGGCTAACTCTCGTCCTCCTCACCTCCCTTTCAGTCCCTCTGGACCGCTCTGAAGCGTTGGCTATGTTGAGTTCCTGAGCGCTTGAATTCTCTTTGTCTTCCAAGAGGAAGCGCCATAACAAATGACTCTTAGACCTGCAGGGGTGTATGGATTTGGACAGAATGTACAATCCTTTCCCCCATTTTTTTTCCCCTCAAAGTATGTCTATGAACAGATTTTTGGGACAAAGTCATGCATAAGCACCTCCAAACAATCCTCTAGAAATCACAATTGTAGAGTAGAAGCTAATTACTAATGTTCATAATTGGGGTTAGGGATTTGAACAATAAGTATGTATCAAACTTTGAGTGATATGGACATAAACCATATCCACAATTGGCTAGTTTATTGAGGTGTGACATTACTTTTCTGTGTGTTTGTAACTGCCGGTGTGCCAAAAGATCTCTTAAGACTTACACTGAATTCAAGCCATATCTAGCAACCAGAACATCATAGAAGCTCAAGAGAGACTCGTTTGAGGAAGAAACCCGATAAATAAATGCTAAAATCTTTCAGAATAACTTAACAACTGCATAAAAATGCCCTGTCAACCAGCTTTTTTGCATCATGCATTTGCATTATGTTTGCGTGTGACGTATGCAATTTGTAAAACAGTGTTGTTATTGTAATCTAAAACTATTAAAATTATTTTTAGTAGTTAAAATCGAGCTGAAATGATAATTATAATAAAAAAACTTACCTATAATGAAAAAAATAAAAAACATTTAAATTGTCATTTATTAGGCAATTTTACAAATGAAAAACGTAATAATTTGAAAACAAAAATTTCCAAAACTAAAACATGCATACATACATGCTTTATACAATTTAATATAGAATTATGAAATAATGACAAAAGTACAACTAAAATTAAAATATTATTAAATACTATAATAGTATATAAATAATAATAAATTAAGAATTATGTGCAAATGGCTGTGAATTATCTGACTGAAACTAAATTCCCAAAATGCAAAATTGAAATATTATCCTCAATCTAGAGAACAAACACGATAACAAATTATTTCCCTGTGTAAATTATCACTCATCCGCTGTCTTGTGGAATTTTTTTCGATTCCAGATGGTTTGTATTTTGCTGGTCAAAAGGTTTGGTATCTGAGGCCTGGACTCATGGCCCTCCAAAGTATTTTGCTTTTTTTTTTCTCTCTCTCTTTTTGCAGGCAGTTTATTATTAGAAAGTGCTTTCATTGCATCAGTAGGATGTTGTGCTGAGCGTGTGATGGAGGCAGAACAGAGATTAATTCAGGGGTCAGCCGTATCTGAAGCCCTGCCGGGTAGAGGCTGAAGTCTTGCCAGGCCTTGACAGAGGTCAGTTTTGGTCAGTTCTGCCTCTCTTTTTCGCCCCTGCCTTCAGCAATGAATTTCGTCACGCCTTTCCAATTGCAATGTTTTTAGAAAATTCCCATCCATTCTCTTGACCAGGGTGTGAATTATGGGGGGTTTAGGGGGTCTGACCTCCCTAATTAAAGCTTGAACCTTCCCAAAGCAGACAAAACAGAATTTGGGACATTTTAAATGTTCATATATTTTCAAAAATAATTCACTAAAAGTTTTATGGTGATCCTTACAGCCCTGGTTACTGCGAACTGAGCAATAAAGAGCGATATTAAATATGCAAGATAAAATAAGACAGGTCTCATAAAATAAACAACTAATTGGTTTCTATAAAAAATAAAAACATCATTTTATTTATTGATGATATTGATTAAAATATTAGGTAAAATATTATTATCAGAGTAAGTTCATGGCTGTGCATTTATAAACCCTATTAATTGCAATCAAACTAAAATCAACTAATTTTTGCAACGTTCAGTATTCAAACTAAAGTATCAAGTATTCATCCAAGCCATGTTAATGAAAAACTATTACGTATGTTGAATCGTAAAAGTCATTGACCACTTTTTTGACAGTAAATTAATTCCTTTAATAAGTAGCCGTGGTAAAAGCTGTTAAATATTCCTCCACATCCGTCGTGCAGTATTGCACTGACCATTTTATCCCTTACGTAATTAACATACATTATTTAACAGCCCCCATCTCGATTAACAATCGCATTTATTTAATGCAACATTGAATTTACCTGATCTCGGGTGATCACTACAGCTTTCTCATTACTTTTCAATTTGAAATGATCCCAAACCTTGGACATTTTTTGTCGTTTTCTCCTGTTCATTTGGTCTTTTTGCTCATCGCCATTGTTATTGCTCCTGTCCATCACACAGCCCGCGCTAGTCCGCACTTGCAAATCGAAATACCACCACCTCCTTTCGCTTCGAGTCTGTATCTGATTATCCAGGCAGCAATTAATCATAATTAAGCAAGTAATTGCGACATAAGCGTAAGTTTGCCAGGGTGTTGCTGTGTAGTCGTTAAAGTTTGCTAAGGTGTTTTTAAGTAGGTTAGGGTTTTCTGGAAAGTTGCCAGTGTGTTTCGAAGCTATTGTTAAAGTGTGCAGAATGTTTATCACATTGCTCTGTGGTTGCTAAGGTGTTGCTAAGTGGATTTGGGTGTTGCTATGTGGGTGATTAAGTGTTCTGAGTGTTTAATATGTTGCTGTGTGGTTGCTAGGGTGTTTCTAAGTGGGTTAAGGTGAGTAGGTCAGGGTGTACTAGGAGGTTACCAAGGAGTCGCTATGTAGCCGCTAAGGTGCTTTTTAACAGTTATGCTGTTGCTAGGGTATTGTGTTGCTATGGCTTAGTTGCTTAAAGTACTTGCCTGAGGCAAAAGAGTCTGTCCTCTCCTCTATGATATTCTAGTCTCCTCCTGGTTTGGGTTTAAATATAAATGTAATGCCTGCCTTTGCAAACAACACTAATTAATCATTCAAAATAATAATACTAGTAATAGGACAAAAAAATCAGTCCATTATCATCAGAAGGCTATGAAATTTCACAGCAATTAGTTTCACTGTCTGGAACCGGAGCGGTTCATCCATCAGCATGTAATCTTACATAAAAAGCATTGCATAACCGCCGCTGTTTCTCTGTCATTACTAATTGCGTGGCAGCGTCTGCCGTGACTTTGTTGGTTATAAAGACACGAGAGATTATGTTGTGTTATCTCTAGCGCTGCCACTCTGACAGATCGCTGGGCTCTTCACTTGAATTTCACGGCCCGTTCTCATGCGATGTGTCTTTTTTTTTTTTTTTCTGGTTCTCTGTCATGGCTCCTGATGGCGTCCGCCTACAGGGATGGTTTCACCACATCATCACCCGGGTTTGATTGTCCTCTGACTAACCTGACCGCAGGACGACTTTGTTCTTACAAAGAGGACACCAAATTAACACAGAGCTGTTTCACAGCCCGCGCCTCTGATCTTAATGAGGGATGACCTGGAGAAATATAACATAATTATCCTGATTATTACAATCTTTTTAGCCAGAGAATATAAAAGGCTCATTATTGTTCTTTTTGAATTGTTCATTACGATTATTTTCAAGCCTGCAGCCTTTTCGGGCCAAAAGTGGTAAGGAGAGACAGAAGAGGAAGAGAAAAAATGATTTTTGATTGGTTAATACCCAGCAGTAGAGTGAGCTTAGAGAACTTGAGCCCAGAACTGCAGCTTTCTCTGTTTCCCCCGACCCTAATTCTGTCTGTATGAATATCCCCCGGCTTTCTTGAATAATTTGTCTTGAGTACGGACACTGATCTGTTAGAGGTTTCTGTTAGGGGCCTTTTTAACGTATTTAAATATATTGGATTTGTTAAGAGGGGAAAACTGACACGCTGAGTACCTTTTTAGTGATTGTTTTAAACCTCCCTTTTCTTACAGTACACTTCTTCCCTGAAAATACATACCCCACCTGATAATTACTTGATCAAAATACAGTAAAACAGTAATATTTTGAAGTATTATTATACATTTTGTACATTTATTTTAAAATATTTCAACATAAAATATTTGTAACATAAATGTATTTTCACTTTTCATCAGTTTAATGCTTGTTATGCATGTTTAAAGTTTTATTTATTTATTTATTTTTATTTGTGATGTTTTATTCCTTAAACCCGCCTTGAATGTTTGATAATTGTTAGTTTTGCATTAAATAACCCCCTTTCCCCACTTGGGTTAAAACTGCCACAGCAGCGAAATGGATTGTCAGAACAGGATCAGTGCAGATTGCCCATTACTGAGTGTCTGCTTAATTTCAGGTGTTGTGGCTTGAGTGATATGTGTAATTATAGCTGTCAATCCATCCTGACGTGCTGTCACCCGTGTGACAGTCCACATAAGCAGACTGCTGTTGTTCTCGATGAATTGTGATGAAGGTTTGATTTAGAGTCTTGCTGCAGCATAATGAATTTACACATAAATACAAAATACAGAGGTGTGTGATTAAGTCTCTAAAAAATATAAAAGATATTGCTCACAGAAAAATGCTAATCCTCAGGTCATCAAATTTGTAGATCAGAACAGATTTGGAGAAATATAGCATAATAAAATCATCACAACTGTTGGTCAACAAGAGATGCAATGCTACATTTTTTTTTTCTTTTAAAATCAGTTAAAAAAACTCTTTGTCAAACTAATCTACATCTTAGATGGCCTGAGGGTACGTACATTTTCAAATAAAGCTATTTTTGCAATGCAATATGTAATACATGAATAATTTAAATATATTAGCAATGAGCAGAATAAGCTTCTGTCTACTTTAAATATTTGAAATCTAATGTAAAAATGCATTCTGCTTGTTTTTTCATTCTTAGAGAATGCCCTTTTAGCATCTTTATTCTGATGCCATTGGAACGTCTTTATATAAAATACTAAGAAAAATTTATATGAAACGCCAATTTAAAAAACAAAAAAAACAATGCACTTAACAGTGTCTGTGTGATGGGGCTTTGAGTGCCGCGGGACGGCTGCTTGTATTGTGCTGAGAGGGAGTCCGTTTGGATTACTGTACTGAACAACAAATGGGGTTTCCAGCAGCTACGCTGCATGCTAAGCTACACCACTATTGAAATCCGCACTACCTGTTTTGCCCTGGTGCCAAAAGAAATCAAGTTTTGCCCACATGGCCGGCTATGAAAGACTATGAAACCTACTGTGACATGTGTCGCCTGCATACGAGATCAAATGAACTAGCATTCAAAAGAATTTCTCCAGGTAGATTTATCGACAGGGGGAAAAAAACGCCACGATGAGACTGACTCAATCATGATCACTTTGATGTTGGAGGGGGACGAACCATCACGGCCTGAATAGAAGTACAATTATTCTCTTCTGCCTCTCTCTCTAATGGGTTTAGCATTCATGCTTTATAATGGCTTAAACAGTTCCAATAGAGTACAGGCATGTTGTTTATTCACTATTTTTACTCAAACACACTCTACACCTCTTTATCACGATTTGTTTTTGCAGGTTCTTTGCCCTTAAACTTGTACATTGAGGTTTACTTTCTAGACACACACACACACACACACACACACACACATATATATATATATACACATATGGTTAATTCATTAGTAAAATATTTCTTTGGTTTAGCTAAAAAATAATAAAAACAAAAGACCACACAATTTTATTTCCAGTTGAATTATTGAATCATTTATTTATTTATTTTTTTTTTTTAAACAAGCAAACATATTCCCTTAAATTATTCATATTTACCATGGTTTATCATAATTGGTTGTAATCAGAATTCATTCAGTTTTGCTTATCATATTAATAATTTTACATGTGACATTCTTATGTGCGCTAAAAAAAAATATGATCATTCAGCATAAATGTAATAAGTAAAGAGATATGAATTAGCCAGGCTTTCGTCTGAGCCTTTAGCCTTGGAAGGACTACCTTTCTAAGGTCTGGGTAATTCGCGAGAAGCGAGAAATGTGAGTTTTCACACATTTCTTGTGTGGCTTCTCCAAGCTGCTTCAGATCAATAGCATGTACTTGCTAGAGGTTAACGTCAGGTCTGCTCTCTTTAAAAGCCATAAAACTGAAACTAAACAAGCCTCGGAAAGCTCTAAGCGCTGCTTCGCCCTCCTCCAACCCGACGCTTCCAGGTGTTCTCAGATTCAAGCAGTAATTGCGATCACATCAGTCTGGCCATAAAAAGCAGGCCTATGTAATGAAGCTGGTCTTAATAAGGTGCTTATGTTTTATTCTGGCCTATTAGAGGCACTGAGACCATCTCTGAGAGCAGAATGACTTTTACAGTTCTCTCCTCTACCTGCTGTTTGGCAGAGGTTGGAGAGACGGCATGCAGGCCAACACTTTCTGACAAGGTTAACACCCACAGACATTTCCTGTAGGTCTGCTTTTTACCCGACGCCCACTTCTGCTCCAACTTTCACGATCCTCGCTGGACAATGAATTTGACTAAGCAGAACCAGACGACTCTAGATGCCTCATTGAAACACTGGCCATTAATGAGGGGACAACGACATGGTCAGAACGGCAGTAAAACTGCAACCCTTTCAGTTCAACTCTTTTGGGAATCCATGTAGTAGTCCATTTCTAGCATTTTAACAGGTGATTACGTTGCCACAAAATAAAATATACAGGCCACTTTGTCTTTTCTCATATTGCTTTACTATTATTTATAAAGTGACATTGAGGCCCGAAAAGTACTAAATAAATTACAAAAAATATATAATTTTAAAATAAATAATAAATAGATATTTTTTTCAGAAATAATAAATCATTTATTTATATTTATTGTACCAATTATGTGTGTGTGTGTGTGTATATATATGTATATATGGAGATATACATATATATTAGTTGTCATATCAATAATGTAACTCACTTAAAATCACTTTAAAAAGTAACCTAAACCAATCAGTGTATATATGGTATATAAATGAGCCGCTTGTGTAATATTTCAAACATATAGTCTATTCTAAGGTCATCATTTACATAGGAGGAAAGTTAAAATCTTATATTCAACACCTTATGACTGATATTCTGAATGATTTATAAGTATGCTAACACACTTCCCTCCTGAGGTGTGTGTGAGTGCTGGGGTGTTGAGGGGAGGTTCGTCTGACACACAGGGGTCCAGACCCCAAACTCTGGTTCATGTCTTAACAGCAGGCAGAGCAGCAGGTCAGGCCACCGATGGGAGGCAGTCCCGGGCCACACCTCCACAGACCAGAAGCCCGTACAAATCTCTGAACGTTCGTCAAATGTCAGTTCTATGGCCTTGGACTTACACGGCCGCTCTGACATACAGATTTACCCAGAGCTGCTTACATTGGCCTGACCCAGACCTTCTGAGAGCCAAAAACCAAATCAAAATATGGATTAATGCCGTATTTTCTGAAGGCCGTATCTGCGCTAATGCTTGCACGTCATGCTGAAAGATGGATCCGGTGACAGTCTTAAACATTAATAATGGTGTATTTGCCTTGGATCATTTTGTCTAGATGGTTTTAAAAGATTCATGTTTGCTTCTGCAGACTATTACAGGAGCATCTCAATGACACCGTCAGTAAATCCACAAAAGCGTGTTTGTGGTTTCCTCATGTCAAATTCAAAATACTCCAGTTCATCTTCTCTCCTTGAGATATTCGCAGTTGTTTTCACATGCCACATCAGCCTTGCTTTTCCTTTTTTCAAAATAAAATGTTTTTAAATATTTGAAGCCTATTCCCTCAGGTTGCACTGTCACATTATAACTGCAAAAGGCATATCTTCATGTTGTAAAAAATGCAGTTTTACAGTCATATGAAGCATTTTAAATTGCCTCTATTTTTTTTTCTTTCTTTTTTGCACTTTCTCTGCTTTTATAATGCAGTTGTATCACATTGCTGTCTATTTTTTATTATTATTATTTTTAAAATTTTTTTGATGCATGAATTTAAAGTTTGAATCAAGGTTTGAGGTTGAGTTTGGGAATTGGTTGTTCAGAAGCATTTATAACTATATGATACGCGTAATCGCATTGAATCGTTCGGTACGAGGCTTTCGGTTCGGGACGCATAATCGAACGATTCAGAAAAAAAAAAAGGAAGAAAGAGAATATACTCTATATAATAAACTGTGTAAAACATAATGTTTTTAGTGCTACGCTCAACAAGGCAGCGCAAACAACGGGACAGGGAACCCGTGTCTGCTCCTCCCACCGCCAAACAGACGAGAACCAGAAACACACATATTACCAACTCTCATCCGCGGCATTCAGGTAACTTTAGGCATTTCCCCTTGTCATTTCAACCCAGCATCCAGCTGTTTAACCAGAGCTGCATCTTTCTGCTCTAACACACTAAAATAATGTTTGTATTG
>JAUCMU010000021.1:15574646-15584859 GCA_032275025.1 Enteromius treurensis
TTTTAATATGCTGATAATTTTATTATTATCATCATATTTATTTTTGCTGGTAATTTTATTTATTTATTATATATATATATTTAATTTTTATTTTATTTGTATTAATTTTTATTGAATTATTTTTTTTTTAAATATATATATATATATATATATATTTCCCTATGATTTTTAAAGAATTAAATATAAAATCTTTAAATATTAAAAAAAAATAAATAAATAAATCTCTAAATTTTATAAATTTCTTAACTCTCACACTTGAGCATAATAGTAATTATTATTATTATTATTGTTATTTATTTATTTTATATTTTTAAATCTATTATTATCATTATTTATCATGGGGCTTGTGGGGCGAAGTGTGATATTACTTTTCAAAATGATATGATTTATGAATAGGTCTGGTACTGTAGATGGTAAAAATACTCATGGGTTCTTCCAGAAAGCTGCTACATTGCATTATGGCGGGAACATTTCCAGGAATAAGTGTCACTCTAATTTTCCTCAGAAAATTTACAAATGTTGTAACTTTTTTATCATATTGGTATTGCAGCCATTATACTGTACATTACCAATAAGCCACAAGAGGCTTACGTTACAGTGGATTTACCACGGTCAAAAGATGTTGTCACGCTTAATGCAAAGCTTGCTCTATTCTCCTCCTCCAGTGCTGAGAGCTTGGCGCTGCAGTATGCGTATGGTTGCATAACTGCGCTGATTTATGGCGGCTAATGCTCGAGTTCAAGTCAATTGTAAACGTATACAGTGTTTATGTTGGGGTAGGATTAGAACCACAAGCATTTATTGCTCAAACATGAGCCACAGCTGAGCGACTTTGGAGAGCTTGAAGGAAAAAGCCAAAGAAGTGAGCAGGAAATTCATCATTTGATCTTTTTGTCTCTGAGTTTTCTCTCCCATAGGTACGGGGAAGTATCAAGTTACCAAGCACTCTTTCAGACTCAAGAAAAAAAGAGAACATATGGTTTTTCTGAAGGCTTACACAGTGTTTCATATCTTTTGTGCTGTCCCTATTGACGGAAAATGGTAGTAAATAACCTTGCCATGTATCTATTAAACTGCAGATTTACAACTGTTAAGTATCGGCTAACGTGTTAACCAGGTGTGTGCATGTTATTGTATGAAATTCGACCCGGTTTTAAATCACTATTCCAGGTCCAGAGTTGAGCAGCGAAATTCCCAGATTGCTTTTGTCTCTTCTATCAGCAGCTGAAGGATGTTGGTTCTATTTTTTTAAGAGCGCAGAGAATACCTGCATCTCATCCCATGCCTTCCTCCCACGACTTTTTCTGTTTCCACTCGTTCTCGTTGCCTTAATCTTCTTTTTTTCTCTCTCCCATCCCTCCTTTATGGATTCCCACCGACTGTAGGCATTTCCTCTCATCGGCTCCATGTGAAGGAGGATAAATCCAGTGTTTCTGGCAGAAACCGCCATGCATCCTGGCGATGGTGGAGGCCATTGACAGCTGAGTGTCGTCGGGGGATATTAAAGTCCAACAGCGGGCCCATTTCCCTTATTATTACATAGGCTATCCTATGATCAGTTTCGAGCACCTTTCCTTCGAACTCCGCCAACATGTGTCCGCTGTGTTTAATAGTTCAGCGACAACAAATTTATGTTGCTAAGCTCCAAAAAGTAAACCTCACCAAAATACATCTCGCCAGCTGCCCTTCTACCACGTCCACCGAGCTAATATGGAATTTACTTGTTTTGAGTCTTTCGTAATTGCTTCCAGATTTTGGTCTTCCCCCAGAATATTCCTGAGCGAAGCCACATTTTCTCACGATGCTGGCAGCCAAGAATATCTCCAGCCTTGCTGTGGTTATTCACTGCTGCTTGTCAAACATCCTCCGGCCGACCACAGTCATTTGTTTTCATGTTAACCATGCCTGGGAGAGCGAAGCGGGATCACGGCTCGCCGTGGAGGAAAAGGAGGGCTCTGTTATTTCGCAATTTGGACATGCATAGTCATGGGATGATGGTAACCTCAACCTTGGCATCTTCCATTTATCACATGATGCTTAAATTGAAATGAAATTCTATCCACCGACCTACCTTAATTGAACATGATGTTTATACATTATTAAGGCACCTTCCCCAAGCTTAGTAATGTATTGTTGTTAAAGTGTTAGTTCAGCCAAAAATGAAAATTCTATCATTAATTACTCACCCTCATATCATTTCAAACCCATAAGACTCATAAATTAAGATATTTTTGATGACATCAGAGAGCCATCTGACCCTCCATAGACCGCAATACAACTGAAGTGATACTACATATATATGTGTATATATAGTGATTGATTTATATACTGTACATACTTACAGTAGGTGATGCAGTTTGCGAATGTGTTTTCCGCGAAGAATGCATGCAGTGCCGTCAATGTTCACTGGGTTTTGGTGCCAGCTTAACTTTAAATTAATTTCAATTTCACCAGCAGCTGCAAACTAGTACGTCCTCAGACTCATTTTCCATTAGCGTTTCAGTGTCAGTTCCTGGTGCACGCTATAAACGAATGCAGCAATATTAGCACTGCCCGTTGACCTTGCAGTTGCCGTATGAATATGGATGCATGCTTATGTCTTACGATGCAGTTCCCAAGGAGGACGGGACGCTGACCCCTCTCCTACAGTAGCCAGATTTCAACAGGAAAGACGGTCTTCTTCTCTCGCACGTCTCATTACGCAGATGTGAAGCTCCAAGCGGGGTTATAAAAACCCTGGCATGTCTACAGAACTGTAGGCGAACATGAGGAACATTAATTCATAAAACATGTCCTGCCTCTTATAACGCACAGCAGTAGCAGTGTGGAGACCCATCAGCTCTAATAAGGTGCCACTGCCACGGGTTTTATAAATGAACCGGATGCTGCGTCCCTCGGTACGGCAGAGCAAACTAACTCCAGTGGATTAAGCCGTAATTAATCTATCATCTCTCCTTCCCTTCACTCTTTCTAATACACACGAGCATCTTCGCTCTGGAATCCTCGCTATGGTAAATTATGCATGTTTATAGATCAACGCCATCTCCTGGACGTTATCCCCTTATTGGCTGCCCGTGACCCCCATTGACCGGGAACCAGCCAAGTTGGCTCCACAAGTGAGTGACATGTCCGGAGATCCCGGGGGGGGGGTCCGATTGGTGGATGCCCACCCTGCCTCGGCCCCTTATTGGCCCTGGGTGGTCCGTGTCCCTCATTTGCATGCAAATGTCTCCGCATTGTCTGATCAGATAACGGTCTAGTCTGGAGACGCCCAGAGCTGCCAATCTCGCAGATTGGATTAGATCGAAGAGGGCTGAGGGTTGGCTTGCTCTGGTTGGTTAGCGTGCCCTCCGGGGGGCTCGGGACGACGACGACGCCCCCACAGAGCAGCACTTCTGTCTCCGTTCCCTACTGTCAGCCTGCCCTCGCCCCGTTCCTCTCGCCCCTCTTGTTATGAGCCTAACACCAGCAGGCAGTGTATTAATATGTAGGAGATCAAGAGATTATTGATTAGAATCACTTGCTTAATATCCCCTTGTCTGTCATTCAGTACGCCGAGGCTTCTTTCATGATTTCTTTTGGTGTCACTCTATTTAAATATTCATGGCCTAGCTTGCTTTGTGCCCCTACTGCTGAATATCTAATTAAACTGTCAAAAGAAATACAATTTGCCCTTAAGGGTTATTATGAGAGGGGTCAGCTAGCACTGATCAGACCGGCTCGGGCCGAGGGGGTAATTACCTATAAGCAAGCGGTGTTTACCTTTCTCCCGTACCTGTGGCCTGGCGTAGGGGAGCCTAAATGAGCCTCGGCGAGCTCCCGGCTGCCTTTGAAGCCTTGTCACGCCACCCCAAATTATCCTGATCCAGAAGAAAGACGGAGAAGTTGAGAGTCTATAACAACATAATCAGCAATTATAGCCGGGAAATGGGGAGAAGCACGATTTTTATCTCATTAAAAAGAGCCGCTTTTTCTATCCTCGTCAATCCTCGCCTCTCCCACACTCATTCCCTGTCACTTGCGCTTTCTTTTGAATTCAAATGATTCAGCTTTAAAGGTGAGAGGAGAAATCTGGAGATTTAATTCAGGAGACGAGAGCTTGAGCCAATTAGCGGAGTTCGCTCGCTAAAATATGAATGACATTTGCTCTGGCGTAGCCCTAATGGAGGGAGGCATTAGCGTTATCATGTCCCTGTCACCTTATTTCCCGTCATTATTGTTGCCTTACTTCTTCTGTCAAATTACGGCTGCTAATTTCTGTTCATATTTTACGAGGCCTGTTAGCAAGTGTCTTTAATGAGCTTCCAAAAATGACCCAGTGCGGCAAAACTTAAACGGGAACCGCCCATCGAGGCATATCATCAGAGAGAAAGTTAAACACTATCGTTCTTGGACGATTTACTGTGTCTCTCGCACGACTCTTCACCTCGCTCGCATAAAGAGCCGGGATTTTTAATTCGCCTTTTTATGTGACTTGTTAATGTGCTCTTTTAGGGCACTCTTAATGCCTTCAAAATTTGTAGAATATCACGATAAATCAAGGCCTTGCCCATCTAATGATAATTTATCTCACTCATTATTTTTTATTCTCTCGCCACATTATGGCACCTAGTTAAACTTCTCTCTCTGTGACCTTTATGAGTGCGCTTCAAAAGTTAGTTCTCGGAAAAGTTGATGGTTCGAACTTCAAGAGGATTGGTTACCCCCAACTGAAATGTTCCATTTTCCAGCCAAAATCGGTATGAAGCTCTCCCAGCTGTATGACTGTATCAGTCGGGGGGGAAACGTGTGAGTAATTCGATCTGCGGAGTAACTTTGGATCTGGAGGTAATTTAAAAGTATGTAAAAGCATAGTAACTTCATTGTGTGGCTTTGAGCTGTGACACTGTATCGCATAACAGGTTTTCTATAAAGCAGCGCAGGTGTAGTTTATAGTATTTCGGCCACACGTGGAATAATTGGGTGAGGTGATATTTCTCTTTACGGCTGAGCAGTTAAAGACTCATTGCAGAGACGAATTTTGACGCACAGGAAACACCAATCGTGGTATAATGGGGTAAAAATTAGATTTGCATTTCCTGAAGGAAATACCAGCGCTTGCTAGAAGCAATGAAACAGTGTTAACGTTTAGGGTTGTTTTAGGCTTTGGCATAACGTTTACAAAAATCCAATATAGAGAGAGCATACCTAAGGCTGAAATGATCTACACAGCAAAGTTTGAATGTCAGTACGTGAGGGTTTTTCTAGATAGAGTACAAAGAACAGATAGATTTGTGTGTGTACATATACATACATAGACAGTTTCATCAGGTGCACATGGCTGGCCCGAAGTTAACTTCCGTTGGTCTCAGGTGATTGTGCAGCGGGATGTGTTTCCCATCCATTTCTTTATGTGTGGGTAGACCTGCCATGATATAAAAACTGACTGATTTTCCAAAAGGCTTCATTGAATAAACGTGAGCACGTAATGCACGTTTTAAAAATTAAACCGAGGCATGGGTGTCTTTATATCACTGTATTTCTGAAGGAAGGCTGTCTTTAGAAAATGTCATTTTCATTTCATCTTGCTTATAAGGCAGTGTTTGTAAGCTCTATGGAAGATCTTTCTATGGAAGTCACATTCTTTGGATGTTTTGAGCAACAAGATCTCATGACAAAAATGAACTGATTCATAGGGAAACATACGATTTTTAGGGCATAAGCTTGAAGGTACACACCCTAAACCTTACCATCCGGGCGCCATAAGCACATTTTGGTAAACATACAAATGACATTGTGCAAGATTCATACAAATTAGGTAGTATTTCTTTAAAAAGCAGCTAAAAATGAATGAAAAATGAATCGCCATGAGAGTGTGTTATTTTCCAGGTTATTGCTGTACAGTTTCTAAAGTGTTCAGTTTTATTGCAGAATTACTTGATGGTTGCTTGGTAATAGCTAGTCAAAAAAAGGTCACTCCCAAGTCTCTAGATTTCCTAGATGTGACCTTAATTGTTAAACCAGTTGAGTACGTTTTTCATCCATTTGAATGACTGCCGAAGTAAAATTTAATTTGACATTTTATAGATAGATAGCACTTCTAAACAAAATGCATGCTTTCAGGTATCGTTTTTGTTCTGTCATTAATTTTCACATCTTCTCCTTGCTCCAAATCTGCATGAGTTTGACTGACTTTCTTCTGCACACGTTAATGGCCATAGGCAGTAAAGTCCTTAGAGCCCAGCGTTGTTTGAACCCAATCGTTCTTTAAAAGATCTTCTGTTTTGTTTCACAGACAAAAGAAAGTCATACAGATTTGGAACGAAATGAGGGTGAGTAAATTACGACAAAACTTTCATGTTAAGGTTAACTTTCCATTTAGTGGGGAAAAAAAACTAATAAATAGACTAGAACCTTTATTCGCAGAACTGCAGAAACTGAGCTTTCCACATTTCCCCTGACATCCTAATGGCATGAAGTCATTGCGTATTAACATGACTAATGACTGTGTTTAAGCCCACTTGACATAATTTATCTTTTCCTGGAAGGCTATGCGTATGAGATTTGGGGTATGTGAGGAATGGAATAAAGACACACAACATGTGTCATTATGGATTCCAGCTCCATCAGTGACAAAAGAGCAAAAACTAGCTTTGATTGCTGGTGTGCTTAACAGAACTAATGGCCCCCAGAACGGCCGATTTAGAAGTGCTTAATTTGGCATAAAGGAACTTAAAAGTGTTTTTTCTCTCCGCCTGACATGAATTAAAGCCAAACAATAGCGGCGAGCAGAAAGGCACCTGACACGTCTGCACCCCTGCTCTCGCTCTCATGCCTCATCATCTCATGATGAATGAACGTCGTATTGTTACCAAACAACATTCGTCATGACTCAAGCAGTGTGAGAAATCTTTAAATAGATGTTGATCTGCAGAGGGGAAGGGAAGCGATGATTTCCTCTTGTTTCCAAAGCGGCGTTCGGCCCACCAGCCCCTCAGAAGCTCAGCTGAAGTTTATTGGGACTCGCTGCTATTGTGTCATCTCTTGAGAGGGCCGCTGACATTCATTGGCTCCCGTTGAGGTTATTTACAGGGGATTTGGTGACAGTGAAACATGCCTTTGCCATCCCTCTGTGAGCACGGTCCGACATGTTTTTAAGAGATGGGTGAGGCGAAGAGGTACATGTGCCACCTGAGACCGCAGAAGCAGACAGAAAAGTGAGACTAATGACCATGGGCTCCGAACTCAATAAAACCCTATTTTTGACCCATGCAAAGTTTGCTATGAAATTTACTGTTGACTTGAGAAATAATTTTTTTCCCATGTAGTTCTTATGCTCATACCAAGGAAGAATCTTCTTCTTAATTAGTATTTTTGCTCTGGTTTTTAGAAATGTCCTAGAAACACCTGTATATTTCTTAAACAATATGAATCAATTTTATAATTTTATAAATGCATTTATATTTACATCAATTTAAGCATAATTATTTTTATAAAATAATAAACTCTTTTGTTAATTAAGTTTTCTTTATTATTTGTTTTAATACGTTATTTTCTTCCTCAATTAACACAATTATTTTATTCTTAAACATTTATAATTTTTTTTATTGTTATTTTATTATTATAAATTCACTTTTTCTCACTTCATTTTTTAAAATAAAGAAATTTAAAGTTTTTTTAATGATAAAAATCACTTAATTTGTATTAGAAAATTCTTTTTCTTTTTTTTTTTTCATTATTATTTTCTGTTTTTGGCTTTAACTCCAATACTAGTTAGATAGATAGATGTAAGCAAATTAACTTACTGTATGAAAATGTATTTGTTTTATGATATATAATTTTGCTTAATAAAATTTACTGGTAACATTTCATAATTATTTCACATACAGTAGATAGCACTGTCAAAATTAACAGCATTTTTATTGGAAATGGATTAAGTAAAAGGATTTTTCATTATTAATTCATGTTAATTATTGTGATCTTCTTGTAAAGTGCTACTATTAAAAAAAACCACACACAGTACAAAATACAGAAAAAGAAAATGCATTTTTGCTGTGCGGTAAATACGACTGAACATGCTTCAAACTGGAGAGCCACAAAGTGCTAATTTATTGAATCATTGTTATTCCAGGGTGATTATTCATGTTTATCGCATCACTTTGTTCATTTATTCTTCTCTTATAGGGGGGGGCGGGGTCTGTAAATATTACATTTCATCTGAAACAATGCTTTGGTAAGCGTCCAAAAGCACTCCATTCCATCTGTGAAAAACAATTTTCTTCACATTATGAAGCTTCGTGTCATGGATCATTTTCTGACACCTCAAAATAAGACTTCAAACAAGCCTGCGAGGCGTTTCCTGTCTGCGTCTCCCCCTTGTCAGGTTCAGATTTCCTCATTGGCGAGTTCCAGTCTATCAGCCCATTATACATGGTAGCGCTGGAAAAATAGGATTACGCGAGGAGATTGTGAGCTTTATCCCAATACCAATTTTATCTGGCTGGCTGATAAACTGCCGTAGCCCGGAGAGCAAAGGGAGCTAATGGGAGGGAGGAAACGGAGAGAAGTTGGGCACCAGGAGTCGCTTGGCTGTGGCTGGAAAGGTCATGGGTTTAGCGCTCTGTGCTAACGCTAACAGAAACTCATTTCAGAGAGTGGCCCGATTGGCTCCAGGGCTGTGAACTACGCGGTGGATTGCTGTCCTAGTTTTGTCTGCAATTAGAAGTGTAGACTTTGTAAGTCTTTGGCAATGTGTCAAACTCGTGTCATAGGGTGGACCGATATGTCAGATGATTTGTGCAGGGTTAAAACTGTCAAGCTGCAGATACTGTAGTTTTACTGATAATGATCAAACGCTGACCCATACAAACCCTTGCCCCCTTTTTTTTTATGATATGCTATAGAGGTCATAATGTATCGTCTCCATCATGCGTTAGAAAATATTCTACTTACACTTTTGAATGACAGAACTATTTGATTTGAACATGCACTGTAAAAAAAATGTAAATGGTATAAAATATTAAATATTATTAGGGTATGTTATACAAGGAATTATAATTTCAGAGGTTTTTTTTGTTGTTGTTGTTGTTGTTTTGTTTTTAATTCAATATTTTTTCACACAAAATTTTTTTTGAGTTACAATTATTTCTACATTAGTTTTTCCCCTTTATTGAGTAATATTTTAGCATTAATAATATTACTTATTTAAAAAAAACAGAGATATATATATATATATTATAATTATTTTCACCAAAAAATGTTTAAAACAAAACATGCTTTTTTTATGTTTTTAACTTATTTATTTAATTATTTATTTATTAATCTAATGCTAAAAAAATAAATAAAAATAATTTTTAAATAATTGCCTGGCAAATAATATTTTCACATAGATTTTCATAATAACAATTTATAGTGAATATATTTTAATGAAAGAATAACTGCCAGCTGAGTATAAAATAAAATAATAATAAAAATCTAAATGATTTACTATCTATTTATTTCCATTCTTCTATGTATTTTTAAGTGTCTAAGCTTAACCCCAGCACATTTCTCAAAGTATATTCAATTTTTTTATTTTTTATTATTGCTTCCTTTAAAATAAATTATATGTTTTGAATTGCCTTATTTTTGAAGGTTCTGAATGACCCATATATTGTATGTTATGTGTAGTTTTATAGTTTTGCACGTCTAATAAGCAGATGTGTTGCATCAGCGAACGTGAGATTGAGAGAGAGAGAGAGAGAGAGAGAGACAGGGTCGTATGAATCTAGGCCATTCATTAATGGTAGAGTCACCAGTAGGCCGTGGCTTCACTCTGCCGCCTATCCAGACATTAAAAAGAATTTCAGATATACTCCATTTCTTTGAGGATGCACTTCCTTTGAGATGGGGCTCCTTTTGAGCATATCCAAAGTATTTTTCTGGTACACGGACCACTCCACAATAATTTAAGCCACAGTACACAGATATGTGTACTGACCAGAATCAGACATTTGAACGTGAACCTCAGACCTTTTTAAAACCAGATGGACATCATTCTAGTAAACTGGCACAATGTGAACCATAGTGGTGGTTCTTTGGCTAGTATTGTTATTTTAAACAAAACAGATTTGTTTAAAAGAAACATCGAGTACAAGTACAGTGCATTAATATGTGCAAAAATAACATTAAACATTTCATGCATGTTTCTTATTACTAACAGTATTGATCATTTTTAAGTATCCAGACAGTATTG
>JAUCMU010000021.1:15585121-15596413 GCA_032275025.1 Enteromius treurensis
GTCTTTCTATGTAAAAAATTTCATTTATATTATAAATATAAATTATATAAATTATTATAAATTATATATATATATATAATTTATATATATATATATATATATATTTATTTATTTTTATTTTTTTATTTTATTTTTATTTTTATTTTCAAGTAGCATAAAATGCAAAATGTGGCCTTGGAAAATCTGATTCATTTAAATGCATTGGTTCATTTGGAAACCTGCTAGCAATTACTGAGTGAAAATTGATTCCGAGCTTTTTTCAGTTAAATACTACTTTTTCATTTGTGTGAGTTTAGCTTCTCAAGTAGCACAAAGTGCAACATTGTTTCTTTTTGTGTCGCATTGCTTTCCTAGAAAGTCTATCTGATTCATTTTAGTGAACTGTTTTTCGCTGTCTTTTTGACTCGGTAATACAAATGAGTTTATATTAATGACACCTTCTAGTATTTTAGTTGCAGTTTGTGACATCTTCCAGTTGCTGTCACTGTATTTGAGATATTTGTGCCAGATATGAAAATACTTCATCTGATGGTTATAAAATAAGATATCGGTGTATCTCGTTAGTTTCCTTGTAGCATAGCAGACTGCATTTTTAAAAGTGTCATCTTGCAAAGCTCTCCCTTTAAAATCGCTTCCTGCTTGCCACTTCTTTTAGCAGCCGAGCATCTGACGCTAATTCATCACCGTATTCTTTAGCGATGCCATCATGCGTGCATCAGGCAAATGCGACTCGCTCGTGCTGAATATCTGCCTCTTCCTCCGCAGCATGCGCCACTAACTGCACCATATTGCGGGGAGGCAGGCAGCCCATCACGGACGTAACTTTGATTGACAGTAAGTGTGCATATGTGTCCAATCTGCTCATCGGGATACGTGCTATCGTCATGATCTTTATTTATGTGTTCTGCTGTCGGCACAGTGCGAGCTAACTGCCCATTCCACACTAAATTAATTAGTTTGGCAGCCAGCCTGTGATGGAAAATTGGATCCAATATGGTATTTCCAGGGTGTTTCAATGTGGCATTCACTGGAGGGTGAGACAGACTTCAGATATTTGGGTCACACGGATTACACGTCTACATTTTGGGATTTTTAAACGCATCGCTGATCATACTCTACATGCATTCATATTTCTGCGATTAACAAACACAGGCGTCCTTTTCTATAAAAACAACAGTCGAAACCTTGCGAGCAACACCTATCCTGGCAGGGGTTCAAACATGTGTTCCTCTTGAAAGGTTTTATCCAAATAAATAAATAAATAAAGAAACATCCTGGGAGAGAGGGGGAAAAAAGAGTGATGGAGAAAAAAGGGACTACGGAAGTGCTTCCATCTTGCGTTGTTGTGCGTAAAATAAATCCTTTGTAGTGCATGCTCTTCTAATAACACGTCGGCTAATTAATAACTTCTACACAATTATAAATTAACTTCGGATCAGGACTCCGGCTTTGCATATGATTTCCTATAATCGCTAAAGCTACTGCGAAAACATGTCTCATATCAAGCGTAACTTTCTTATTTAACACAGACAGACAGGGTTCTCATCGGGTTTAAACGTACAGCAAATTATCTCTGCTGGGACCTGGAGGGAAAGCCAAAAATCACAGCAGTAATTTTTTTTAATTTGAAATAGTCATTTTTGGATTCGTCCTTTTTCTTTCTCTCTCTCTCTCTCTCTCTCTCTCTCTCTCTGAGTGAGCTTTGATGGAATTAATCTTAATATTTTAATATTATTACTGCAGTAAGAAATGAGGAGAGCTGTCACCAATTCAACTCGGAAAAAGCAGGCCTCGGCGTGTAGGAAGTGATCATAGGTGGCTCTGCATGCAGCTCGTTTTCTGGCACCTCGCTGGTGGAGAGACGCTGGATCCATAATCAAACTCCTCCGTAATTAAAGGTGTAGAGAAAGCAGACGAGAGCGGCATGACATATCGCCTGACTCCTCAAATTCCTCTGTGGCTTTTCAAAGGATACTCCTTTAATATGGAGATTATGCTTATGTACTTGTCTTCACTTGAAAGGCGTTTTCCTAATTTACTTATTAATGACATGTAAATCTATTTATACTGAGGGCCTCAACTTTGAGAAAGCGCGCCCGTCCCGTACGCCGTAAAATCCGCCGGTTTGAAAACACAGGGAGGGAGGGAAGGAGGGGTGGATGAGCCCGGCCTCCCATTCTTGTTCTGTTAAAAATTTATACAGTCCATGTTAAATTTATTAATATTGCTTGCTGTCATTCACTTTGCTGCGCTCTAACTGAAATGCGACTTGACAGCAAGCACATTAAAGATGTATGTCATTGTATTCAACGAAGATTAATGAAGCTCTGTAAAAGTAGCTGTGTAGGAGAGACGGCGGGAGTGATCAGAATTTGAATTCGCTGAATTAAACAAGGCCCAGTGCCGCACAGTTTAGCATGCATGTGGGATTTTTGCGAAGTGAGGAGGTTTAGAGAGAACTAGTGGGATGTATGCAACTGCAAAAACCTGTCCAATGCCAGCCTGTGCATTAAATTGGGTGTGTTTTTATTCAGGCATCTCCCTATACATTTGAACTTGCTAAGCAAGATTCTCTTCAAACTGTTGATAGAACAGCAATTGATCTGGAAGGGAAAACTGGTCACAGAGGAAGAAATGTAACATACATTATAGTGCCTCTTGTGGAAATGTTGAGAATTCAATGCATACCTGGAACACTGTAGTTCTCACATGAACTCACCATTGTTTCTAGTAGCAGCATTTTTTTAGCATGTTGCTACGCAAAGTAAGGACATACATTAGTCAGTTAGATTTTATTTTTTATTTCAGCATTATTTTTATACCATTTATTAATTAATTAGATTTTATGTTTTCATTTGAATATCAATTTAAATTTATATATATATTTTTTTTTTTAATGTATATTTATATATATTTAAGTCATTTTAAGTAGTTTTTATATATGTATTATAATTGTTTTTATGTTTTTGTTTAAATGTTAGTGTTATTGTAGCTACTTCACCAGTACACACACACACACATATATATATATATATATATATATTTATATCATTATTTTATTTTGAGTAACAATGTTTATTTTATTATTGCTTATTAATGTTAACGTCTAATGTTTTTTTTAGTAATTTTAGTACTTGAGATTAAACTTCTTTCATTTAATTTAGTTGCCATGTCAACATTTCAGTTTTTCATCTAATTTATTTCTGTCTAATTTATATGTATTTATTTAAAATATTTGATCACATAAGAGAGAAAATAGTACTGTCACCAATAAGCTCTAATTAATTCTAAATCATTTGATATACAGGAAACAGAAAGTCAAGGTAAATTAATTGAATTATAGCAAACAAAAGTATGTTGGATGTGTAACAGGTCAGATATTTTATGCCATGCCATTTTTAATGTCAGTAAAAGTGCAGTATACAGTAAAAAATTGTAGTAAATGTTAGTCTGCTGTTTTGGAAACAGCCCTTGTCTTAATAATATTCTGATAGCTCATAGACATGAACATAGACATTAATAGACCTTCAGTTTCTTATGGCTCTTATAGACATGAATGACACCTAGACTTTTTTTTTTTATCTGTAAAAATCAAGCATTTCAGGAGAATGGTGCAAGTATGTCCTGCAGGAATGAGCAGTAGAGTATATTTCACTAGAGAGAGGACATCTCCATCGCTGTGGAGTTGTAGATGAGTGGCTCTCTCTCAGACACGCTCACGTTGAGCTCTAGCGCTCCCCTTTCCCCAGGCGCTCCGTGAGCTGATGTCATTTCCCCTGCAGCTGGGATGAGAAATTCACATCAGTGCTCGGGTGAAGTCCTTATGAAACCATGTTCATACCTCACCCGTTCGCCTCCTGCATGCAGCTAGATGGTAAAAAAACAGAGAAGGGCTGGGGTAGATTTCACAAAGAATTCAGCTCTGTTGTACACCGAATGTCAGCTGGTTAACATGCTCATCTGTCAGCATGAATAATATTTCTCTATAGAGAAGAGTATTCATGAGCACACATACTGTATCCATCCAGCCATATTATTATATATGATATATAAAAAGCATATAATTATATATAAAAGATATAAATAAAATATGCACTGTATAAAATATCTATATCTAAATATCTATCAGTTTATTTGCAAATAACATTTTAACTAGCAAATATTTTATTTCATTATAGTTCATCATAGTTTCCCAGTTTTTAGAAGCACTTCAAACCATGAAATGTTGTATCACTTCTCTGCCTTTTGAGTAAAATAGTCTGTAATTTAATGTTAAGATTAAATTACTTTCATTAATATGTTTTCTGTCTTGAGAGCATAAAAGCCCATTTCTGCCACTGAATGTAAAATAATAATACTAATAAAATAAATAATAAAAAAGAAAATAAATTTCAAAAATTGTTTTATTTATGCATTTTATATTTCTATAATTAATATCTCCATTATAGTTTATATCTGACATTTCTGACCTTTTTTTAATTATGATATCTATATTTGGAATTCTGTATTTTATATACAGTATATGCACTTTTATTTTATTAATGCAACAACTCATCCTGTGTTAACAGCCCCTTAGAAATTGCAGTATATGTTGCTGCCTACCTTGTAAAAGAGTTGGAGAGAAGGGCGAAGAAAGGAGAGAGAAAAAGAAAAGCCCTTTGGGAAGCAATAAAATGATTCTTCTGGCGTGCACTCCCTCAAATCATTAAACTCAAAGATTAAACACCCTCCCTACAAACAGCTGATTGTGTTTTTGCAATTAAGATTGCTTTAGAAAATCAAAACAAGGCAACATTTGCTGTTTACTCAGCACAGTGAGTAACACACACCAGCATATTTTCATTCGAGAGAATAAAAAAAAAAGTATTTACAAAGCTAATTTGGTCTAATGGGAAGCAGCGTGAAGCAAGATGTCCAGTATGAAGAAAGAGGGAGAGAGAGATGCTAGAGATCTTCAGGGCAAGAGGGCCACTCTTTCCCCAGTGCAGATGCATAATGCAAAGTTAGTGTTTCTAAGACGTTTCCTCCAGATAGATGGATCCGATAGATCTAAAGCAAAGGCGGTTAAACAGCTGGGCACCGTGGTGTACAGTGAGAATATCACCACAGATAGAGCGGTGAGCATTTGAAGGAAAGTAAATTTAACCCAGGTGAGCATCCATTTCAGGTCTTTAAACTGGAAGACCACTGAAAGTGCATTTAGCGCAGTAAAATGAATGCTTTTTATTAAGCCTGAGCCGGCATTAAACAGCATGACAGCAGAATGGAGGTGAAGAAAGAAAAAGACTGAGAAGCTTAATGTTTTCCCTTTAAAGGTTTAGTTCACCCCAAAATAAAAATTCTGTCATTAATGACTCACCCTCATGTGGTTCCAAACACAGATTAGATATTTTTGATGAAATCAGAGAGCCATCTGACCCTCCATAGACAGCAACACTGATCCAGATCCAGAAACATGGCACAAACTCGAGTTGGGCGATGTCGACCAGTTTGGCATCGTACGATGTCTAATGTGAAACATCGCGATGGACGATGGCATCGTCGTCGCCGTAGGCGGCGGGTGGGGGTGGTTAGTTGTAACTTAAACACCAAGCCCCGCCCCAGCTTGCGGCCCCGTTTGTTCCCATGTACATCTGTTTTCCTCTCCCAGAAATGATTTACCGCGCTCGCCAGTATCAGTGGTGCGCTCGCTTATTAATGGCATACTGTAGATTTGCCGCCATAGATTAAGTGTGTTTTTTTTTTGGCGAGCTGGTTGCTGCTGCTGCGGCGGGGCGGAGGATCGTGATGACGGCTCTCCTAGCGTTGCAAAGCTGAAGTTGAGCCACTGATGTCACATGGATTGTTTATAGGTGTTTTTACTATGTTTCTGGGATAATTTTAGTGTTGCTGTCTATAGAGGGTCAGATAGCTCTCTGATCTCTCTTCCAAAGATGAACAAAGGCCTTACGGGTTTGGAATGGCATGAGCGTGAGTAATTAATGACATGATTTCATTTTGGAGTGGACTAGCCCATTAAAATGGCTTACCATTATATTTGAAATGCAGTTGCACAACAAGAAGGTCAAAGGAAAGTATTTTCTCTGGGAAGAGCATTCGAAATAGTTTGCGGTCAGTCTGAGGAAACGTTAATCACTGTATTTTTCGGTTTCTGATCTAAAAATGCGGCTGTTAAATGCTTGTTTCCCTTGCGAAGCCAATAAATTAAATATTAGTAAACTACATATTTAAATTCCTTCCCCAGGCAGTTTTTTTTCCCCCCTGCATGTTTTGCTATTCTTGTGTACTATAATATTCACCATCCCATTTTCAAACTAATGGCTTGTTACAGCTTGGTTTTGCATTCCATTTGCTTTTCCTCCAGATTTCTTTATAAAACAAATTGCACTGGAGCTCTGAAGGGAGAAGAGAAAGGAAATTGAAACTTTCTGAGGAACACGTCATTTCGCGAACATTCACCCTTAAGCGATCAGGAACGGCAGAATAATTTTGGTGTTTATTGAGGCACGTAGCCGTCTGCGCGCATGGCTGATATTAGAAGAGAAAACCATTGATTTCAACCTCAAATATCTGATTTGATCAAAAACGCATAGTCGTGTTCAAATCAAATAATCTCAAATGTGTATAATTATTTGTCAAAAAAACTATTTCTATTTAATTTAAGCATGTCATATCCTTAAAGCTGAAGACCATTATAGGATTTACAGTAGCTAAAACACATTTATAATTTATGAATGTAAACAAACTTCATCTTTAATTATATGTATTGGAATCATTGAGAAATTATTAATAACTTTCTAAGCTCATAAGATGGCTCATGCAAATAAGGGCAAATCATTTCAGTGAGAAGAGACATTTTAGGCCAAAGACTCGTTTTAAAAGAGAATGGTTTTGTGTTCTTACAACAACAAAAAAAAGACCTTTTTAGGTCTAAAACTGTTTACAAAACTATTTAAAAGGAATATCAATCTATATTTGTTACAGTCGTGTGAGCCTTTTGTAATTTTGTAGTTAAATTAACAATGATCTTAGCTTCCAATTATCACATAAATAAATAAATAAGACACTATTTCAGTTTATCTACTTCAAATTTTGTTGTATTGCCTTTTTAAAATCATCAAATTTACTGGCAGTTTGAATGAAAAGTGAAAATTGTTTCAGAGTAAATCATAAACCACTTTTTTTTAGACACCAGTCATCATCTGAATCTCACCAAAACAAATCAAAATCACATTTCATCCCCCAATGAAAAAGTAAATATCAATAAATAAAAAATACAAACATTAAATAACAATAATTTAGAATTAAAAAAATAAAAAAAAAATACAAAATGCAGCACTGTAATGCTACCATTACTGTATAAATAATTCTGTATTTTATTTTGAGGTGAAATAAGAACTGGACACGATCTTGACATGTTTCAATCATTCATCAATGATTAAATATATAAAGTCCAAATCGAGCATTTTATTGATTGTAGTCCCTTTATACTACATTTATATACCTTTCTGTGCTTCTCTCCTGGAGTAAAAATATAGAATATTTTATATGAATCATCAATGGACAATACATTCTTTCCAGATGTCTCAGAAGAAGGTGAAACTGTGAGAGGAAGGGAAGGTCTCGGCAGCGTCAGTGTGAAAGCAAGTGAACTGTGTACCGGCACGGGGGAATTTGTGGATCTGTAGTGAACTTTCAAATCAATTCTATGCATTAGTTATTATCAGTGGCTTTGATAGGCACCAGACTTCACCAGACGTCTGCTCATTACAGGGGCATGATACTGTCTGACCAAATCTACAGAGAGTCAGAGAACAAGAGCGATTGTCTCACAGGTGAAGAGGTGAGGCGGCAGTAATTATGGGTTTTGTGCTCAGCTTAAATAAAAAGGAAATCTTTATAATAGCATATTAGAATGTTTATTATTACCTATTACACTCGATATGATGATGTTAACCTTAAAATATACCCCAATCATAAAGTTAATTTAATAAATATGATGTCATTATTAAGTAAAATTTCTGATATTTTTATAAATCTGATTAATTTATTTGTTTTGCAAAGTAAAATAAACCATCAGTAACGTCCAGAGTATTCATGTGGTTTATATTTAATTTTATATGTGTGTAATAGATTTGTTTTACTTATTTTATTTTATTCATTTGGTGTGCAAATTTAAATAAATTGATATTACATGTAGTATTATGCGTTTTATATTTACTATTTAATCTAATGCCTCTATGTTTAATCTAATGTTATGTATGTTTTGTAATTTTTAGGAGATT
This sequence comes from Enteromius treurensis, assembly GCA_032275025.1. Lineage (NCBI taxonomy): Eukaryota > Metazoa > Chordata > Actinopteri > Cypriniformes > Cyprinidae > Enteromius > Enteromius treurensis. Next base: position 15,593,407 of record JAUCMU010000021.1, read on the forward strand.
ATTTGTTTTGTTTTATTCATATGGTTTGCAAACTATAATAAATGTTGCATTACATATTTACAACATATGTTTTATTTTATTTATTTTTTAATTAATTAAATTTATTTTAATTTAATTTATTTTATTTTATTTTTATTTTTATTTTTATTTATTTTTTATTTTGTTTGCATTTTGGATGCATTTTGGCATCCAAAATATTTATATTATTTTTTTAATTAGTTTTATTTACTGATCTTTATTTTATTTATTTTATTTAGTTGTTTTGCAAAGTGACTTATGGCAAGGTTAGCCAGCACTCAATCACCTATTTACCACTAGTCAATACCCTAACTATATTTGTGTAATAACTGAAGTTGATAACAAAGACACTTTTGAATGGTGATCAGTGGATAAGTATGCTTCAAAATGGTGTAGTTAGGATACAGAACCAGTAGGACTTACTAGACCATTCTCAACCAATCATGGTTGCATTGGCCTATACAAACGTCTTTAGTCACTGCAGTACATTCTGAAGCTACTGCACGAAGCTCAAACTAATTCACGCTAAACTTCATCTAAACAGAGTTTGACAAAATCAAGCGATCTGCCTTGAGGGGAAACGGCACACATTGCCGCAATTAGTTATGCAAATACCTAAATTCTAAAAGTTTCCTTTCATAACGTGACAGGAGATGGCAGAGCATTAACGAGGAGTGAGATATCCTCCAAGACGCCGGCATTATCTTCCAGGACAGAGGGCGCAAATTCCCTCTCTCAGGTGGATGATTAAAATCAATTAAATCACTCCAGCGACGTCAGCCTAGGGATTCTTCTGACGAATGAAATTATGCTAAGAAAAAGGAGGGAGCACGAGAGCTAGAGAAACCCTCGTGCTCTCCCCAGGCCTGTCTCAGCATCACTCTCCCCCACAAATGAGATTAAAATGTGCAGCGCAGGGATTTCAAAGGGATATTTTCCATAAGAACATGAAAAGTCCTCAGAAGCCAGTGTAAAGAGACCTGAAAGCCTCTAGTGGGAAACCCTGTCAGCCAACCCGCATCTCACACCACCGCTGCCAAAAGTTACACCAACACGCTCTCGTACTCCCTCACGCAGCTTGTTAAGATAGAAATAAACACGAACGCACCCGACTCAACAAACATTTCCATATCCACCTCAGTCTGAGTCAAACAGCCGTGACATGGAGCCAAACAGGGCCGTGTTGAGGCCGCTTCCTCCCCGTGTGGCATTGACAGTCGTCTGATTTCCCTCCTTCACTCTAGCCATTGTTCTGTTCTTCCAGGACAACCCATGGACGTCAGCTGAGGAACACGAACACAACCGAATCGTTATGTCAGTGCAACACTTGTTTCTGTTTGACAAGAAGAGAGTCAAGTCAACAGGGAGGAAATGAACCATGTTACACATGATTCAGCATTGCAGATTATTGCAGATTTAAAGGGATAGTCACCCTTAAAAATGTAAATTCTGTTGTTAATTACTCACCCTTATGTCTTGTGGCGGCAGTGGTTTCTTTTTTTTCCTTCAGGCTCAAAAGTATTGTATATTCAAGTATTGACCCCCTGAGATCACTTGTACTGTTTTAACGTTTCCTTACTGTATTTCTGGGCCTATTTGTTTCAGTCGCATAGCTGTCAAAAGCTCTCGGATTTCATCAGGTTCTTTAATCGATATCTTCTTTGTGACCATAATACTAGTCCCAGGTTTATTTGTAGCAAAAGATAGCAGTACGGGTCAAAATGATTTATGTCAAAAATTATCAGGATATTAAGCAAAGATTCTGTTGCTGTCACTTTTTGAAGCTCAAGGTGCCCCTTTTTAATCACTGTTCGACGTGAAGGGGTCCTCAGTTGTTAGGAAACCCTTAGCCGACGTGATAATTTATTAATTTTAGCGTTATAATTAAAAGTGTAAAAACATTGCCATTATTGCATATATGTAGGGGTGTGGTTTTTCAATGTAAACAGTTTTATTTAAATGCTATTATTACATTCATGAGCTCGTAACCCAAACCCTGCCCCTAAACCTACCTTCTGTCGATAAAACACAATATATAGCAGGCAGATACAACCACCGTCATCATATATTTGAAAAATATGAATATTCCAAGTCTTTTGAGGCAAAACTATTGATTTGTGAGAGGAATAGATACGGTCGCCGCTCCGTTTTCCATATACTTCCTGTGCACCGCTGCAGTTTCAAAATATGCCGCTACAAGAATCCTTACGTCAATGTTGGTTGTGAAATGCCAGTGGCTCTAGGGTTGGGCGATGTCGACCGATTTGGCATTGTGTGATGTATAAAGTGAAACATCGCGATGGACGATGGCTTCGTCGTCGCCGTAGGCGGCGGGTGGGGGTGGTTAGTTGTAACTAAAACACCAAGCGCCGCCCCATGACTGACAAAACAGTGTTCCCATGATTTAACGCGCTCGCCAGCATCAGTGGTGCGCTCGCTTATTAATGGCATAGATTTGCCGCCATAGATTAAGTATGTTTTTTGCGAGCTGGTTGCTGCTGCTGCGGGTCTGAGCATCGCGATGACTGCCCAGCATTGTGATGTCTATCGACCCAACCCTAATTGGCTCCTGTGTATCTCGTGAGTGATTGCATCATGCTACCGGATGGGAGTATGTTTTCTGAATGAGATGACAGCGTGTGAACAGAGCGGGATCATTTTTCACTCTCTTCTTCACATAAAGACTTTGTGTGGCTTCAGAAGTCTTGGAATGTGACACGACTTGTTTGTAATGCATTCGTACTGCTTGTTTATGATTAGTTTGTGCAATAAAAACCTGTGACTGTGTTTTCCTGTGTGTGTTTATACTGTTCAGAGGTGGGTAGGTTTAGAGTAGGGGTGGGGTTTGGTGCTTCAGTAAAAGTAAAAAAATATATATAATAAATGTATATATGCATGCAAACCATTACATTAAGCAAAACAACTAAAAACAATGATCACACCTTGGTCATCAAAAATTGATGTAAAAAGGGTCTTGACCAAGTTGGAG
>JAUCMU010000021.1:15602028-15615317 GCA_032275025.1 Enteromius treurensis
TTTTATGTATTTTTGTTAATAAAAACGGCCTCTCCGAGGCGTGACGTCACTCCCACTGTGTCTGTGTTGGCTCACTCACGACAATATATATATATATATATATATATATGTATATGTATATATATGTATATATATATATATATATATGTATACAATTTTTATTGTATTCTAAATGTATACATTTATATGTCTAAATGTGTCTTTTTATATACTAAGAAATTACTAGTAAATTTCACAAAAAATTACAAAAAGTAACATAAATTAAACAGAACATTTTGTAGTGGAAAGAGATAGGCTTGAAATAAAAATGCTTCGTTAATCTTACAACTTTGAACAATAACTATTGGAAGTTAATTAGTTATTTTTTAAGCAGTTCGAGAACCACTGTTGATTCTAATCTTTAGTTTTTAACTAAATGTATTTATTTTTGCCTTAGCTGCACAATATCAGAGAGACATAAAGGGTGTGAGTAGCTTTTTGATGTGGAAAGAACCATATCTGATACTGTGTGACCAGCAGACCCCAGTTCAGAAAACACTATCAAACCGAACACAGATCTGCAGCAGAAGTTCTAGACAATGTCGAGTTCAGTGCCGGTACCGTGTAGCGATAAAGCAAGGTCCCCTTTCTTACAATTATTCAATGCTTCTGGAACGAGTTGCGATTAATGGTCTGGCATTGGCAATGGTCTGGAATGTCATCTAATCAATCCTTCTGACTCCGTGACCTTGACTCGTGTTGCAGTGGCTATATGTGAGGCCTCAGCCTTCCGCGTGATTCTGTCTCCACCGAAAGATGTATCGAGCTAAGGCTGTCTCGCATGCATACAGTTTTGCTCTTTTAAAAGAAATGTGGGACAATATAATGTCATTGTCTTGTCAAAGCATGAATTATTCTGCCCCTCTCTGCCACAAAGCTTTCATTTCCCAGTCTTCACGCTCAAAAAGCCCCGAATCGCTTTGCCGTTTCTTCTCCTTTATTCATGACAAACTTGCATCGAAACTTTAAATTAATTATGAAAACAAAAAATATATTTAGTTCCTGTGTGAGAATCCCCCGTACCCTAACAATGCCCCCGGTGCGGCGTTCTGTCACAAAATCAAAATGAAAGACAAATGGAAAGACTGAAGGCAGAGCATGGAGAGTTCCTCTCCCAAACTTAACCTCATCATCTCAAGAACAAAGGTGACGGAACATCAAAACAAGGATGGGACACGTCGCTGATGTATTTTTCCACTTGATGAGCGAGTATGAAAAGCCTTCTTCTGACTATCAAACATATAGATAGAAATATATTTATTATTATTATTATTTTCCGTGGGCACGTGCGATGGGAAGTCAGCGGGGAGGAGGGGCGCCGATACATTTTTAATTTGCTCAGCGAGGACGAGGCTTTGCTGCTCAGATGTTTTCTGCGTCTCAAAGCCGACTTCAGCTCAAATCCCACGTGGTCCGAGGAAAACAATCAAAGTGATGAGCAAAACCCGAGCATCCAGTGTGACGCTGTGAAACCCAGCCGCTTTGATGGAGGCAAATGACAGATATTCCCCAACCATTGTGTGATTTCTGCAGCACCTGTGATTGTGATGTAGTCTAGCGTGGACACAAAGCTTCCCTAAGATGATTGCTTATTACATCTTTAAAAAGTTTTTGTGTTCGTTTTAGTGTCGTGTTACTTTTTCTTAGCACCAAGAAATGAGCTTACACTGTTGTCTGTTTGACTGAATCCTCTCTTGTTGATGTTGTTCAGCGAGTGCATATGATCAAATGAGCTTAATTTCTGTGAAAATGTCTCGTCAGCTTTACTCAACAAGTGTTTGTTCAGGGAATGTAAGGCTGCTGAGTGAAACAAGCTAATTGATCAAATGCTATTCAATTTATTACCATTGTATTGTTTAATGGAGTGTGTGTGTTCATGCATTTACATAAAAAGAAAAATTAATGGAAAAATGTAAATATTTACATTATTGTAAATTTTGAATTCATATAAATGCAGGAACCCAGAAACACATGAAAATTTAAGTCTGTGTACTCTGACCTGCTATTTGGTTTTTTTTGGTTTTTTTATTTAAAAAAAATCAAGAACTGACAATTGTAAAATAATAATAATAATAATAATAATAATAATAATAATAATAATAATAATTACAAAGAAAATGTATACAAGTCATTTTCTCACAATATGTAGTGGTGGTTTTTTTTCTATTCACTAATTGATTTGATTGAATTAATAGATGTTAATAGTTTAAAAATTTTATTACATTTTAATAATAATAATAATATTAATATTAAATAATAATAATGTTATGTAAGTTATATGTTATATAAGTAATAATAAGATCATAAGTCTGTATCTGGGAGGAGGGTATTCAAATAACTATTTGAATGATATTAAGAATTATAAAATATTATTCATTAAAATTAGTAAAAGGTAATTTCCAAGATATTTTCAGTGTGCAATAAAAAGTAAAACAAACAATAATAATAAATGTAATAAATATTTATTTTTATTTCACTTTGCCTATTTAGTAATCGTAAAAAAAAAATTATAATTATATTATTAATTATAATAATTATTTTTTTTCCCTCCTTTTGTATTTGTCATTATTAAACTTATATAACTTATGTATATATATACATTTTTTTTTATTATTTTTTTATGATGGATATACATAGTTTAAATTCAACAATTAAGGACAAGGCTGAAACTATTAAAAGTTATTAAAAGTACTTTTCTGTGTGAGACATTTTCAGTGTGACCTTAATAACTTAAAGGTAAAATCAAATCATAAATAAATAAATAAACATTAAAAAAAATGTCTTCAACTTCTGACATAAAAGTGTCAGAAGTTGAAGAAACAGACACAGAGTTTTGATTGAAATAAAAAAGCAAAGCATGTAGTAAAAGCAAAAAAAGTACATGATATTTACATAAAATACATAATACATAAATATGATCTTTCCCAATATGTTTTGCCTTTACTGGTCATTAGCTGTGTTCTTGTTTAGTATTCCCTCCACTTTCACATGTTTTCCATCCCAGACGACCTGTCTCTCCTGCCCAAGTCAGCTTCAAATAATTAGCCTACAGTAACGTGAAGTCCTGTTCTTGAGCGAGGAGCAACTTGAAAGCAGCAAACATGAATCATGTATAGCTTCATTTTAAACTGCTTTGTAGACAAACACACTTGCAAAGTCAGCTTCTGAGAAGAATGCAAATCTCTCTGCCCTAAGCTCGCTTTTAATGTGCTAAAAGCAATGAGGACCGGCCTTCTTAAATGACTCTTTAAATGTGTCGTTACCTGTCACGCCGGGCCACTCGTTAAAGCTGAGGTATTTTCTGTTTGCTTGCCTTTTTTTAGCCCTTCCTTTGTCATCCTGAAAAATAAATGATGCAGAGAATGATGGAGAATGTTTAAAGATTGAGGGCACTCAAGCAGCAATTAAATGTGACTCTGGGGGAAATTATCTACAGAAATGGGCCATGGGCATGGCGTTTGGTCAAATGGCTTTTCCTTGTTCTCGTTCCGTGTTCTTCTTGTGTACCACTTTATCACACAAAAACTTTGTTTAAAGAAAAAAAGAAAAAAAGCATCCCACCTGACCAAGCCCTGCTGCATGAAATCCTCTGATTTCAGCACAACACCTTGTTACACATATTAAGTACCGACATAGTGAACTACATCTTAGATTTTATTTAGAATTATGAGCGGTGCTTGTCAGGTGGTTGCTAGGGTGTCGCTACTGTTGCACCGAGAATGCTACATTGTATATATGCAGTTGCAAGAGTGAATCTGAAATGTTTTGAGTGGGCGGTTGCTAATGCATTGCTATGCAGTTGCTAAAGGCCAATTCACACCACACAGACTAGTTGGCTCAAGTTGGCTGTTGTCTTTAGACTCTTATGAAAAATAATGGTCATGTTCTCACTGCATTAACAGACACTGACCAACTGTCATTGACTGGGGAAAAAATGGATGATCCCATACTTACGACCCACATTTTACTCTTATTAATGTATTTCCGTGTCATTATTCACATGAGAAGACTGTGAATTAAACAAAAGGGGCTGTTGGTGAAGCCGTGGATGTTAGAATTTTGTGGGTGCAGTCGTTTGGGTGTTGCCCTGCATTTTCTAAGAATATACTAAGATGTTGTGGATGGTTGTTAGAGGGTTGCTATGCAGTTGAAAGGTGGCTGCTAGGATGTACAGTAGAGGATGCAGTTGCTAGATGAATGCTGGGATGATGTGGGTTTTTGCTAAGGTGTTGCTAGGTGGGTGCTAGGGGGTTTTGCTATCTAATACCAAGTGTTGGAGTTTGGTCAAATTGCCAAAAGTGATTTTAAGCAATAGTGATGTTCACCATAGCAAACACCAGTAATTAAAATTGCAGTAAAAATGCAGTTTAATTACAGGCTGCTGCACAAAACAATATTACTCAGGATGTACCATTTAATTACACTTAAGTCTACTAATGTACAACATGCTGATTTGGTTATATCTTTTATGGGCAGTCCCAGCTTTCGGTGTCCAGGGTGCAATGGTTGCTTTGGGAGTTTTGAAAGTGGGCTAAGACTGTTTAACATGCGAAGGACATTTTAATTACTATTTTTGTTTTTGGCTCACACAAAAATGTTATTCGGGGGCGTGATATCTCTAAATTTACAGTATATCACCCTACTAGCCTCTGTTAAATGCACGGGAGTATTATGTTGTCAAGGTTGTATTTGGTACTGTAACACATAACAAAACTGTTTTAGCAATTAAAAGTCAGGAGCTAAATTAACTTCCCTTTTTTCCGGAATATCAATAACTGTGCGTGCGCTAGAGTTTGTGCCGATTAGAGTGAGGGCTGTTTTTATAATTGCTTTTCTCCCCATGGCAGCGAGGGCCCAGAGGGTCAGATCTGAAGAACCGGAGCAGGTTCTCCAGGGGAACCGCACGGGACCTGCAGACGCAGATTAATTGTGTGAGGTTCTGGCGCTTTAATTTGCAGGGGAGGAAATGACTGTGTAACCTAATTAAACACTGACTTGTTTCAAATATCTGTCCAGCTGCAACCCAATGTGGCGTCGCACAATGTCGCCGCCCGTAATTGCCTTGTATGCCATCGGAAAGTGAAAGGGTGGGATTCAGGGGGGCGTTGGGGGGCCGGTGGCACGGGGGAACGGGGGTAGAGCCTGATTTCCTCAAGTGATCAATTTGAGGGAACACACTGTTGCTCTTAACAGCAATATCTTTAGTGCAGACGGCAACCCATCACTAATTAGGATCTGCATTTATAAATGTACGATCATTGTGCACAGCTGGAAATCTTTTATAGGAACATCCTGGCCTGGGATTATGGGACGCAGAGGATAAAAATGTCTGCAGTGGTGCATCCTGGGATACCTGTAATCATGTTTAGGGCAAATAATGTCCAACCTTAAATATAAATGTGCAAGTGTAGTCTTCATGTAAAAACATTTAGTTGAAACAGTTTTATATGAATAGTCAAAAGAAAGAAAAAGCAGTTTACTCACCTTCATGTCATTTCAAATGACAATCAATTTATGGTGATCACAATTAGTTATTTTGTCTAACCTATTGATCTACGGAAACTTATAAATATATGCAAATTAATAAAAATGTAACTTTTCTAAACTAAGTTCAGACATTTTCCTCAAGGTTATATCTCATAATATTGAAAAAAAATATTGTGACTTTGAATTGCTAGAAAAATGTTTTTATTTGTTTTATTTTTATATTAATTGCAATTGTAAGAACACTTCTAAAATGTGAGAAATGTGTGGGGGAAAAGGTCAGAATTATAGACACAAAGTCACATTTTTTAAATAATGGTTTTATTCTGTGGTGAAAACACAGTGGTGGAATCGTATTTGTGTTTATGTTCTGATTCAAAAACTGTTCATTGCTTGACTACTGTGTCATGCGAGTCATACTGTATAAACAACTTTATTTATTTATTTTTTTCTTTCAAATGAGTATAAAAATAACAACGTGTATTTTTCACATGAAAAGGAATGGCGTTTGTAACGTTAATGATGTTCGTTTTGGAGTGAATTATTGCTTTAATAGTGGCGGTCACCGTAGCGAGTGTCCGATGTGTCTGATTATCCTCTCTGTATGTGTGAATCCAGAGTAAGCTGCCTGGCTCAGGGCTCGCCCCCAGCTGGACGCTCTAGACTGGTCCTCAGGGACACGGAAGGACTCTCTGTTCGAATCCGTATCGATCCGTGATGCTGATGAAAGGACCCACTGGTCACCTTGAGCCCTGCGTATCCCGCGGCAACACTGCAGCCCCCCGTGTCACTTTAGTCAGGCCATGAGGCTCCGGGGCATAAGAGGTGTGTGTATGTGTGTGTGTGTGTGTGTGTGTTAACTAGAAAGTGAGAGAGGCAGGGGTGAGGTGATCTGTGAGGAATAATGATACATTGCATTTCATTAAAAAAAAAAACTTGTGATGATATACACTTTGCATTTAAATTTGCAATGATGTTGTTATTATTATAATGTTCAAAACCTGTATTACCTTTCAGTTGGTCAAATCAGTGAATTCACTACTTCATTAATGAAGCAGTAGTGAACTGACATGGTAACACTTTAGTTTGCGGAACAATTCTCACTTTAAACAAACTATTAGTTATTACTTTTGCCTCATTAAACTCCTGATTTTCTGATATTATAAATATAGAACATGGTCATACAGAATAAGGCATTAATATGTGCTTAATACTGTAAGTACTTATAAACAGCTGATATGCTTGCTAATAAACAACTAGTTAATAGTCTCCATTTATTGTAGTTGTATGGAATAATCAGTAAAAATGTTCAAAATGTCTACTTTTGTCTTAAAAATAATGTTTATCCTAACTCAAAAAACAAATATTCATGCACATTTAACCCTGTCTCCAGTTATTGTAATTACATGTAATAATCAGTAAAATTTTGAAGCACTTTATTATGTATTTACCAGTGGTCAGCATAAAACCTATATATATATATATATATATATATATATATATAATTTTTATTTATTTTTTTTACATATTTTTTTCATATAGTTAATATTTAAGTCATATAGATAATTTTTTTGTGCTAGTTACTAAAATATAGCAAGAAATATGACAGTAATTACTTTTGATTATTAGTGCAGATAAAATCTCTTTGAAAGTTTAAGTTAGACATTTGCATTAGAATGCAATGCCTTGACGTAAAAATTATACGCCAAAAAGGAAAAAAAAAGTTTGACAAAGTACAAGTAATATAAGTTTCACTTTGCATCTGTTTGTGGTGTTGAGAAACAAAAACAAAACCTCTGAGAAGCAGAATAGATCAGAACAGCATCAGATCAGTTTTCCCAACGCCACTTCTCCAGACAGATCCCTGATCACACGCACCGAGCCGCTCTACAGGGAATACAGTGACTTTTCTCCACCGGTGATGAGTGATTTCCCAGGTTTAAACAGAGGTGCAGTGAGAAACGTGGACGATTGATCAGTGGTGATGCCTCCCATTTGAAGATCACACGCAAGACAAAGGAAAAGCTAAGTAGGACGGCGTTGGACGCTCCCAAAACACAAGGCGGGTTAAGGGAAGAGAAGAGTATAAATGAAAAGGAACAGAGGGAGAAGGCTTGGGAATTAAGTAAAATATAATTAATGACAGCCGTCTGAAACTTAACTGTATCAGAAATGTGTTTTAATCGTGCAAAAGTACACGAGGAGCGTGGTTGGCGGGGTAGTCGTATGGCTCTGGGCGAGTGAAGAATTAACTACCAGCGCTTGAGTACAGCTGGAATATCTGCCTCCTCCCCGAACGGCAGCCCAACTCTGGGAGTTTGTTGTTTGCGGCCTTGTGGGAGCGCGGTGGAGAGGAAAATACTTAATGTGCTTCCGACTGTTGTAGCCGTGCATTAAAAGAGGAAGAGATGGTGAGATTGATCTGAGGAGCGTAACGTGGGAGTCAGCGGCGAGCTATTGGACAGCTGCGGGATCTCCTCTGAGATCACACACCATATTGAGGTGGAATAAACTCCCCGTCTTTGTGCTTTGTCACTATCAGGACCTTGTCCCACAACCTTGAACACATATTCCCTTGGTTAAGTCACCTGGGAAAAATTACTGAGGGAAAGGTTTGTTCTCTATTCCTCTTTTTGTTGGAGCCGAGGTTTAATCTACTACCCGATACTGGAGACTCATTTTTTAATATCTCCCTGGAGCACCGACGAGTTAAAAGGCTTCCCAAAAATACACCACATGATCAGCAGAAGGGAAAAAAAAACCTCTAAATAGAGATTTGAGCTTTCCAGATAACTTTTATGTGGTTTAGATTTGATTTATTGGCCTGAAATGGTTCTTAAAATTGCCATGATAAATTTAGAAGTGTCATACACATCCTTTATATTAATATTAGATTTACGATGAATGTAGAAATAGTTTTTTATTTTGTTTTTCCCAGTAAAAATATTAGGAGTGATAACTCAAAACTAGATTAGCATTTTCAAAAGATATTCAGTCTAAGCCTGGAGGCTTAGTTTCTGTGAAAAATAAACCATTGCATTAGTGTCTTAAAAAAAAAAAATATATATATATATATATATAATATTATTTAAAATACATATTTTTTCATTTATTTTTATTATTTCATTTGTGTATTGTATAGAATTATTTTGATTATATTTATTAAAGCATTATCATCATATAGTATAATGTCATTGTACTATTATTATAGTTTTTATTTTTTTAAATAATAATAATAATTCGATTATTTATTATATTTTAGTATGCTATTTTATAACAGTATAAATATAGATATATTGGAAAAAGTATTAAATATTATCTTTATACTATCAATTTCTATTACTATTTTAATCAGTGTGTTTATATATATGTATATGTATATATATAAAATTATTTATTGATATATTATTTCAGTGTATTTATATGTATATAAATACACTGAAGTAATATATCAATAAATATAATTTATATTTTATTATTTATTTGACCATTTTTACAGTATTATTTATATATATCTATATATTCTGATTGAAATGCTAATAGAAATTGACAGTATAAATGTAAGTATATAAATACACCCAATTAATAATATATCAATAAATATTCAAATATTCAAAATTGTGTGCGTTTTGTTTTCATTGTAGTATTTATTTTATTTTTTTTATTAAACCATTATACTATTAACTTGTATTTATTAAAATACTTTTATAGTAACAGTATATCAGTATCAAATACAATGAATTTTCCTGTGTGTTTTAGGACAAAGCAGATCCAAGCATCTATAAGATGCATTGTCAGAACAGGGACAAAACGCAACAAATCCCCCCTCACTGCTAACCGTGATCTTCCTGGCACTCTGAGACAGGCGGCCCAGCTGGGACTGTACCCAGGATCGCTTCTCTTTCATGGGCAAACACTGCTTCACCTGCCCCCCTCCGCCCCTCCCATCACAAATCCCTCAATCCTCCCCCCGGCTCCCTGGCCCCACAACCGTCCCAGCTGAGCTTTGCTAATCAGTATAGCGACGAGAGACAAGACTTGGTTAATTCAGCCAATTAGGCCCGAGCATTGTTTGTGGCCAGCGACATTTTGTATTCGTGAAAATGTGTGGAGTGCAAAACGTGCCCTGGAGCGACGGGATGATAGTGCCGCAGCTCCAGCCACATGTCAACAAAACACACACGGGGTGAAGGGCCGAGCCTGCTTTATGCAGTGTGTGTGTGTGTGTGTGAGAGAGAGAGTACAATTGAATACATGCATGTGCTTTCAGAGAGGAGTGTGATTTTAAATTATATATATATATAATACATATATATATATATATATATATATAAATATTATTTTATTGTAAAATGCTACAATAGAACCAATTTCTGTATGAATTTATTTTAAAATGTAATATGCAATGCTGACTTTTTAGCATTATCATTAGAGTTTTTAGTATCGCATGATCCTTTAGAAATCGTTCTAATATGTTTGTTGTTAAAACAGAAAAAAAAAAAAAGCTGGTTAATATGTTTGTGTTAGTTGTGATACTTTTTTAGGATTGAGGAATAGAAAGTTAAAAAAAAACAAATGTTATGTAACATTATAAATATCTGACACTTTTAATCAATTTTATTTAATACTACTGAATAAAAGTATCAATTTCTTGTAAAAAATAAAATTCTAATTAAAAATAAAAAAGCAGCAGTATCAGTTTTCACACTGATATTGACTGATTAGCAAATTATATTAAAATGATTTTCATCAAAAAGAATTAAAAACTCAGCTTAAATCACACGAATAAATGTATTAAACAGTAAATTTTCATATGTATTAAAGTAGTTTTTAAATATAATAAAAAATACAATTGTAATATTTCATTATATTTTATAATATTTCCAGTATTCCAAACTTTTATTCAGTATTGTATCACTATATCAGTGTCTTATAACCTTTAATATGCATAAAAAAGCCACAATTTCATATATATATATTTATATATATATTTATAAATGCTACAAATGGCACTATGGGAAGAGCGCAGTGAACAGGTGTTTTTGAGTCATAACTGTTACTATATCGTGTCATTTAGCTCACTTGAACTGTGTACTGACCAATCAGCACTCAGGACTATCCGTTTTCTCATTTTAGTTTCCAGTGCACTGCCTCTCTTTTCTCTCTCTCCCTCTGTCTTTTGAAGGAGCGAGTTAGCGGAGGGGTCTTGGTGGCAGATGGGCAGGAGTATCAGGGATTGACTAATCCCAAATCTGCCGTCTCCTCACCACACCGAAACCAGGGGAGAGGCACGAGCCAGCTGCCACATAGACGCCTTTCATGCTCGTCTGCACACAACAGCTGCAGCAGGCCTGCCTGCTTGCTTCTAAATTATTAAACATCTTTTTAGTTTGTTCCAGATGCAGAGCCCGATGTGCTTATGGAGGCCTTTGTGCATTTTACATACCGTTCCTTTTCCCCTCCTCTCATCAGAATGCTGTTTGTAAAAGTCATTATCCCATCTGCGCCGCCAGTTTGGACAAAACAGACCAAGACAGATCCAGCTTGCTTCTGCTTTCCGGGATAATTTAGGAGTTGAGGATGAAGAGGGTTGTGGGTTCGAGTCCCAGGTCCAGCAGGGATTGTGGGTGGTGGGAGTGAATTGAGCCACCCTTGAGCAAGGCACTGTTCCCCCAACTGCTCCCCGGGCGCCGCAGCGCTGGCTGCCCACTGCTCTGGGTGTGTGTTCACGGTGTGTGTGTGTGGTTGTTCACTTTTCACTGCTGTGTGTGTCCACTTGGATGGGTTAAACGCAGACCACAAATTCCTAGTATGGGAAACCATACTTGGCCACATATCCCATCCTTAAAAGATGATGATGATCCACCTGTAAGCCGTCTCCGGGCGGCAACAGGAGTTTTGCAAGTAAGATTTCATCCTTTGTGAGACGGCTTAAGAAGGAACGAGTCTCTTTCACACACACAGGTTGAAATAATCTGCTACTCGTGAAGTCTTTCCCCTAAAGGCAGGCCGGCGATGGCTGGCCTATTATTGCCGTGAAAAGGCACGGGGGTCCTGAATATTCATCAGAGAGATGGAGGGGGTGCAGGAAACTGCTCCAAAATCCCACTGCACTTTTGGTCACGTTCAAATCATCAGGACACATTATGGATCGGGGAAATGCAGATCCAAGAATGTGCAAAAAATTTCAAAAGAGCCTTTATTAATTCATTTTAAAGTTAACGCTTACGTCACCCATGAAGCGGAAGGAGACAACAGTGTTTTGATTTGAGGGCGCGAGCGTGGACTAGTGCAGGCTGCGTAATGGAAGGGAGCAATAACAATGGCCATGAGCAAAAAGACCAAATAAATACGAGAAAACGACAAAAATGTCCTACTCAGAGACCGAAGGAGGACTGTCACCCGAGACCAGGTGAATTCAGTGTAGCGTTAAATCCATGCGATTGTTAATCGAGATGGGGGCTGTTAAATAATGTACGTTAATTATGAAAGGGATAAAGCACAACGCTCAGTGCAATACTGCACGACGGATGTGGAGGGGCTGTTGCCGTGCGTATATACCGCCGCCGGAGAGAGCGTCAAAGTAGCAGTTATTCATTTTAAATGTATGCTGGCGGCGAGAGGCGATGCGTCAAGGAAGGCGAGAGCATCAATGAGAGTTAAAAACAGGTTAACTTTATAGTAATGAGCTATGACGCAGTTCGGCGGCAACCAGTCAGAAGTCCACCGATTGGCAAGGCGGCATAAACGAATATTGACCAAATTTGAAACCAATCAGTTTTTTAAATTTAAGAGACATGTCTTATTTTCTCTAGCATATTTAATACTGCTCTTTAATTAAGCAAAAAAAAAAAATTATCCAATTACTCGATTAATTTATGAAATTTTCAGTCGAATACTCGATTACTAAAATATTCGATAGCTGCAGCCCTAATCAAAAACGTTATTTTTATTATTTTTTTTAATGCATTTTTTCATGCATTATTCACTGGTGTGTGCTGTCCCTTTCTTTACTGATGTCACCAGCTCCTCTTGTTTTTCAGGAACTTGTCATTTAGAGACCACTTTTCATGATCCAATCAATTCCCTGTAGATTAAAGTCCAATGTTTTTAGATATTTTGTATTTCACTTGAAAATCAAATGGACTGTAAATGCTAGTTCAAGTTGAACCTACTCTTCCATTAAGTTATTATTTATAGTGCTTAAACTGATGCATTAGGTTTTTGACATTTATTCATTTTTTTTTATTTTTTTTTTTTTCATATATACATCTTATAACTATTTCAGGCATTACCTGTTTTTTATATATATTTATATGAATGAATTATTTGTTATTATTATTATTATTACTACAATTTTATCATTCAGTTCCAATTTGATAAGTTTTACATTTTTCATATTTCACTTAATAGATATAACACTTAAAAATAAACATATAAATTGTTTCTGTTATATTTGTCTTTTACATCTTTTTTTAACATTTTTAAAATCCAACTTCCAATTTAAAGTCCCCCATCATTGGTAATGAAAGCTTCATATGTGGTTTTGGGAGTCCCCGCTAACAGGCTGACATGCATGCAAGGTCAAAAAACACTTTTCTTATGAATTTCTTATTATTCTTTCTAAAGTGGCACCTAGTTTGGGTATCATTTCAGTGATTCAGAGTCGACTCTTTTGAGACAACTTTATACACGGTGCACTTCCAGATTTAAGATCACTTAGAGCTATTACACACAGTATGAAATTCCTTATCATGGCACTTTAA